>PCFQ01000013.1:95335-126913 GCA_003063905.1 Chlorella sp. A99 | reverse complement strand
GGGGGGAGGGAGGGCGCCGGGGGGGGGCGGACAGATCGGCCGCCGCGCCGGCGACAGGGCCGCCGCCGCGCACGAGGGGCGGCCGCGCGCCCGGGCGTCAGCCCAAGGCCGGCAGGGGAGGGGCGGCAGCAGGCCCGCGCGCACACCCACTCACGCACCCATGCCCACACACGCTCCCACCAGCGGTGTATCGCAGCCCAGCAAACTCGCAGAGGTGCCCGCTGACGAAGAACATCTGGGCCTGGATGGCGGCCAGCGCCAGCGCCGCCGCCCCGCCGCGCGCCGGGCCGCCCCGCCGCGCCAGCAGGCGTGCCGCCGCCGCCGCCTCTGCCGCGCCCAGCAGCAGCACAAGGGCCGCCTTGGCGTCGGAGACCTGAAGCACGGCAGGGAGCAGCGCAGCCGCCAGCGCGGCCGTGCGGTCCTGCAGGGAGCTCCCCCCGCCCGCCGCCAGCCGCAGCCAGAGCGCGGCGCTGACGCAGCAGAGCGCGTACGTGGCCTGCGGCAGCAGCAGCCGCAGCGGCGCGGCGGCCAGGGCGCCGCCCGCCGGGCCCGCCAGCGCCGCCAGCGGGGCCAGGGCGGCCGTGAGGGCGGCCGCCAAGCCGGCGCGGCTGCTGCCAAGGGCTCTGCTGAGCAGCTGCAGGAGCTGAGAGGCGCTGAAGTGTTTGCCCAAGGTGGGTTGGAGGCTCTCGGCGAGATGGAAGGCCCCAGCACAGAGCATGGCACTGAGGAATGAGCCACTGCGAGCCGTGCCAGAAGGGGGGCTGTTGAGTGGCGCCAGGGCAACGATACGCGAGACCGCGAGGCGCAGGCACCATGCCCCAGCCCACGCCGCACCTAAGCAGCGCCCAGGACGCGCCGCAGCCGCGCAGCCGGCGCGCCAGCAGCGCCGCCAGCGCCGCCAGCGGCAGCGAGCAGGTGGCCGCGTGCGCCGCAAGGGCGGGCCAGGGCCCGCCGCCCGTGCCCGCCGCCGCCAGCGCCGCGCGCCAGGCAGCCTGCAGCGGCGCGAGCGCCGCCTGCCAGCCGCGGGCCACGTTCTGGTCTAGCCCCTGCCCCTCATGCACCGTCAGGCGGTGCCAGAAGCCCTGGCCGCTGTGGTGCGCCAGCCCTAGTGCGGCAAGCGCGGCGTCGCACGCGAGCGCAGCCGCGCCCGCCGCGGTGGCACGCTTCCTGCCCGGGCCGGCGGGCCAGGCCGCAGCGGCGGCCAGGATCACAAAGTCGGCCGCCAGGAGGTAACTCACGCACATGCCTGCAGGAGGGGGTGGGGTGGGTGGGTGGGGGGTTAAAGAATTTGGAGCCTGAGAGGGGCAGGATGCAACTTGGCAGGCAGGGCGATAGGACTGGCACTGGTTTGGCAACCCTGCAATCCGCAACCGTCCAGTGCCAGGTGGATGGCAGGCAGGCGATCTAATTATTGCCTCACCCTCGCTGAGGAGGAAGAAGAAAGAAAAGATGCCCGCGGCGTGCGCCGCCGCAACGCCCGCCAGCAGCGCGGTCGCAGGGCTGCTGCCTGCCAGGAGCCGCCACAGGCCGGCGGCGCTGGCCCGCACGATGCTGCGCTGCGGCCGCCCGCCTGGGGGCGGCGCCAGCACCCAGGCAAGCTGCAGCAGCAGCGAGCCGGCGAGCACTGACAGCCCCGCGGCCATGGGAAGCGCCCGGAACTGCGTCCACTCGCGCCGCGCCACGTCGCTGGCCGTGGAGAGGAAGCGCCGGCAGGCGGCTGCCGCCTCGGCCGCGGCCGCGGCGGGGGCGCCGGGGCCGGGGCGGGGCAGCGCCGCGTGCTGGGCATTGAGCCGTGCCAGGGCGGCGGCCGAGAAGGCGGTGCCGCGGGCAGTGGCATAGGCGTTGAGGTAGCGGTGGACCTGCGCAACGAAAGAAGAAGCAACGGCAGCAGCCGCGCGCCTCGGCGCAGCGATCGTGGGCAGCAGCGTTTCGGCGCGGCGCCGCCCGGCTGCACGAGCGCCGAGCGCCAGCGCAGCCGCCGCCGCGAGCCGCGCACCTGATCTGCGTTTGCCGCCAGCACGTGCGCCAGGCCCGGCGGCGCGCCGCCACCGGGGTGCCGCGCGGCCAGGGCCCACAACTCGGCCGACACCGCGCCCACGTTGCCAAAGGGGATGGGCACGCCCAGCAGCGCCGCGAGCGTGGGGGTGAGGTCATTCTGTGCCAGGTCGGGCGCGCACTGGTTGGCCTCCACTCCACAAGTGCAGGAGGCGCGACAAAGCGCCAGCCCCTGCGCCGTCCCCCGCGCCGCCCCGGCGGCCGTCCCCCGCGCCGCGCTCCCCGTGCCGCCGCCGTCGGCCGCGGCTGCCGCGGCGCCCGCGCGCGCGCCCGCGAGCGCGCCCAGGTCGATGGCGACCAGGGCAGAGTCAACCTCCTCCGGACTGCCGCCGCCGTGGTCGCCGCCCAGGGTCTGCCCGTGGTCGCCCGACACGAGCAGCAGGGTGCGCTCGTGGGCGCCGCCGCGGCCGGCCTGCGCCACGAGCTCCTCCACGGCCTGTGCAGGCGCGCCGGCGAGGGGGGGTGGGGTGGGGGGGGTGGGGGTGGGGGGTCGGGTGCTCTGTGGCACCGTGCCTTGGCCGGGCGACTCGCAGGGCCGCAAGGCAGCCGCCCCGCGCCGAGGCGCACGGCGGCACGAGCGAGCGGCGCGCGGCGTGGTGAGGCGCCCCTGCCTGGCCGCCCACCTGACGGACGTGGTCGTCCATCTGGCGCAGCTTGGCCACCATGGGCTCGCTGCCCACGCCGTGGCTGTGGCCGCAGTGGTCCACGCCGAGGTAATGAGCCACCAGCACGTCCCAGGCCCCCGGCCCCTCGGAGCGCAGCGCGGGCAGCAGGTGCTCCCAGATGCCGTCGTCCACGGTGTGCAGGTCCTGCGACGGCAGAGGGGCGGCAGCGGCGCGGCCGCGATTCGCGCGGGCGGCGGCAGGATCAGAGAGGGGCGGAGGCCGGCGCGAGAGCGCGCGCGGCGGGCCTCGCTGGCAAGCTGCAGGGCGCTGCAGGGAGCATAGCAGTGACGGGGGACGCGAGCGAGCGCCGCCAGCGCCAGCGTGCGTGCCACGCGAGGCGCGCCCTCCCGCGCTGCTTTGATCCAGTCGAGGCACTCTTGTCTCGCAATTACTAGCTTGACGGGTTTAGGGTTTAGGGTTTAGGGTTTAGGGTTTAGGGTTCCCACGCCCAAGGGCGTATTCTTTCTTTCTTTCTTTCTGTCTTGACATCCCCACACTGGCACCTTGACGTTGAAGCAGGGGAAGGGGTGGGCGATGTCCCAGAGGTCCGGGAAGAGCGCGTGCCAGGTGGCGTCCCCCATGAACGCCTGGAAAGAGCAGGCGCAGGAGCGCACGGTGGAAGGAAGACGAGAGCTCGCTCGAGCAGCTGGCCCCTGCGCCCCGCGCCCACCGCTCGCGCCGCGCGCGCGCGCGCCGCTCACCAGCCGCTTGCCGGCCGCCTTGAGCTGAAACAGCAGGTTGTCGTCCTGCGTGGCAGCAGGCAGTGGAGGCGGGCGATGGATGTAGCTGGAGCGCTCCGCCGCGGCTGTGGGGCGCTGGGGCAGCGCAGGCGAGCCCCCGCCGCCACACCGGCGCCACCACAGCCCTGCTGTTGCCCGCCGGCCGGCCCCCCACTGTCCCACTGTCGACCTCCTCTTGCCTGGAGTGCGCCGGCGGTGAAGGAAGAGGAGATGTCGAAAAAGGTGGGGAGACCGCCGGTGGCCAGCGCGGCGAGACGCTGCGTGGTGGTGGTCGGCGCCTCGGCCACAAACATGAATGCTTGGGCCGCGGACGGCTGCGGGGGAGCATTGATGCCACGCGCGCTGGTGAGGCAGCCGCAAGGGGGGGGTTCTGGCTGAGGGGTGCGTGGGTGGGTGGGGTGATCGAGGCGGCACCGCCTCGCTGGAAGCCGCGCATCAGCGCTGCCGCGCATGCCGCACGAGCCGCACGCGCACGCCAGCCCCGCCCGCGCACGCGCGTGCCCGGGGGGGGCACTCACGTGCTCCGCCAGCAGGCGCGACAGGTAGCCCATGCGACCCTGGTGACACACTGTCTGCCGCGGCGTGCATGCGTAGCGCCGGTCGGTCACCACCATGTCGTACCGCAGCGCATCGATCATCAGCCAGACCAGCTTGGTGTACGGCGGCTGGTCGGGTGACGGCGCGGGCACGGGCGTGGGCCGCCGGTCGCTTCCGCCGCTCGAGGCAGGCGGCGACACGGCGGGCGCCGACGGCGCCTCGCTCCGCTGTGGCAGGTGCACACGCGTCAGGAGGAAGCCACGGACAAAGAGGCCGAGCGCCAGCACATGCAGCGCGGTGAGCAGCAGGAGCCGCGGCTTGGCGCCCGCGCGGCGGCTGTCACCGCCTGCAAAGGCGGGCGGCGCGCGCTGTGCGCAGCCGGGCTGGCAGGGCTGATCGCCGTCCTTCCGCGCGCCGTTGCAAGCGCCCATTGCTCCCTCCTCTGGCGTGCAGCTGGCGCGAGCCATGGGCGATCAGTGCTGACGGCTACAGCAGCATGGATGTGTGCAGCATCGCTAAGCGCAAAGGCCCTGCTGGAGTTGTTGTAAAGACGGCAGATCAAACTAGGCGACAATACAGCTGTGGATGCTTGTTGTTGCCTTGATCGTCCGCTTTGGCAATCGCCCGTTACTTTTTAATGCCATGTGCTTCTTTGTGGCTGTCAAAAGGGGCGGCTTGTGAGCAGACTCGACATGGCCGAGGTGCTGCGAGCCTGGCCAGGCTTTGCTGCACGCACGGCGATCGTGTCGAATGGCACACGCTTCACGTGAGAGAGGGAACTGAAGGCGCGGGGTTTGGGGTGGCACACGGGCGGGCGGGAGCGGAAGCGCCGCAAGCCTCCTGATCGCCCACCTGCGCCTCCCCACCCGCTCCTCCATCGCAGCTACGCAGCGCTCGTGCGTGCAGCGCTCGCAGTGCACAAGATGCTGCAAGAGGCGCCGGTGCCGCGGCTCGTGGGCTGCGGCGGCGCCGCGCTGGCCGAGGCGGCCGAGGCGGCGGCATTCGCGGCAGACGCGGCTGCCGACCCCACGCCCCGTGTTGCAATCATGAGCGAGCCGGGGGCCACCTTTGTGGCCAGCGCCTTTGGCAGCTGGCTGCGGCGGGGCATCGCCGTGCCGCTGTGTCTGACCCACCCCGACAGGTGCGCTTGGCGGCGCGGCGCGTGAGCTGGCGGCAGCTGGTGTGGCATGCATGCAAGGGCAGCGTGGCCGACCCCCTCCCCGAGTAGTTTGCCCCTGCTGTCCTCGCTGCTCGCCCCGCAGGGAGCTGCAGTACGTGCTGGAGGACGCGGGGGTGTCTGCGGTGCTGGCCAGCGAACGCCATGCCGAGCACATGTACCGGCTGGCGCGGGTGAGGGGGCGCTGCGCGCTAAGGGCGCGACGAGGACTTGCCTGTATGGTCGCAGACGCTGGGTGCCGGCACACATCAGGGCATGATGCCGTGCCGCACCCACTGGTGTGTCTGGCTCGCCCCTGCAAAACTCTGCATGATTCGCACTCGCCTCGCGCGTGCAGCCGCTGGGAGCCGAGGTGCATGCCGTGGACGCGGCGCAGCTGATCGGCAGCGGGCCGCCCCCCGCAGAGCTGCCCGAGGAAGAGCGGCGCGAGGTGAGGCCATGCGCGCTGCTGCCCGCGGCGGCCCACCGCTGCTCCAGATCTGAAAGCGTTTGCATCAAGCTGTGCCAGACGGGAGGCGTGCATACGCGGAGGGTCTGCTTTGCACAGACCCGCTCCTCGACTGCCTGCCGCTGCCCGGGCGCAGGTGGAGTCGCTGCTCGGCGCGGTGGGCCCCGGGGACGGAGCTCTCATCATCTACACCAGCGGCACCACTGGCAGGCCAAAGGGCGCGTCTCAAGTTACAGCATTCTCCAGCATGGGTCGATCAGTGCACTCTTGGCGCCGCGCTGCCGGATGGGCCTGCGCACGCAGGCGCGCTCAAACACCCCCGCCCCTGTGGTGCGCAGGCGCGCTGCACACGCACGGCAGCCTGGCGGCGCAAGTGCAGACGCTGAACAGAGGTGTGTGTGGCTTTGCGTGTTGCCGCTTGATGGCCGCGGTCCGCCTCCTGCATGTGCTGTCTCCCGGCTGCCGCCTCCAACGCGTGCATGCGCCCCAGCCCCTTGTGCCTCACCCTCGCCCCACACGTTGCTGTCCTCTGTCTGGCCGCCGACCCCCGGCGCCTGCCGCAGCCTGGGAGTGGGCGCCCAGCGACCGCATCCTCCACTGCCTGCCCCTGCACCACGTGCACGGCCTGGTCAACGCGCTGGCCTGTCCCCTGGCCGCGGGCGCCGCCGTCGAGTTCCTGCCCAAGTTCTCCCCCTCAGAAGTCTGGCACGCTCTGCAGGCGCGCGTGGTGATGGGACTGTGACGGAGCGTGCATGTGCAGTGGAGGAGGCGGATGGTGGGAGCATGACGGGGCTGGGCACGCAACGCCGAGCCGCTGCACCTGTTTTTGCAGAGCTGAAAACGCTGCTCGCATCTCCCGCCCCACTGTCCCTCCCCTCGACCCTCTTTCCCCCTGCAGCGGCAGGAGGATCCAGTCTCGGTCTTCATGGGCGTCCCCACCATGTACTCCTTCCTGCTGCGCCGGCTGCAGAGCATGCATCCGCACGAGGCGAGAGCCGCGCTGCTCTGGGCCCGCCGGCGTCGGTGTTTGGGGCGCTTTCCACCTGCGACGGCAGATGATGGGCGCAGGGATGGTTGGGGGAGGGGCACACATGCGCTGCACCTGCGTGCATGCGATCCCTCATGACCTGTGTCGCAATCCCTGCACGCTGCAGCGGCGCGAGGCTGCCAAGGCCGCCGCGCAGCTGCGGCTGGCCGTCAGCGGCAGCGCCGCCTGCCCGCTGCCCGTCATGGCTGACTGGGAGCAGCTGTCAGGTGTGGGAAGGCCATTGGAAAGCTCAATTCAATGTCGGGAAAGCGTGCACGGTCCTGTCCCAATCAATGCTCCCCCGCCATGGCATGCAGGGCAGCGGCTGCTGGAGCGGTATGGCATGACCGAGACGGGAATGATACTGGGCAATCCATACCGGTGGGGCACTGGTATGGTATGGGTATGGGGCGCATCCTGGAACTGCATCTCAACACAATGGAGCTTGGAGGTGCGCGCAGATTCCCAGCCTGGCAGGCGCCGACAGAGAGCGCCGGGCCCGCTGCGCCGCGACGCAGGGGCGAGCGGCGGCCAGGCACCGTGGGCCAGCCGTTTGAGGGCGTCGAAGTGAGGCTGGTCGCCGAGGACAGCAGCTTGACCGTCACGGGTGCGCCTGCGCTGGCATGGCAGGTGTAAGTCTAGGGTTTGGGGTTAGTAGTAGCATTGGCGCGGCGCTCCACGCCCCGCCATCCCACACAGCCTGCCCCCAGAGACGCCCTGCCAGCTGCGCGCCGTGTCCAACCCTCCCCCCTCGCCGTTTTGGGAGCGGCGTGCCTGGTGCAGGACCGGGCGAGCTGCGAGTGCGGAGCCCCCAGCTGTTCAAAGAGTACTGGGGCCGGCCGGAGGCCACGGCCGAGGCGTTTGATGGGGAGGGCTACTTCTGCACAGGCACGGCTGGGCAGGGCGGAGTGGTCGGGGGCTGCCGAGGACGGCGGGCGAGGGCGGGGTGGGGTGAGTGGCGAGGGTGGGGAGGGCAGGCATAATGAGGGGACGCAGCGCAAGGCAGAGAGAGGGCTGGAGCGGGGGTGGATGGACAGCGAGGGAAGGGGAGAGAGTGGGACCTGGCCTGCGGCGGCGCTGCTGCGCGCACATAAGCCCACCCTGCCTGCCCCGGCCTCTGCCCAGGCGACACGGCCGTGCTGGAGGCAGGCGTCGCCGCTCTGAAGCCAGAAGGCGTACAGCAGCAGGCGGCCGGGCAGCGGCCGCCGGCATACTACAAGCTGCTGGGCCGGACGAGCGTCGACGTCATTAAGCACAGCGGCTACAAGGCGAGAGAGAGAGAGAGGCGTGCCTTCCTGCCCATGAACGCATGCCTGCCCGCGAGCAGGCTGCGGCCAGCATGCATACAGCAAGCGCGGCGTGTCTGCTCTCTGGCTGCCCCAGTCGCGCCCCTACGCGCGGCCTCCTCGCCGCCGCTCGGCAGTTTCCTCTCGCCCACTCACGTCCCCTGCTTCCTGGCAGATCTCGGCACTCGACATAGAATCTGTGCTGCTGGAGCACCCGGCCATCCGCGAGGTGCCTATCGCCGCCAGCGCCGGCCTCCCAGCAATAGGGCCGGCGCCAGCCTGCTCGGCAACGCGTGCTCATGCTCCTGGATGTGCACTCGTCTGCAGCCGCCGATTGTTCCTCATGCCCTGTCTGTCTGTGCGCAGGTCGCGGTGCTTGGCCTTCCCGACCCTGACTATGGCGAGGTGAGTGGCCAGGCATGCGTCAGAGGCTGTTGCTGCACCGTGAGGCTGTGGGCGGAGCGGGCCCTGCCGCTGCAGGCAAAGCGCCGCTCTTCTCTCTACTGTGTGCTTGCCCCCCAGCCTCTCAATTGTCTCATAGGTCGCATAGCCCGGCTGGCCGCCAGCAGCTGCCTGCCGCTGCTCAGGGCACTCACTCGCCCTCCTTCCTACCACTCACTCACCCCACTCGTCACCCGCGCGCAGCTGGTGGCGGCGGTGGTCGGCCTGGCGGAGCAGCCCGGCGGCGGCGATGGCCAGCGCCTGTCGCTCAAGCAGTTGCGAGACTGGGCCGCCGAACAGCTGCCCAAGTATCAGGTGGGGATCAGTGATGGCTCAGGGTCGGCGCCAGCTCTCGTTGGGTGTCAGAGAGCGGAGCGGGCTGTGTGCCGCAGGGCCCCAGCGTGCAGGGCGTCAGCGGCTGCAGACGGCAGGGCCCCCGGCTTGCAGCAGCCGACGCGCCCCCTCCCGCCGCCGCTCCGCGACAGTCCCTGCCTTGCTCCCCCGCCCTCGCCGCAGCTGCCCGCGCTGCTCAAGGTGGTGCCCTCCATCCCTCGCAACGCGATGGCCAAGATCAACAAGAAAGCGTTGCGGGCGGAGCTGTTCCCCGAGCGCGTGGCCGGCTGATGGTTGGTCGGCGGCCGGACGCGTCACGAATTGCAATCGCACTGCCCCAAGTAATACAAAGGCTTTGCAGAGTGCAGGGGCAGGGAGGGCACGTTAAAACTTCTTAACTTAAAAAGTTGGCGAGGTCGCAGGGAGCGCCACCAGGCCTGCGGAGACCACCAGCGCTCGTCTACGCCGCCTGGTGAGGCTGCCCGCTGGCGCCTGCCCCGCGCGATGTCGGTTCGTCCCGCACCGCCGCCACACTCTAGTGAGTGGTTCGCAGCGGCCAGCCAGACTGAAACGGCGGCATCTGCTCCCGCTTGCCCTCAGGCCCTGCCATGGCAATGAGACAGGCCGAGCGGAGGGTCGCCAGACGCCTCCGACCGTCGCCGCCGGCCGTCGTCGGGCGCGCAGGGGCGGGCCCGCCCCTCTCAGTCACTGCGCCTCTGGCTCGACCGCGCTGTCCGCCGTTGCCGTGCCCAGCGCCAGCAGCATCGAGCTCTTGCCTTCGGGGTCGGGCTGCTGTGTCTGCTGCGGCTCGGGTCCCGCGCCGGTCGTCGCCTCGCTCTCCCGAGCCACCGCACCCACCTGCCCCCACCCCCCCAGCTTGGCCCTGTGCCAGGGTGGCCCTGTGCCAGGATGGCCTTGAGATTTGGTCAAAAAAGTATAATGCGATTTATACCGCTAGGCACGGCAAGCTTTAGTAAAAGGCGAAAGCTTGGTCTGATGCACAACGGACCTCGCCTGGGTTTCGATAAAGACGTGAATTGCCCGTACATCCGGCAGCGTCCGCCGCGCGCCCACCCGCCGCTTATGGCCCTCGCCTCCCACCTGCCCCCTTCTGATTCCCGCGCCTTTTTCAGCTTGGCTGGGCCCATTGCCGTGTCCTTAACGCCCTGGTCCCTACCCAGGGTTGTCCAGGATTGTTAAAACGGCGGCGACAATTGCGACAGTTGCAGGCCATATAGCAGATGGCGGCATTAACAGTCTGTGCTGCCAGGCCAGCAACTCCCTTCAAACAAAGCTCGCAGAGGTGGCACCTCACATCCTCGGAGTCTCTCGTGTCGAGCACCCCTTCTCTTGTCGTTTCCCTTCTCGCATCGCTCCCCTGCCTCGATGGGGCGCCGTGCATGAGCCCCCGCCAGCTGATCGCTGCAGCGCTCCTCCTGATCGCGGGCTCTTACCTGGCAGGTGCGCCCTGAGCCATGCTGGCGGCGATCGCGCGGGCGGGGCTGTGCCAGGCCAGGTCCGCCCGCCTGCTGCGCGCTGGCCCCGCCGCCCGCGCGCTCGAGGGCGCGGTGGCGCGGCACGTCAGCCGGCGACACTGGTCGCTGGGGGCGGTCACCCTGACGACGACCAGCGCGGCGGGCGGCGCAGCAGCGGCAGGTAGCCGAGGGGCACCTTGCTTGGGACAGGGTCACGCCTTCCCAGCTTACTGTGCTGGGCGCAACGTGTGCATGCTGTGACCGCCTGCGGTTCCTGCGAACGCAGGCCGCGGCGCCCGGCAGCAAGCGGGCATGAGCAGTGCCGCGGCGGCTGCGGGCGCCGGGGCGGGCGCCGCCACCGAGGCAGTCGTGGTCTTCGTGAGTCAGGGGCCTGCGCCTGCCGCCGCCGCTGCCAGCTCCCGCCGCTCCCGTACTTTGCTGGCGTCGCGAGGCCGTGGTCCGGGCCGTGGCGGGCGCGCATGTGCGGCACGCCTCCTACCACTCCCTCCCGGCCTCCGCCGCAGGTGACCGTGCCCAGCCGCGAGGTGGGGCGGAAGCTGGGGCGCGCGCTGGTGGAGGAGGCGCTGGCGGCCTGCGTCAATGTCGTGCCGGGCCTGCTGTCCATCTATAGCTGGGAGGGCAAGGTGAACGAAGACCCGGAGGAGCTGCTGGTCATCAAGAGCAGGTCAGCGGGGTGGTGGTGGTGGTGGTGTGTGTGTGTGTGTGTGGTGGGTGGGTGGGTGGGTGGGGGGCGGCTCGCCGGNGGGGGGGGGGCGTGTGTGGGTGGGTGGAGGGGGGCGCGGGCGAGCGGGTGCAGAGGGTGTGGTGGTGGTGGTGGTGGGATGCGGGCGAGCGGGGGCAGAGGGATCCTCCCTTCCAGCCCGGGGGCAGTAGGCGTGGCCGGCAGCGCCGACGCGAGCCTGCTTTGCCCCTGACAGGTCGTCTCTTACTTGCATGTCACAGGGCGGTGCTGGTGCCGCAGCTGACTGCCAGGGTCAAGCAGATCCACCCCTACGACGAGTGCGAGGTGCGCCTGGCAATGCACGCACTTTTGCTTCCCTTTGCATGATGCACCGTGTGTTGATACTGTGGCTCCTCACGCGCCTGCTTTTGTGCGCCCGCGCCTGCATCTTGTGCGCCTGCACGCCGCAGGTGATCGCGCTGCCGATCGTCGGCGGCAGCGCCAGCTACTTGACGTGGGTGGTGGAGAGCACAAAGGTGCCCAGCGGCTGACGGCCTTGAGCGCGCTGCGCAGGCATGCGGTGCCCGAGTTGTTGCACGCTGGTGTTTCGCTGTGCATTACGCAGGTGATGGAGTTTTATCCATCCACTCTAGTGCAACTCCCAACTGTTGACTGTCACATGTGCTGCCAAAGCCAATAATACTGGTAGTCACGACGCCTGGAGTGCAGTCCACCCCACATCACACCTCGCCTGGCGTGGCGCCCGCCCCGGAGCGCCCGCCCGCCCACCTTCCGGACATCGATCGCCTGACCCAGATCACATTTCCTTCACATCTAGCCACTTATCTACAGACACAGGGCAGCCAGGGCGGCGCAGGGGCGTTTCAGTTGTGAGCCATGGCTCCCCGCAAGGATGCCCCGCCCGCAGGCGATGGCGACGAGCCCCCGATTCATCGGCTGGCGCTGGCTGGCCGGCCAAGCCTGATCGCCGAGACGCAGGTGCTCCCCGCGATCGCACGCGCCTCGCTGCCCTGATTTGCGCCCTCCGTGTGCCTGATCATGTCTCCTGATCGCTGCTGGCACGTGCAGGCCCGGCCCCAGAGCGTGGCGGCGGCCTGGCACCCCCGCCTCCCCCGCCTGGCGATTGCTACGCCCGCCGCCGTGTGCGAGCTGGACGCGGTGTCCGGCTGCACCCGCAACGCCGGTGACGCCCCCGGCACGCCGCTGCGCATGGCCTACACGCCCGACGGCGGCTCGCTGGTCCTGCTGACCAGGGTGCGCTGCCCGGCTTGCGGGCGGTGGGAGAGGAATTGCAGGTGTCCAAACCAGCGGGCCTGCCTGCCTGCTGATTGGCGGCATCGCTGCCGGCCGCCTTGCCGAAATGGTGACAAGGCATCTGCGGCAGCGCCCACACCGATGGCGCGCGATTGGGCGTTGATGGCGCAGTGGGGTCGACCGCCTGCCGCAGGAGCGAGGGATCTACTGCTGGGCGGGCGCCACCTGGAGGCGGCGGCAGCTGCTGGGCCCCGATCCCAAGTACGAAGGGAAGAAGCTGGGCGCGGGCCTGATGGCGGTCTCGGGGGTGAGTGGCGCCAGGGCGCCGCTGCGGAGGTGCCGCACGTTGAGCATGCCGCGAGGTGGCTGCGCGCGAGGCAGGTGGCAGGGATGAGGCCACTGCTGTGCGGTGGCGCATTGTTGGGCAGCCGCAGCAGCGGCATGCTGTGATGTGTTGTCTGCCAGTACGGTGCCGGGCGTCTGCCTGATGCTGGTGCTCAAGGCGCTCAACTCCGCACTCTTGCAGGGGCAGCAGCCCATCGTGTATTGGACGCCGCTGGGCAAGACGACCGTGCGCATGGTGCACACCAGCGTGCCGCGGGTGGCCGCAGGTGGGTAGCGGGGCAGCGCATGCGCACGTGTGTTGCAGCGCATCCTGGCCTGCATCCTACGACCCCGATCTTTATGCCACGCCACACCAGACCCGCACGCGGGAGATTGTGCCTGCGACCTCGCTACCTCCAGGCGGAAAGCTGGAGAGGGAGTTTGTGCCTGGGGTGAAGCTGAAGAGCGACAACAAAAAGCCTATTGTCGGGCTGGCGGCGCACCCCTATGGTAGGGTTCTGCTGCTGCTTCTGCTTCTGTCACCTGCCTTTGCCACCTGCACTCGCCCTCTGCTTTGCCTGCCTTTACTGCCTGAAATTGCCCTCAACTTCACCTGCAGTCCACTGCTCTAGCTCGTGCGAGTGGCTGATGCTCCCGCCCTTGCCTCCCCCATGTGCCCTGCAGACTGCCACTCCATCCTGGTCCTGCTGTCGGATGCCCGCCTGCTGCTCTGCAACGTGACGGGCGCGGCGATGGTGGCAGTCGACTCGATGCCGGTGGCGATGAGCGCGACCAAGGAGCGCGTGGGCGTGCACGCCTGGGCCCACCCCTGCCTGCCAGGTGCGTGCGCGTGGGCAGGCTCCCCTGCTTGCAGCGGCAGGTTGGACAGTATGCGACTGCCCATCTGCCGCCTCCCATCCCATCCCGCGACGAGGCCCGTGCGCTCCCCTGCCGTCGGCCTCTCACGGCCTGGCAACGGTCCTCGCACGGTGCAGGCGCCGTGCTGGTGGTGGTGGAGGCGCAGTCCAGCGGTCTCACCGTGATTGAGCTCCTGCCGCGGCAGGAGTCGCGGCTGCTCTCCCTGCTGCGCCCGCCGCCGGGCGCCAGCTACTGCGGCGTCAGCCTCCTGGAGCGAGGGTCGCTGCTGGTGGCGGCCGCCCGCCACGCCAGCGGCAACGTGCAACTGCTGGTGCGGCGCGGGGGTACCTGCTGCGGGCGTGGGGCAGTCGAGGGGCCTTGGGGCGGGGGGAAAGGTTCGTGTTTGTGCACACGCCGAACCAGCCGTTGAACCCATGTTGTCCCCCACGCACTGCCTGCCTGCCCACAGGCCTGGCAGCTGCTGGGAGACTCGCGCGAGGTGGCACTGGCGCCAGCGGTGGTGTCCCCCTCCACCGCTTGGGACGCGCTGCAGGCCAGCGTGGGCAAAGCGACCCTCGCAGGTGGGGAGGGTACGCGCGTGCTGACTGAGCGAGTACGCCTGGGCAACTCTGCGATCTCTTGGCACATGCTGCTGGCACTCCAGCTTTGCCATCAACCCCTCCTCGCCCGCTGTCCCCCTTGCCCTCCCCCCTCTGTAGACGCCAGCGGCAACAACCTGGTCAGCCGCGCACTGTTCCACCCCGCCACCGGGCTGGTGGCGCTTGCGACCGCTGCGCGGGGCAGCGAGGGCAGCGAGGCAAGCCATGCGCGCCTGCCGCTGCTGCAGCTGCTGGATGAGGGCTTTGAGGTGAGGCCCCTCTCCCTGTCAGTCACAGTGTGCTGGCATCGGGCTCTCCTGCTCTGGCATTCCGGCTCTTTCCTGCCACACCCTCCGCGCTCCATTGCGCGCCCCTCCCCGCCCGCCCGCAGGCCGCGCCCGTGCCGCCGGGCGTGCCCATGCACACCGGCCTCGGCTTCTGGACTGCGCGCGATGCCGATGGCGTGGTCAGCAAGCTGCGCTTCCCGCGCTACGTGCACGTGGTCAGGTGGGCGTCGGCCCCCGCCCGGGCGGCCTGCGCTGAGCCTGCGCTGCCTCGTTCCCCCTCACGCCCAAGCCCCGCGCCCCCATGGTGTTGGTCGCCGCGTAGCACCACGGCACTGCGCACTAAGCCCGCTCCTCCTGCCATTTCACCGCCCCCCTGCTCCCTGCTCTCTCTGCGGTCCTTCCTCCCTGCGCCCGCCCACCTGCAGCGCCGGCCGGCTCGCCCAATACGACCTCACCCACGGCCTTCTCTCCGACTGCATGGTGCTGCCGCCTGCCAACGCGGGCGGGCAGGAGCGGCGGCTGGCGGGCGTCGTGCGCTCGGCCAAGCAGGGCGCCTGGCTGGCATTCATGAAGGCGAGCGCGGGCCGGTGGACTTTTAGGGTTTAGGGTTTTTGTAGTGCTTGTCTTGTGGCCTTGGCACTGTCTAGGCTTGCAGGGACCACGGCGCATGGGTCGGCCGCCAGGGGCGGCACCCCCGCAGCTGCTCCGCGCCGGCGAGGCAGGGAGTGCGGCCTGTCCAGCGGCCTCCCAACGCCCCCTTCCCTGCTGTGGACCCCAGGTGCTGTCGCGGCCGGCGGAGGGCGCGCCGCTGGCGCCCGGTCAGCTCGAGTGGACGCTGGTCCGCGACGCAGACGCCGCGCTGACTGCCGACGCCTGGTTCGCGCCGGGCGCGTCGGGCGCGTTTGTGGGCGGCCGCCACGAGCTGGTGGCCGTGCTGAGCAACGCAGGGCGCACGGTTGCGGTGTACGAGACCGCCAAGCTGCAGGTGAGATGAGGGGCTTTCTGCGGCACATTGCAATGCGACCTTCTCGCCACAGCCCTGCTCGCCTGCTCGGTGACAGCGGTGTCGGCTGTTCGCGCGCCGTCGCCGCCGCTCCAACTTTCCGCCGTCCTGCGCCCCACCCGAGGCGCAGGCGGGGCCCAAACCGCTGTACGTGGCGGAGGTGAAGGAGGGCCGCGTGCTCAGCCTCCACCCCGGCCCTCCCGCCCACATCCCGCCGCTGCCCACGCCGCCGCCCGCGCGCAAGCCGCGCCGCGCCACTGCGGCCGACGGCGCCACTGGCTATGGGGGGGACGACGACGAGGCGCAGGCGGCCTGGGAGGCGCAGGAGGCGCGGCGCCTGGAGCTGCCTAAGCAGTTGCTGTTTCGCACAGAGGACAACAAGTGAGGGAGGGTTGAGGGCCCCGCCCCCGCCCCCGCTCCTCTTGCCCCAGGAACTGTCACCCGTTTGCCATTCGCCTCCCTGCGCCTTGGCAGCTGGGTGCTGCAGGGCAGCACCCGACGGCACGCCCGACGGCCTCTGCGTGCAAGCACAAGGGGGCGACGCTCGGCCGGCCGCCTCTCCTCACACCGCCCGCGCGCAGGCTGTGCCTGGCCGAGGTGTCTCCGAGCGCGGTGACGTACAGCGGGCAGAGCCGCGTGCTGGCCACCAAGCACGCGGTGCAGCTGCGGCCGGGCGAGGCGCTGGTGCAGGTCGCCTGGCAGACGCTCAACGAGGCCGGCAGCGGCTTCCACAGCGGCAGCGCGGGCGCGGCCTCCGCCTGCGCCGCGGTGGCGGCGGTGCTGACCAGCGAGCGCCTGCTGCTGCTGAGCGAGCGGCTGGCGGTGGTGGCCGCGGCGGCGCTGGCGCCGGAGCTCGGCCCGCCCGTCAGCTGCCTGTGGCTGGGCCCCGCGCTGCTGGTCAGCACGGGCGCGGGCCAGGTGGCGCAGGTGTGCTGGGACGGCAAGGCCCAGCACCTGTGCAGCCTGCTGTCCGGCGGCGGCGGTGCCGCGGCCGCGGGCCTGCTCGGCGCTCTGGCAGACCGCCTCCTGGTGGCGACCGCCGCGGCCGCGGGCCCCGGCGGCGCGCGCGCCGAGGTTTGCGGCCGCGCCGTCGGCGTGCTGCAGCCGATGCTGCTGGGCTGGGCCTCGCTGGCTGGGCGGCGCATCCTGCCCGGCGGCGCCGAGCGCGTGCGCCAGGTGCGCGCCCGCATCTGTGCCCTGTGCTGCTCTCCAGCACCTGCTCAGTCCCACAACCCTCGCACTTCTGCTCTCTCACGCATCTGCGCTCCCCCACCTCTGCACCCCTCCGCCTCTGCAGGAGCTGCGCGCGCTGGTGGGCAGCTACGACGCCAGCCAGCTGTCGGCCGCCGCGCTGGAGCGCCTGGCCGGCGCCGGCTTCCCCGACGTGGCCGCCGCCGTGGCGGCGCGCGCCGACTCGCCGGCCATCACGCTCGCCCACCGCGCGGTCTTCCGCGCGGCCGCCGGCGACTGGGGCGGCCTGGTGGCGCTGGCGCTGGGCGACTGGGAGTCGAGCGCCTACCACCCCAAGTGAGGGCGGCAGGGGCTGCTGGGGGGTGGGATCATGCGCCCGCTGCTGCCTCGTCTCTGCCGCTGACGGCCGGCGCTGCCGCGCGAGCCCTGTGCGCCTGCTCGGCCCCGACGCCGTCTCCCGCCCTCCCGCCGCCCCAGGCCCCCGCCCCGCGGCAGCCCCCTGTTTGCGCGCATGGTCGCGGTGGCCCGCGCCTGCGAGCAGTACGGGCGCTTCGCCGATGCGCGGGCGCTGCTGCAGGCGGCGGGCGCCTGGAACGAGCTGCTCGCGCTCTGCGTGTTCCAGGGTGACTTCATGGGCCTGCAGCACTACGGGCGCAGCGCCGGCGGGTGAGGCGGGGTGAGGGCGGGGGGCCTGCAGTTGCCAGCAGCAGGGCGGGGCTGGCGGGTGATGATGGAGCGAGGAGAATCAGGTCTCGCAGAGTTGGTCTGCAGCGAGAGCACGAGCAGGAGGGGTCGCGCTCGTTGGCGCTCGTTGGCGGCTTGAGGCGCCGGGGCTGCGGGCGGCGCCCTGCCGCGACGGCGCCCCCTCCCTGTGCCCCTGCTCCCCCACAGCGACGTCGAGCGCCTGGCCGACCAGCTGATGGCCGTGAACGAGGATGCCTTCCGGCGCGTGGGCGGCCTGGCCGGCAGCAAGGCCCTGTACGGCGGCCGGCCAAACACCGACGACTGGAGCGTGTCGGCGGCCGTGCCGGCGGCCAACGCGGCAGCGCTGTCGGCGGACGAGGCTTCGGGCGGCGAGGAGGAGGATGGGGAGGGGGGCGAGGGCAGCGCGGACAGCGGCGGCAGCGACGCGGGCGCGGCGGCGGCCGAGGTGGAGGAGGAGGACGTGGAGGTGGCGCCGGCGGGGCGGCTGCCTTTCATGGAGGCCTGCCTGCAGGTACATCGGCGCCTTAGTGCCTGCGGGCAGTGCATGTGGGCAGTGCCAGAGCCAGCAGCATGTGGCACCTGCGCAGTGTGGAGCAGGGCCGTGCGGCTGTCTGGCCTGGCACCCCCACCCCGCTCAGCCTGCATGCTCCCTCGCACCTTCGCTGCAGGTCACCTCCACCGAGACTCAGCAGCCCGCGGCGGCAGGCGGCAGCGAGGAGGAGGGCCAGCCCATCCCCAGCCTGGACCTGGGCACGCTCGAGGCGTACGTGGGGGTGCCGGGCGCCTCGGTCGTCAAGCCCGCTGTGGGCACGCCCTCGGCGGCCGCGGCCGCGGCCGCCGGCGGCGGCCTGGTGCGCCTGGAGACGGGGCTCTCCGACCTGAGCGCCGCCCAGGATGCGGCGGCGGCGGCCAAGGCCGCCTCTGGCTGGGACAGCGACGCCGAGGGGTCGGCCCACGGCGCGGACGCCGCCGCCGCGGCGGGAGCGGCGCGCTCGACGGCCGCCGCCGCGCCCAAGGAGGGGGAGACGGCGGCGCAGGCGGCGGCGCGGGCGGCGTTTCGGCGGGACACGCAGGGTGAGTGGATGCGGGCGCGGGGCAGTGGGCCACGCGGGGAGCAGCGTCTCGGATGCGTGCATGGAGGCTGCCTGCGCTCCCCTGCGCCACCGCCCCTCTCTGCCTCTGCTCCCTGCCCCTGTGCTCGCGCTCTCTCTTTCTACCTCGTGCCCTCACTTTCTTCCTACCCCAGACGAGGACGACTTCTTCTCCTCTGACGAGGAGTCGGGCCCCACCGACGTCGACAACCGCTCCCTCGGCTCCTACTCCACCGCCACCTCCACCCAGCAGCGCTTCCGCATCAGTATCAAGGCGCCGGGCGAGGACGGCCGCGGCGCCGGCGCCGGACCCGGCCCCGCCGCCGGCGCCGACAGCGCCGCCCTGCGCACCGCGGCCATGGGCCTGCGCCTGGGCGGCCCGCTCGGCCGCAGCACGAGCTTTGGAGCGGGCAGCCTGGACAGCACGCCGCAAGGCTCGGCGCGGCAGCCCTCGCCCAGGGGCAGCTTGGGTCAGCTGGCCAGCGGCGAGGTGGGCCGGCGCCAGCTGCTGCTGGTGTCGCCTGCGAGGGGGGGTTCTGCGCTTGTGCCTGCTGTGATTGCTTTGCTTTTTGAGGACCTTGCAGCTGACCCGCCCCCGCCCCATGGAGACGCATGTGTGGATCCTTCTGCTTGAGCACTGCAGGGCCCCAGGCGACAAGGCGCATCCTCTGGCAGCCTGCAGAAGGACGCGTCTTCAGACGACCCCTTTGCCTTGATGGTCCAGGTGGGAGTGCCCCAAGCTTGAACACCGGGACAGCTGGCAGGCCGGCAGTGGGCCGACAAGCTGCGCCCTGTCCTGTCGCCTGACCTGGCCATGCGCGCTCCGAGCGCCGCTGCTCCTGTGCGGCCGCGAGCCGCAGGTGGGCAGCACGTCGCGGCTGGGCGCGTCGACCTCCGCCTCCGTCTCGGCCTCTGCTGAGGACCCCTTTGCGCTGCTGGCAAGCACGCCCCCCCCTGCCGCCCACGCCAGCGGCGCGCCCAAGCCGCCCGCCGCGGGAGGTGAGCGCCGGTGGGCCAGTGGCATGGCACATGCATGCACCGGACGCGTGCAAGTGCTGAATGCTGCCGTGCTCCCGGCCCCGGATGCAGGCCCTATGCGCGCACCCGCGCCTGCGCCCCAGCCCGCATCGGACCTTATGGCAGGGTGGGCCGAGTTTGAGGCCCTCTTTTCTGCCCCAGCAGCGCCCCCCGCCAGCAGCAGCGTGGCGGCGCCGCTGGCTCCGGCGCCCCTCCCGCCGCCGCCAACCGCCAAGCCCGCTGCCCTGGCCCCGGCCCACGGTGCTGAGCTGTTCCGCGCCGGCAGCTGGGCCGCCGCGGCCGGCGCACTGGCCGCCTCGCTGGCCGCGCCGGGCGCAGCGCAGCTGTACGCAGCGGCGCAGCTGCTGGCCGCGGCCGTGGCGGAGCGGCGGGCCGAGCGGCGAGCGCGGCTGGCGCGCTTTGCCGCTGCGCTGAACCTGGCAGAAGCGGAGCGGGCGGCCGCAGTCAGCTTTGCTGTGGACGCGAATCTGGAGGCTGGCAACTTTGGGTGGGTGGGTGGGTGGGTGGGCAGGGGCTCAACAGTGGAGGGGCAGAGAGGGGAGTGGCCCGGAGGGGGCCCGGACCCTGGGCTTTGGGCATTGGGCAGGCAGATGAGGTGAAGCCAGCGGTGGCGGACGAGCTCCCCCTCCCTGACTTCCCCATCAACAACCCTCTGCCCTGCCGCCCGGCGCGACCCTCCCCCCTCCCCGCGCAGCTACGCCGCCGACCAGCTGTCCTGGCTGATCGTGTACGCCACCGGCGCCGGCGCCGCCTCCGCGCTGCGGCCGGCCGACCTGCAGGACAAGCTGAACTGGGCAGACAGGGCAGGTGGGTGCTGGCGGTGTGCGCGCTTCCTGGCGTGCTGCCCTGTTCCACTCACCCTGCCTGTGCCACCACCCCGGCGCCCGCCCCACTGCTTGCGGGCGCCGGCAGCTTCCATCCGAGCGTCTGTGCTGGCAGAGTTTGTGGCGGCGCACTGCTGCTCCCGCTGCACCTCCAGCACAGAGGCCGCGTGCGCAGCCGCACGCAGCCTCCGTGCCGGCAGGTCCTTCAGCAGCAGCTGTATACCGCTGCAAAGCGGTCAGCCAACAGAGGCTGTTGAAGGCCGGATCGCTGTCGCCCGTTGCCACATTCTCGGGCTCCGTGCAGCCTGGCTGCCGGCGCTGCAGCTTCACACCGCATGCATGTGGGCAACGCCGTGCCCCGCTCCTCCCCCCGCAGACGGCCGCAACGCCAGCCTGCCCAGGGACGAGGACCTGGAGGGAGTGCGTGCCATCGTGGGCGCCTGCACTGACCGCGCCTCGCTGGATGACCTGGTGGCGGGGCTGGCGGCGGCGTGAGCGGCGCCTCCGGAGGCGGCATGGCAGAAGGCGCCGTGAGACTGGAATCTGCGTGGCCGGCGTTGCAGGCTGGCCGTGCGCCTGCCACTGTCGTGCCAGACGAATGCCGTTACAGGCAGGCTCACGCATTCAGAGTCGCGATAAATTAGAGCTAGGGCGAGGTGGGGCGACAGCCGCTCCGCCGCAGCACCGCCGCCCGCCGCCACCCTTCACCGGCCGCGCATCTCCTTGACCTTTGCCAGGACCTCCTCCTTGTTGGCAGCCGCCGGCTCGAACACGTACTTGATCAGGCTCTCCCGGATGGGCAGGATCTGCGCTCGTCATGAGAGGGGTGAGGGATAAGGGCGGTCACCAAAAGGGCGTGCAGGGGCGAGCGGTCGACCAGCATGCACCGTCGCCAGCCACCGGCAGCACATACCACCAGCCGCCGGCCATCGCTCTGGCCGCCTCGCCTGGGGGAACTCGCTCTGGATGCGCTCCGTGTCGAGCAGGTTGTTGGAGCGGGGGGCCACGATCACCTTGGCCTGCTCCTCCACCGTGAAGTTGGACCAGGTAAACTCGGGGTCGACTGCGCGCACGCGGGGCGAGGGGGCGACAGGGGGGCGAGGTGAGGCCGCCGCACAAGGTGCAAGCTGTCGCGCTCGCAGAGGCCGCGCCTCCCGTGCCCCAGCTCCCCTCTTGCTCCACGCGCGCCCTCCCTTCCCCCCGGCGCACCGTAGTCCTTGTACAGCTGCAGGATCTCGTTGTGGGAGATGGCCCCCGGGTTGGTGTAGTTCATGATGCCGGTCAGCTTGCGCTTGGCCATCTCCAGCGAGTAGGGCAGCAGCTCGGGCAGCACGGTCATCGAGTTGGGGATGTCGATGACCTTGTCGTACCTGGGGGGCCGAGGGGGCGGCAACTGGGGGTGAGGGGGCTGGCGGGCGCGGGCGCCAGGCAGCCAGGGGGGCCGGCCGCGCGCGCAACGCCTCTGTTGGCGCTCGGAGCGCGCGGCGCGGCGTCTTCCCCCCCTCCCCTCCCCCCGATCCCCTGTTGCCGCTGCCCCCGCCCACTTGATGATCTTGGTGATGAAGTTGCGGGGGTAGACGAGGTCGCCGACGATGGGCATGCGCACGCGCAGCGTGAGCACGTTGGGGTACTGCTTCAGCAGGCTCTCCACGATCGACTTGGTGTACGAGTAGTAGGAGCCGGTGAAGTTGGGGGTGTCGGACTCCTTGAAGCCCTTGCCGCTGCCCTGGGGGAAGTCGTCGTCGTAGTGGAAGATGCAGCCTGGCGGGGGAGGCGCGGGCGCGGAGGCCATAAGGAGTCCTTACTAAGAACACGGGCGGCGCAAAGCAGCACGCAGCAAGCAAGGGCATGCTGCATGCCGCCCCGCCGACTGCCGCCGCAGTTCCCCCCGCCCCACCCCGCCGCCGCCCACGCCCACCGGTGCCGTAGTAGGTCATGTGCAGGCCCTTGAGCAGGCACACGTCGGCCAGGTTCAGGCAGCCAATCACGTTGGCGCGGATCGTCTCCACCTGGGCAAGCAGGGAGGGCCGGGGCACAGCAGAGTGGGCGGCAGAGGCGTGCGGCGGCATCGCGTGCGGCTGCTGCCAGCTACCAAGTGCAGCAGGTGCAACCAAGGTGGCTGACTGCCAGCGCAAGAGCCAGTGTCCTGCGCTCCATGGTGGCGGGAGGCCGCCCGCCCACAACCGACGTTTCGACGCTGGAGCAGTCCTCCCTTCTACTCCCCTCACCTTGTGGTCCTCGCACCAGTCGACATTGGGGCGGCCGGTCACGCCCGCGGCGTTGAGAACGTGCGTGGGCTTGACGCGCTCAATGTCGGTCAGGATGCCAGCGCGGTCCTCGAGCCGGGCGGTGCCATACTCAAACTTGGCGCCCTGCTCCTTGAGCATCTGGCCCACCAGGCCGCCGATCCAGCCTGAAAGTGCGGGCAGGGCAAGGGGAGCACCAGAGATTGAGGAGGAGAAAGGACGAGGGTGCAGGTGCCGTCGTGGCGGTGCACACGGCGGCGGGTGGCGGGTGCAGCGCAACCGCCGCCGCAGGTATGGCGGGTTCGCCGCCGCGCTCACCACTCTTGCCATAGATGAGGAACACCTGCACGGGGGCCGGGGCAGGGAGGCGAGGGCGCGCGGGCCAGCTTTTGAGTTGGTTGTTGGCGATGGGCGTGGCGCCTAGCGTTGCCTGCATCAGATCGGGCTCCCAGCTCCCCAAGCGCCCAAGACCTCACAGGCTCCTCGGTGGTTCCGTTCGTCGCCATATTCTGCAAGCTTGGACGTGTAGGGGCGATGCGAGGCGGCAAATGAGCTGGGTGCGGCAGTAAGAGAGGGAGGGGAGAGGGCAGGGAGCAGGAATAACTGGACCCTCGCGCCTTCTTCCTGCCGATCCCTCCATCGCCTCGATCTGCGCCATCTACGAAGCAATTGCGCAGTGGCACGCTCGGCGACGCGAATCAGTACTCCAGCCAGATGCAGGCCCTCAGCCAAGCCCAGCGGCCCGCGCCCTTCTCCCACGCCTCCACGCAGCAGCGCCACAGGCAGCAGCAGCATCGGCGGCGGCTCGCGCCTGTGCGCGCGGAGCAGCAGGTGGGCGGCGGCGGGGGTGGGGTGGGGGTGGGTGGCGGCGAGGGCCTGCGGGGCGGCCGGCAACAAAGGGCAGTCGTCGTCGGATTCCCTGTTGCCCTCCTTCACCTGAGTTTGTCCACACACAATGACATGCGTCTGCTCTCGCCTGCAGCAGAGCAACAGCAGCGAGGCGGCGGGCGAGCCGGCGGTAGCGGCGCCCCCTTGCGACGCCTGCCCCACCTGCGGCGCGGCGCTCGCGGACAAGCCGTCTGGCTGCGACGGCACGGGGCGCATCATGGGCGGCCTGGGTGCGGTGCCGGGCTTCGGGTGGTGTCCCATCAAGGCGTACCGTCCCTGCCCGAAGCTCAACGAGGCGGGCATCCGCTACCAGCGGTGCGCGGGGGGGACGGCAGCGCGGGCCGCCGGCTTGGCACTTGCCGCTCTGGCCGGCGCCTGCCGGGCGAGCGGACTGTGCGTGCCCGGCGGTGACGCTTGCCGGGTGCCCCCCTGCGTTTGCGCCTCTGCAGGAAGGGGCAGGTTACCGACGAGGTGCTGTTTGGCCGCGACAAGCAGTGAGGCGCCGCTGGCCGGCGCGGCATCCCGTCATCCCTGCTGCTCCTTGCACATTCGGTTTCCCTGCTTTTCATGCTCAACTTCCGTGCTTGCTCGGTCTGTCACACACAATGAAAGCAGCACTCACAGCGAATGCAGTCCACAAGGCAACAGCGGCGCAGCTCATGCATGGCACGCCACGCCGCTCTCGGCACGGCGGGGCCCGCTGGGAGCGCCAGCTCAGCCCTGGGGCGAGGCTGTGGCAAGCCTCGTCCCAGGGCGCTCTCTCGGCTAGGCCCCGCCTTGGGGGCGGTCCGCCTTGAAGAACTGGTATGCCAGGACGTGGCGGTAGGCCTCCCCCGGGCGCAGCACGACTGAGGGGAAGGCCGGCTGGTTGATCGCGTCGGGGAAGCCTAGGACACGTGGGGGCGGGGGTGGGGAGTGGAGGGCCAGGGGGGCCAGTGAACGCGGTGCAGGAGGGGGCTGAGCACGCGACACAACACGACCAACGACGCGCAGCAGGGCGCGGCGCGGATCGGCAGCACGGCAGGTGCGCCGCGCACCCTGCGTCTCCAGGCACATCCCGCCGTACTGCCTGTACTCTGCGCTGCCCTTGCCCCGCAGGCCGCTGCCCTGCAGGCGCGCCGCGCGCGGGGGACGGGAGGGGCCGTGAGGGGCGGCAGCCGCGCCCTGGGGGGCCGGACTCGAGGGCTGCGCAGCCCCGGCCACGGGGCCCCGCCTCCCCCCGCTCCCCACCTCCCCCTGCGCGCTTCACGCGCACCCAGCAGCTCTTCGGCAGCCCACCCACCTGGGGCAGGAAGTTCCCCGAGTAGAGCTGCACGCCCGGCGCGGTGGTGAGCACGCGCAGCCCGCGCCCCGAGGCTGGGTCCACGAGCGTCGCCGCCAGCCGCGGCTCCGCCGACGCCTGCGCGGGCCGCGGGAGGCGGTGCGAGCGTGGGGCGGAGGTCAGTGGCCTTGAGAGGAGCGCGGGCGGCTTTCCAGCGACGTCATGCCCTGAGCTCTTCCAGGCCCACTGGCCCCCCACGGCGGCGGGGCGGGCGGTGGGTGGGGGGTGGGGGGGGAGGCGCAGCCCCATTCCTGCCGCACCCACCATGCCGTGCCGCGTCTTGCCCTTGGCATCCGGGCCCAGGCCAAAGAGCACAAAGTTGTGGTCGTACCCTCCCGGCGCCTTGCCTGCGCACGCCAAGAGGGCAGCGGGCGACTGGGCGGCCCGGGTGAGCACGCGCAGGGGCGTCCGTCCCCCAGCCAGCCAAGCCGGCAAGGGCGCAGCGGCCGCCGCAGCCCCCATCGCATCACGTCAGAGCAGGCAAGGGCACACCTGGGACCTCCTTGATGCGCTCGCCAATGGCGTGTGGGGTGCGGAAGTCAAAAGGCGTGCCATCTACCTCTGCAATCTCACCGGTGGGGATCTGCAGGGGAGTCAGGCTTCGTTGCCGCACTGCCTGCGCGGGTGCCTGCACAGGCAGACGTGCACAGCGCCGCAGCGAGAGAGAGGGCTGGCCAGGGGGGCTTCGCACGCGCCTGCACGTCGTCGACTGGCGTGTAGTGCGTGGTGTCGTGAAGCGTCAGCTGCGGGCGCGGGGCGGCGGGGAAACGTGAGGCCGGGCAGGCGCGCGGGTGACGCGCTGCCAGCACCGGCAAGGCCTGCCCTCGCCTGGTGGCCGAGAATGCTCTCCCCGCTGTCATGTCCTGCATGGGCCAGGGAGAGCCGAGGGACAGCATCCTCACGTCCAGGCCGATGAGGTGGGGCCGACAGGCGCGGCAGCAGGGGGGCCGGGCCAGCACGCCGCACACGCGGCGCAGCGCGCGCGGCGATGCCCGCCTGCCCCCGCCCCCCAACGCGCCATCCTGCCCATCTGCCCACTCCCTCCCACCCCCCTCCTCGGCCCACCCGCCAGGTTGAAGTACGAGTGCTGCGCAAGGTTGACGGGCGTGGGGGCGTCAGCGGTGGCCTCCATCTCGGCCGTCAGGGTGTTGTTGTCAGCCAGCGTGTAGGTGACCGAGACCTGTGCGCGTGCAGGGAACGAATGAATGCATCAGAATGTGTGTGCGGATGCATCAGTGTTCGGAGGCAGCGTGCGGCGTTCTACCGCAATCCCAGGGGCGGTGCCTGCTCGGCCGCGCGGCAGCAGCTCAGCGTGCCGCCGCCCTGCAGCGCTCGGCTGCCCCGGCCACCCCCTCCAGCCACCAGCCGCGCTTGCCTTGAGGTTCCCTGGGAAGCCCTCCTCCCCATCCCGGCTCTCATAGCTCAGCCGCACGGCGTCGGAGCCGCTGCCCGGCAGCGCCAGGCGCTTCGCCTTCCACCGCACCTTGTCGAAGCCGACCTTGCCGCCTGGGGAGCGGCGGGAAGGAGAGGAGGGAGGTGGCTGGCTGGGGAGCGGGGCCGCATGTTCTGGAATGGAACTAGCAACGACACTCCACTCCTGGCCAAAGCTCAGGGTTCAGCCGACAACCACACAACAACCAGACAACCACCGACAACGACAGAGCGCAGGTCCCTTGCTTCTCCCCTGCCTCCCCACCGTGCAAGCAGTTGGGCCCGTTGTTGGCGGCAAGCTTGTAGGCCTTGCCATCCAGCGTGAAGGTTGCGTTGGCGATGCGGTTCGCCACTCTGCACGGTGGCAGCACCACATCAGCGAGCGGACCGGAATGCGTTGGTCACGCCCTGCGCCGGCATGCAGCAGCCCCGGCCACGCAACTCGCCTGCCCACAACTGCGCCAAAGTAGGGCGATGTGCCGTCCTGCGCACCGCAGCACAAAGGCAGCAGCGTCAGACCACGTGCGCACCGCAGCGCCCCAACATGCGGCGTCCACTCCCTGCCCTGCCCTGCTCACCCGGTACGGATATTCATCGTCAAAGCCCAGCACAATGTCGACCTTGGAGCCATCCTCCCCCGGCAGCAGCAGGCGCTGGATCACGGCGCCCAGCGTGAGCACGTGCACCTCCACGCCTGCGGGCGAGCGGCGGCCGGCGGACGGGCGGGCGGGCGAGTGGGCGGTGGAGCGAGCGGCGCCGGCGGGCGGGTGAGTGGGGGGTGAATTGGATCCCCTCGTTTCGTCGTCTTGATCGTTCGACGATGCACCTGCACTCTTCTCGCCATTACCGTCTTGCCAGCAGTGCGGCACCCGTCTCGACTTACCTGAGCGGTTCTTCAGGACGATGGCATCCGCCATCGAGATGCGACGGCTTTTCTTAGACGCGATCAATATGAGAGCGAGCAAAACGAGGAGCGAGGTAGCCGTCCGAGGCCTCCGACTGATCTGATGGGCTCCCGAGCGGGAGCCCCCAGGCATGGCGACAAGTGCTACAAGAGACGAAATGCCTGCGAATTCTGCACAGCATCATGATGCTGGGCAGGAGTGCAGCTGATCAACGACAACTACAGCTCCTGCTTCTCAACTCGAGAGCCCCGCGTGACGAGTCGGCACTCTGGAGTCTAGGGCATCCCTACAGCCACTTACAGCGTGACTGCAGCCCACAAGTTGCGCCGCGGCCCCCCCGCTCCTCAGCCGCTGCCGCTCAGCTTGGGGAAGAAGCAGGCGGGCGCCGCCACCGCCAGCGCCTTGCTCCGCTCCCGCAGCGCCTGCGTGAGCGGGTGGGTGGCCTCTGGACGGAATGCCGCCACCGCCGCCGCGCCCTTGCCGCGCTCCGCCGCCTGCCGCGCCGGCACGACGTGGTTCCACCTGCAGTGGCAGTCGACCGTCGGTCTGAGCAGGGGGCTCCTGGCGGAATTTGTCCAGCAGTGAGGCAGGGGGCTTGCACGCAAGTGCACGCACACTGTCCCGTCGGGGAAAGGAAGCGGTGCATGCCTCATGGTGCCAAGCTGTAAGACCAGACCAGACCAGCACACTGTCCCCTCGGGGGTTTCCCTCCCCACCCGGCCATCCTGCCCCGCCTCACCAGAACTCCGCCAGCACCTCGAAGCACAGCGCCCAGTACTCCCTGTCCCGCCTGCGACGGAGGGGCGTGTGTGCGCCTGGCCAGGTGAGGCGCACCGAGACACAGGCGACTGCAACGCCGCGTTCCTGGCGCGCGCGGCCGCGACCTGCGCCTCCGTTCCCCTCCCTCACTCGATGTGGTACAGGCCGCTGCCGCCCTCGGGCGTCCACACGTACAGGTTGCACCACTGGCGGTCGAAGATCTCCATCAGGCCATGGACCTGCAGCGGCGGGGCGGCGGCGCAAGCAGCGCTCGGCGCGCGAGCGCCCTGCTGGCGGATGCCGCCTGGCGCGCTGCCTGCACGCCGCGCTCGCCGTCGTTCACGCACAGCGCGCCCGCTCAGCACGCCAGACCACTAGAGGGGACCAGCACGCAATCGGCAATTGGCAGCCCGCCGCTCGCCTGGGGCATGTAGTACCAGATCGCGTGCTGCGGCGGCCGCGCCAGGTGGGGACTGCCCTTGTTGAAGGGGCACTTGATCTCTAAGATCCCGGCCCCCTCGCCCGCCACCCGCCCCGCGCCGCCCGCTGCCACCCCCGGCGGCGGCACGCGCGACACCGGTGGGCCGGGGGCGCCGGCGGCGGCAGAGGCGGCGCCGGCTGGGGCTGTGCAGGAGGGCGGGTGAACGGCCAGGCCCTGGATGAGACCGTCGGGCGAGGCGCCCAGCCAGCCGTGCGCGGCGTCCTCGTGCTTCACTGCACGCCAGGGCGCCGAGGCGAGAGGTGAGGTGAAGACCAGGCAACCACCCACGCGCGCGTGCGCAGCGTGGACGGGGCAGGGCGCTCGCTCCTGCCTGCCGGCTGCCGCGCCGCCTGGGCACGACCTGCACTGGGATCGGCAGCAGCTGTGCTGCGGCTCGCTCCGCCCGCGCACCCGAGAACATGCAGCCCTCCACTCGCTGGCCGGTGAGCGCCTGGTAGGCCTGCAGCGCGCGCGGCTCCGCCCGGGTGCCCCACGCCGTCGCCTCGTTGCCCGCAAACGGCACCCGCAGCCCCACCTTCTCCTCCCACAGCCGCGTGCGGTCGCCTGCGGCGCGGGCGGGGAGGGCGCACGACAGCAGAGATGTGAGGGGAGTGCGAGAGCCTCCGCCTCAGAGTGCGACAGTGCGTCATCTCTGTGCAGCACTGCCAGCAGGGGCACGCGGGCGCGGTGGCGGAGCGCGCGCAGCTGGCCGCGCACGCTCCGCCGCCCACCCTCGAAGAAGCCCAGGGCGTTGGAGAAGGCCGAGGCGGTGAGGCGGCGCTCCCGCAGCGCGCGCCACTCGGCCGTGCGCTGCTCGCCGTCCGCCAGCGCAGAGATGCTGCCGCGCGCCTGCGCCGCCTGAAACGCCTCCGCAGCCTCTGCAAACGACTGGCGGAAAGCCAGGGTCTCGGGCTTGACTGCTCGCCTGATAGAGGGCCCGCCGTCGGCGCCAGCCGCCGCCGCCTCGGCGGCAGACGCCTCGGCGGCCGCAGCAGCGGCTGCAGACGCCTTGAGCCCCGCCTCTGCCGTCTCCTCCTCGTGCGCTGCCGCCGCGTCTGCGTCGAGGTCGGCTGGTGGCTGCGCGGGCGCGGCAGCTGCCAGTGGCACAGGCGCATCTGCAGCCACGCCTTGCTGTATTGATGGCCTTGCAACTGCTGCTGCTGACGGCCGCTGCAACTGCTGCTGCCGCTGTGCTCGCTGTGAAAATTGCTGCTGTATGTGTTGATGCCGCAGCGCCTGCAGCTGCCCCTGCTCCCGCGTCTGCTGCTGTGCCTGCTGCGCCTGCTCCCGCGCCTGATCCTGCTGGTGGAGCGCCTGCAGCGCCGCTGCTGCTGCCGCCTCTGCCGCCTCTGCCGCACTCTCCCGGGCCCCCTTCTCCAGCCCATTATAGCGTGCAAGCGCCGCCGCCGCCTCCATGCAGCTCCGTGCCGCTGCCTCGGCCTGCCGCTCTGCCGCCACATGGTGCGCACGCTCCTCGTCCTGCGCCCATGCTTGCACCGCTGCCGCCGCACGGTGCAGCGCGGCCGCGGCAAAGTCGGCCGCCGGCTCGCCGCTCCTGCTGCCGACGCAGTTGGGGCAGCCATTGGCGCGCTCCCAGGCCATCAGCCGGCACAGGAGCTCCAGCTCTGCCCCCTGTGCCGCCTGCTGGTGCTGCGCTGGCTGGGCAGCGCCGCGCCGGCGGCCGCCCGCTCTCCCCAGGCTGCTGCGAATGCGCTCCTGTGTCTCCGGAGGATAGTGCGCCATCGGCGTGCGCTTGACCTGCGGGCGGCGGCGCGCCGACGGGTTGCGTCGGCAGCGAGGCGGCGGTGACTGCTGTTGCACGCACCCAACTGCAGGAGCGCCAGCTGTGGGCAGGCGCGTCGCGTGCCGGCTGCAGCCAGCCGCACCTGCCAGTTGGAGGAGATGGCGTGGTAGTCCTGGTGCTGCTGCGGCTGCATCTTGTGCGCGGGCGGGCCCTGCTGACGGGGCGGCGACCGCGGCGATGGCGGCCCCTGCGGAGGCTGTGCCCGCCACTGCCCCGACCATGCCTGCTGTGACTGCTGCACCTGCTGCGACTGCTGCTCAAGATGCCGCGGCTGCTGTGGGGTGTGGCCGATGGTTCGCGGGTGGGGAGATGGGCGGGGCACCCCAGTGGGCCCGCCCACACCGCCGCCCGCAGCAGAGGCGGCTGTCGCCGTGGCCGCCCGCCGGGCCGGGGCCACTGCCTGGCCGCACCACAAGTTCGTGGTCGTCGCCTGCAGTTTGGAGACGATGCACCTGCTTGGCAACGCAGAATTCCGCCAGCGACCTGTCCTAGTTCGCCTCACCATGCGGGGCAACACAGACAGCGCGTCTACCAGCATCCGGCGCTCGTGCATCGGGCCAGAGGCGTAGGGAAGAGCACTTGCAGGCCTGCAAGTGTGAAACATGCACGATCGAGTGTGCAAAACGTCTCAGTACAAGTGCCTCATTGCGCTGAGACTGCTGCAAGCAGGGAGGACTTCAAACCGGGAGGACAAGTGGGTCCACCCTCGAGCGGCTACCGCGCCTGCTGTAGTCTTGCGAGCTCCCATTTCACCTCCACACTGCATTTGAACATTTGTCATCGCTTGATCCGTGCTGCCACCGAAGAGGGCTCCCTCTTCGGCATCGGCGCCTATCGCCCTGCACAGGACCCACCGTGATCTCTGATCGCTGCAGAGCGAGTTGCAACGGCCGCTGAAAGAGGAGGGCAGGCACTCCCATCAATGGGCAAGCTCGGCGAGATTCTGAAGCATCCCGATGAGCTGGTGCCGCTGGTGAGGCCTGGAGGTGGGCTTCAGTCATGATGAGGGGCGGCGCGGCCGTGCGCCCGCCCCACCCGCCCTCCACCCGCCGCCGCGCGGCGCTCCTCCTGGCCCTCGGCCTGCAGCTCTCCATGTACCTGGCCGCCCGGCGCGCCAAGGCGCTGCCCAAGCAGCCGGGGCTGGCCTTCTGTTACGGCATGCTCAACCGGGTGTCGCGCTCGTTTGCGGTGGTGATCCAGCAGGTGGGTGGGGACGTCATTTGCGAGGGTTGTTGGCGGGTGTGTTGGAGGCCGAGGCGTGTTGGTTCCACTGTGCTGGAGTACTGCGGGCATGAGCGGCGGTGGCGCACGGCGCGGCGTGCACGGGCGTGGCGAGCGTGCGCGTGGCGCCGCCCGCCCCCGCCGTGCAGCTCCCACCGCGCCCCCGCGCAGCTCCCACCGCGGCCCTCGCTCCCGTCCCCCCTCTTCTCCCGCAGCTGCCCGAGGAGCTGAGGGACCCGGTCTGCGTTTTCTATCTGGTGCTGCGAGCGCTCGACACAGTGGAGGACGACATGGCCATCCCGCAGGCGAGCGGGGGAGGGAGGGAGGGCGCGGGAGGGAGGGAGAGCAGGGGAGAGGGAGGGCGCGGGAGGGAGGGAGAGCGGGGGAGGGAGGGAGGGGGGGAAGGGGGCTGCGAGGTGGACCAGCGAGGCTGGGGAAGCAGCCGCGCGAGCAGGGGGGGG
>PCFQ01000013.1:58620-86798 GCA_003063905.1 Chlorella sp. A99 | reverse complement strand
CCCCCACACACCACCACCACCACCCCCCACCCCCCCCACCACACACACACACCTCGCCGCTCCAGACGAGCGCCTTCATCTTGACCAGGTCCACGATGCCCCCAAACGCCTCCTCCTGGCCGATGGGCAGCTGGATGACGAGCGGGTTGGCGCCGAGGTTGGAGACGATCATATCGCGCGTTCGGTAGAAGTTGGCGCCCATGCGGTCCATCTGCAGGTGGCGGGGCGGGGGAGCTTGAGGGGGGAGGAAGAGACGCAGCGGCGGCTCGGGCCGCCGCGGGACGCGGCACGCGCGCGCGGCGGCGGCGGGCCGTCCGCGGCGGCGCCCGCCCGCGGGCGCGCCCCCGCCGCCTCTCCTGCGCGCGCCGGCCCCGCCCCGCCCGGCGCCCTCCACCTTGTTGACGAAGCAGATGCGAGGCACGCCGTACTTGTCGGCCTGGCGCCACACCGTCTCGCTCTGCGGCTCCACGCCCGCCACCGAGTCGAACACGGCGACGGCGCCGTCGAGCACGCGCAGCGCGCGCTCCACCTGGGGCGACGGAACGAGGGGAGGCGCACGCGCGTCGGCGGGCCGCAGGCGGCGCCGCGCGCGGCCGCCGCGGGCCGGCACAGCCGCCGCCGCATGCCTGGGCCTCCGACCGCTCCAGGCCTCGCCGCCGCGGCCCCCCGCGAGCCCCCGCCTGCCGCTCGGCCCACCTGCGCCCGTGCCTGCGGCCCGCGCCCACACCCGCGCCCAGGGCTCCGCCCCCCGCGCCAGCGGCGCCTCCCACCTCGAGCGTGAAGTCAACGTGGCCGGGTGTGTCGATGATGTTGATGCGGTGGTCGCGCCACGCGCATGTGGTGGCGGCGCTCGTGATGGTGATGCCGCGCTCCTGCGGGGGCGCGGCAGTGGTGTGTGTGTGTGGTGTGTGTGTGGGAGGGGGGGGGGGGTGGGGGGNNGGGGGGGGGGGGGGGAGGGTGGGGGGGGGGGGCACGCGGTGTCAGGCGCGCCGGCCGCCGCCCCTGCCCAGGCCGTGCACCGAGGCCACCCCCGCGCTGCGCCGTCCTCCGGCCGCCGGCCGGTGCTGCCCCAACTAGCACCCAGCACGCGCTGCACCCACCCCAGCACCCACACCACCCCGCAGCACCCACCGGTGTAGTAGAGCACGCGCTCGGTGGTCGTCGTCTTGCCGGCGTCAATGTGCGCCATGATGCCGATGTTGCGGTAGCGGTCCAGCGGCACCTCGCGCTTGGCTGCGGGCGGCGGCGCGCACGAGGCGGGTTGGCGCGAGGGCAGGGCCTGCCAGTCGGCTGGCAACGCAGGAGCGCTGCGCCTGCTGCGCACGCACGAGGGCACCGAGCAGGGCGCTTCTCCGCCTTAAGTTAGCGCCGACTGCCGGCCCATCTGCCCCCATCAGCAGCCAGCATACCCTCGGCGCACCCGCGTTGGCCTGGACCACTACCGCCTCGCCGCGGGCGGGCGCGCCCGCCACGGCGCCTGCCTTCCGGCCCAGGCTCGCCACTCCCTGCGCGTGGAGATTCGTGGGGTTGTCAGAGAGGTGACGCAGGCCCTTTCTGTGGAGCGTTTGTGGTTTTTCGCGTGGGCCAGAGAGCAGAAGTGAAATGTGCTTACCGCGGGGCCGGCCACGGCCTGCTTGAAGCTGATCTGGGACGCGCGAGAGGCGGGACGGCCCAGCACGGCCACCTGGCGTGCCTCATTGCATGCCTGTGCGGCCGCGAGCTGCCGCTGAGACAGCTGAGCCGACGCCATGGTTCTGGCAGTGATGGAGATTGCCTGGCGTCGAAGAGAGGGCGAGGCGTGGAGGCCCATCCACTTTATTAGCCACCCGCCGGGAGCTGGCCGTCGGCCGGGAGCCTTGTGCCTCCCAGGCCCTGCCTCTAAGCATTTCGCACCGAGCGAGTTGCATGCGATCTCCACCTGCTGTCAGACGCCCCTGCTGCGCGCATGAGCTCGACAGTTGTCTCCCCGCTCCTCGCTGCAGCACCAGGGAGGTGCCTAGCAGCAGCAGAGCCTCCCAAATTCGAGAGCTGGCGACGGCGGGGCACCAGTTCTCGAATTCGATGGGATCACGGCGGGCGACGGCGGGGCCCGCCCGCCCGCCCGCCCGCCGCGAGCTCCGCCCGCGGCGGTGCCGGTGCCAGCAGCAGCCCCGGCAGGGCTAGCAGCAGCACCAGTGCAGCCGCGTGGCAGTCGCGGCGGTGGCAGGCACACAGCAGCAGTGGCTTTGCCGAGGGGGAGCCGGCGGCCGCCGCTGCGTACGAAGGCGCGGCCGCGGGCAGCTCTGATGCCTCGGGGAGCGAGCAGGGCGGGGCGCAGCAGCAGGAGGCGCTGAGCTGGGAGGAGGTGGAGACGCGGCTGGAGACCTGCATCAACCTCATCTCCACCAGCGAACTGCTGGTGCCCTATGATCTCTCGGCGGTCAACCTGGGCCTCATCATCTGGTGAGGGGTTCCGCAGGAACGAGCAGGCGGGAGGGGGCGGGCGGGAGCCGGGCCACGAGCCGGCAGAGGCCAGCGCCAGCGTCGCGTCTGGCGCGCACGCTCGCGCTGCTGCGATGCACCCCGAGCTCGCGCCTTTCGTGATCGCGCCGCCGCAGGGGCGCGATCAGGGACATCCCCGCCGCGCACCGCCACCTGCTGGTGGACCGCTTGGACTCCAGGTGGGCCGCTCCCGGGGGTGTGCAGGGAGGGTGCAGCGTCTCGACATGCGTGGCGCGCCGGATGCAGGCAAGGAGTGCCGCACTGTGAATCATCATCATCATCATCATCATCATCATTATTATTATTTCATTTCACCTCTTTTGCCGCCCCCGGACCCCGCCGTCGTTGCAGCTGCATCCGCAAGCTGTGGAAGGTCACGGGCCAGCGCTTCACGGCGCCGCGGGCGCAGGCGGCGGCCGCCATGGGCCCCAACGCCTCGCTCTGGACAGACATGCCGGCGCGGCTGCGGGAGGTCTCGCTCTTCCGGGGCAAAGCCGCGCTGCCCACGCACGCGCTGGGCATCAGCAGGTGCGCGGCACGGCGGCGAGGGGAATGCGGGGGCTGCCACCCATCGGTGCCGTGCTGTCGTGCTGTTGGGGTGTCGTCGCCGCCGCGCTCTGCGGCCCCCATCCTCGCCCTCCCTCTCCCCCCTGCCCGCGCGCCCCTGCTTCGGCTGCCGTCGCGCGCAGGTTCACCAAGGCCCTCTTTTTGAAGCCGAGCGGGGAGGGCGGGATGTTCGGGCGCGTGCTGCTGGGCAAGGGCCCGCTCGCAGCCTGGCTCTACCCGCTCTACTTTAGGATGGAGGCCGGCCCCGCCGTCGTGCCCTGTGAGCCAGCGCGGAGGGCCGGCCGCGGACGGGGGGGAGGAGTCGTCCGTGCGCCTTGGGCGAGGGCGAGAGCGCGGCAGCGGGAGGGAGGGAGGCGGCCCCGCCCTCCGCCCTCACGGCCGCTCGCGCGCCGCCGCGCGCGCCCGCCTCCCGCCCCCCTCCCCCTCCGCCGCGCGCAGTGTCCCAGGACCTGTGCGACTTCACCCTCGAGTACCTCGACCCCGCGGAGCTGGGGCTGGCCCCCGACGACATCCCGCGCTCACACTGGCCGCGCCCGCGCGTGCAGCTCGCGCCCTTTGGCGAGAGGTGGACCGACTACGTGCGCATGGCTGGGCCGGGGGTGAGCGGCGGGGGAGGGGGAGGGCGCCTGTGGGCGGGGCGAGGGGTGGGCCTGGCCCGGGGCGGGGCGGGGGGAGGTGCAGGCGTGGTGCCTGGCGACGCATGCCCGTGCCCTCGAGCGCCCCGCGCGCGCGCTGCGTCCCCGCGCCCGCAGGTGTACGTCGGCGCGGGCATGGGCCTGCAGCGCGACTCCCAGCCCCTGCACTTTGTCATGACGCACTCGCGGATCGAGAGCCTCCTCCCTTGAGGCTGCGTCCGCCGCAGCAGCTCCCGGGCGGCGCCCCCGGGGAGGCGGCCGCCTGCGCGACACCACGCCTCGCGGCTCGCCACACGCCGCCCTGTGCACTCGACTGCAGCTCTTGCGCGCCTCGTTGTGGCGCCGCCCAGTTTTGCCCCCTGACCAACCACCCCGTGCTGTGTGCGACCGAGCACTGTTTGCCTATGCATCTACTTGCTGCTTGCCTGCTGCGTGCGCTCTGGAGAGCATGGGGCCCCTCGTCTTGACCAAACTTGCTGAAATTCTGTGCCTCTGCACTGCTTTTTTCCCTGCCTTGTGTGCCCTGTTGTGTGAGTTGATTCATGGGCACGGGGAATGCAGGGGTCACGGACCGGCGCGGCGCGCGAGTTCAGTTGCGGGCGGCGGTGTGTGGAGGTGGACATCAGCAGGCATGCAGCAGCTGCTGGTGGCCTTGCTGCGCAGGAGGTAGGTGGTGCCCACAAGATAGTGGTGGCAGGGCAGCGTGGCAGCGGTTAACAGGTGGTCAACAACGGCGCCGGGGACGCCGATGGCGCCTCAGAGGGTAGAAAGCAGAAAGCCGGCCTCGGAGACGCTGCTTTGTCTCCATCTCTGCGCAACACAATCTGGTCTGCTCTATATGGAGGGGACTTTAAGGGCCAGGGCGCTAGCTGAGATGTAATGGTAATGCAGGCATGTCACCAGAGGCGCCATTTGGGCTGCGTCACCTGCAAATGTGCGCCAGGTTGAAATGTAACGACTGACAGGCATTGCGGGCAAGGTCTGTGGCGGGTGGGCGGGCACACTGACGCCACGCGGCGGGTTGGCGGGCCCCGCCGGGCGGCCAGCTGTCGCAGACATCCCTGTGCCGCTGATCACCTCCCACACTTCACACTACCTCGCCCTGCCATAACAACCAACTCGCTTGTCGATCAGACAGCTGAAGGCCGTTCGCAATGACGGGAGCTTGAACCGCCGGAGCCTCATCCGCGTCGCGGCGAGTGACGCAGCAGTGTCGCAGAGAGACTGGATGATTCCGCGTGGCCATTCGAGCAGCGGCTTGGTGTGAGTGTGTCGCTGGCGCGCGATCAGCTCTGCGACGCTTGTAGGGCGCCGGCGATCATTGGAGTCTGCGGGGTACCGAGTCCCACGCACTCCAGCCTTACTGCGCCGCCTGCAGGTCTGGCCCGCTGTCGGGGCGCAGCCGCCCGCTGTCTGTCGCCGGCCGCGCCTCGCCGCTGCTGGCGGCGAGCATCGCGCTCAACGTGCTGCTGCTGCTCGGCGCGCTGCTGCTCACCAACACCAAGGCGGAGCGGCTGGGCGGCGCGCGGCGGGCGGGGCTACTTGAGGAGCCGGCGCAGGAGGACGCCGAGCAGGCCGACGTGCGCGCGCGGCTGGAGCGCACAGAGGGCCTGCTGCAAAAGATGGAGACCGAGACGCGCACCCTGGCCGTGGCGCTCCAAACTGCCAAATCTGCGCTCCAGGCACACGCGGCGGCGCAAGACGCGGCCGCTGCCGCAACGCTGGATGCCGCCGCTGGCGCCGCCGACGCTGCGGCCGCCGATGCTGCGGCCGCCGGCAGCGCCGGCAGCGGCGGCGGCGTGCACTCTGCCGCAGTGTCACCAGGGGAGGTGGCCAAGCCATGGCTGACGATCGGCATTCCCACCGTGCCGCGGGGGGAGGGCGCGGCGGTCGGCGCCACCGGCTACCTTACCCGCACGCTGGAGACGCTGCTGGATGAGCTGCCCTCCGACCCGCAAGGTCGGTGCAGTAGCCGGCTTGAGGGTTGGGGGCCCCACAGCATCGCAGCCGTGCCGTTGTGTGCCCTGCCCCCTCCGCCGCCGCGGCTGCCTGCGCCACCCCCTGCCCATCTGCTGCCCTGACACCTCCCTCGCGCGCCCCTGCCCCCCAACCGCCGCAACACCAGACCTACTGGCTGGGCAAATTCGAGTGCTGGTCATGAACAACGCCGCCCCCGGCCAGGCGCACCCCGAGTTCGAAGCGCTCGCGCGGCGTGCGGCGGCTGGGCCGCCGGGCGATGCGTGGGCGGCCAAGGCACGGGCGTTTCTGACCTTCCTGCACAACCCGGGTGCGCGGGTGCGGGGCACGAAGGGCTGTCGTGGGGCGGTGTGCCGGCAGGGCTGGAGTACGGTGGTGCGCGTGCGGGCGCTGTAATCGCACGCGGCGGCAGGCAGAGATGGAGCGCGCTGTGTGGGCTGAGCACAACAGTGGCGGGCCCTTCCTCGCGCCTCTCAGCTTATGCTGCCGCCGCGCCCCGCCCGCCGCAGGCACCGTGACCGACCCGGCGCCCGAGCTCCCCGACCCGGACGACCTTCACAACCCCGGCGACAGACCTGGCAGACAGGTGGCCCACCAACCGGAGGGCGGTGGTGGCAGGGGCCACGGAGGCGATGCATGTGCGCGGCCCGATGGCCCTCTGACGCGGCCTCCCTTGCCGTTGCCGCCTGCGCGCAGGTGCGCAAGCAGACGTGCGACCTGATCGCGCTGATGCGCCACGCGGCGCCGCTCTCGCGCTACTACATGTTCATGGAGGTGAGTGTTGACTCTGGGACGCATCCGTGGGCGCACGCATGCACAGCCGCATGCGTGGGGATCGCGCGCGGCGTCCGGCGTCCGGCGCTGCCCGGGCATCGGCAGCCCGCACGAACACCTCTCGCTGGCATCGACCAGCGCTCGGCCCGCCCGCGCGCCCTCCGCAGGACGACTTTGAGTCGTGTCGCTACTCGCTGCGCGCCGCCGCCTACGCGGTCACCAAGGCCAGCAGCCAGCCGCACACGGCCAACTGGGCGGCGCTGCGCCTGAGCTACGGCCTGAATGGCGTGGTGGTGCACGCCGCCGACCTCCCCGCGCTCGCAGACTTCCTCTGGCGAGTGCTGCTTGCTGGCCGGCCCTGCGCCATCGAAGCCGCGCTCCTCAGTATGAGGGGCGCGGCAGGGCCCTGCGCTGCCCGCCCCGCTGGCAGGCTGCGGCCGGCGGCTGCCGCGAGAGTCGCCCGCCCGGCGCGTGCGCCCTGCCCATCACTGCCTGCCACCTCCCCCTGCTCCCTTGCATCGCCGCCGCAGGGAGCACGTGACCGAGAAGCCTCCCGACCTCCTCTTCCCAGAGTGGGCGCTGCGCCAGCGGCGCGACGCGCGGCCCGGGCAGCAGGTCCGCACCGACCTCGCCTTCCGGCCCCTGGCCCCCGGCCAGCGCAGGCCGTACGTGGCCTACAGGCGCGGGGATGGGCGTGCTCGGGGCGGTGGGACCTTGTGTGACGGACAGGCGCCTGCGCTGCTTGGATGCGGTCCTGCGCTCCTCTGAAAACTCGACTTGGTGCGCGGCGGGGATGCCTGCATGCAGGTGGAACCTGTTCAGCCACATCGGCGCAGTGAGCAGCTTTGCCGTGCGGCCCAAGCGCGCGGGCTGGCCCCGCTGCTTCGCTCCCCTCAGGCGCGGCGCGCGTGCCGCCACGCCGGCGGCCGTGCGCTGGCGGCGCGTGCAACCGCTTGTGATGGACTGCCCTGAGCTGCCCTCAGCCACACCATCTGACGCATGCCTTCCCGCGCTCCTTCTCCGCCCTGCAGCTCGGCCTGGAGCCTCCAAATCTCAGAGCGGTTCCAGCAGCGCTGCGCCCACGTCAGCGACCTGTCGCCCTGCGCTTCGCCCCTCGCGCGCCGCGCGGCCCAGTCCGGCGCGGGCCTGGGCGCGGAGCCCTGGCTGCACGCGCCGCTGCAGTGGCCGTCAGAGCTGGTCGACCGCCCCGCGCCTCACGGCCAGCAGCAGCAAGAGCAACAGGATCCCGCCCAGGCGGCGAGGCACGGCTCAGAGGAGCAGCAGCTCCCACAGCAGCAGCTGCCGCAGCAGCACCCAGAGGCCGGCGGGGGCGCCGGCGGGAGTCTGGAGGCGCAGCTCGTGGCACGGCTGGCTGCCGCCAAGGCGCAGCAGCAGCAGCAGGCGTCGGCCGCGGCAGGTGGCCAGCCGCCGGCCGGGGACCGCGGCGACGCGGAGCTCGCCCTGGCAGCGGGCCAGCAGCGCCAGCAGCAGCAGCAGCAGCAGGCGGCCGCAGGGGCCAGCGGCGGCGCCGGCTCGGGCGGTGCGGCGCCAGGGGCGCAGCACGCGGCGGCGCGCGCGGGAGCGGCAGGGTCCTCTCCGGCAATTAAGGAGGAGGTGGTGGAGGTGAAGTCCACCAGCGGTGGCGACATCATCGCCCTGCCCCAGCGCCAGCAGCAGAAGCTGGACGTGGATGCCCTGGAGCGCAAGAGGGCGGGCCTGGGGCTGTGGCACCAGTACGCCACGGCCGCCGAGGGCGGCGCCGCGAGCGGCGGCGACCGCCCCCTCATCCCCCTCCCTGGCGGCGGCGACCTCGCCCCGCCCGACGAGGCGGCCGCCGGCGCGGCGGCTGTGGGCAAGGCCGGGGGTGGCGCCGGCAGCTCGGCGAGCACAGGTGGGGCTGCGGGCGACACGGGCGCCTTGGCGGGCCTGGCAGCACTGCAGCGGCAGCAGGGGGCGCTGGCCGGCAAGGAAGCAGCCGTCGCGGCGGCGCTGGACGCGCGCATCTGAAGCTCCTGCCGGCCGAGAGAGAGAGCGAGGCCAGGCGGAGCGGGAGGGAGCGGACAGGGAGACAGGGAGAGCGGCCTGCGGCATTTTTCGTCTGCATAGCACAGACCTCATCCAACCAATGCATCAACTTAACTATCGACCGCCGCGAGTGCGGTACCCTAAAATCACGTCGCAAAGCTCGCATACCGCGCGTACCACGGGTGCAGGCCGCCCGACGCATGGGCCGTGGAGCTGGGCGGCGCGCCGTTGCACCCGCGCTCCTGCTCCACCAGGGCCGACATGCTGCTGTGTGGGTGGCCCACGAACCGCTCCGCTCGCGATAGCACCAGGAAGTCGAGCAGGGCGCGCTGCTCCGAGTGCAGGCCTGCAGCTGGCGGGTGGGGGGGGTGCGGGTGGGGGGAGGCGTGCGCGCTCGTTCACTCAGAGCGTCGACCTCCCCCCCCCAGCTGAGCAGCAGTCTTTCAACTGCAGGGCACCGTCCAGCCGTGTAGCGTGTGTGTGCGCCGGCGCTCGCCTAGCAGCGCCCCCGGCTCCAGCAGTTCCTCCTTGTACACCACGGAGGCAGAGTGGTTGGCGAGCACCCGTTGGTACCGCTGAAACTCTGCAGGCACAAGCGAGGGGGTGCATGGGCGGCACAGGAGCAGACACGAGGCGGCGGCGCAGGAGCAAACGTGAGGGCTGGGCACCTGGCGCAGCGCAGATGGGGCAACCACCGCTGGCACTGCCCGCGCGCGCGCCCACCTTCTGACTGATTGCCCCCCATCAGCAACCCCGAAGCGACGTATAGAGGCAGGCTGGCATTGAGCTGGGCCAGCGGCTCAGCATACTCCTGCAAGGGGCAGGCGGGAGCGGCGTGCGAGGGCAGCATGTGCATGTCAATGGCCGAGGAAATCCAGGCTCGCCTGGCCAGCCGCACGCAGCCACCTTGCCCATCCTTGCCGCCGCTCCGTCCCCACCTGCATGGGGTCCTTGCCCTGGTACGCGAAGGCAAAGTCCTTCTCCACGCCTGCAGGGGGGGCGCAGGGGCCAGGAAGCGGGCTTCGGTGGGGGCGGCTTCCTTACTGCACCTGGCGCGCACGCCTGCCCGAGGCAGCGGCGGGCAGCGGCGCTGGGCCGCCCAGCCGGCCAGAGGCGGCGCGCGGCTTGGCTGTGGCTGTGGCTGTGGCGGCTCACGCAGGTGAACGCCGTTGAATGGGCCTCCAATCTTTTGCCGCGCCGCATCGGCCAGCTGCGCGACGGTGTGATTGTATCTAAAGCCCTGGAGCAAGGGCACGGAAAGGGCGAGGGTGCGCTTGGGCACCGGCACCTGATGTGCTGGCGCGCGGAGGCGTGAGGACGAGCACACGGGCGCAAAGCAGCGGCCGGGAGGGCACGAGTGCGCACCAGGCAGTAGGCCTTCCTTGCCAGGCTCTTGGCACTGCGAGCGCGCGCGCATGTGGGAGGCACGGGTCGCAGGGCGGGCACCTGGGCGACAGGCGGGCTCTGCATGCAGCGTGCGAGCGGCGGCGCCCCGGGCGCAGGGCGCTCGCATGCGCTGCCAGGGCAGCGCCCCCGATGCCGCATGCTGAGTGCGCGCCTGTCCATCTCAAAGCTGAACATGGTTGAGCCGACGACCAGGTTGACGCAGGCGGGCGTGCGGCGCTTGATCCGCTGATACTGCTCGGCGTCGCGCACCACTGCCTCCCACACATCGCGCGCCACGACCGGCAGCGCGGGGCCCCAGGGCGAGCCCGAAACCCTGGGCATCCTCTGCCGCACCCACAGGCAGCCGCGGTCGAAGCCTGGCGGGATGCTCTGTGCGGCGTGGGGGTGCAGGAGGGGCGTGCGCAGGTGGCGGCGCTGGCCCGCCGGGGGCACGGGGGCGCGGAGCTTGCGGCGGCGGCGAGCAACGCACACGCGGCGTCCCGCGGCAGGCCGCTGTGCCGCCCCTCACCTCGTGTACCGTCACGCCCCGACTGGCCCAGAAGCTGTGCATGTGGCGTGTGTCGAACAAGCTGCCAACAGGTTGGGCGCTCCAGGTCACATTTGCCATAGCAAACTTGGCACGCGCCATCGCTGCCGGCAGCACGACCTCCGTACCTAGCTCCTGCGCAGGTGTGGGGGCATGAGCAAGGGTTGACCAGAGTAGGTGTTTGCGCTTCTCACACACGGCCTGTTATTGCATGGTGGGCCTGCCAGGCGTGGTGCTGTGGCTCTGCCGAGCAGAGCTCCTGCGCGTGTCAGGCACGCCAGGGTGGGACCACGCGAACTACGCTCTGCCCACGTGGGCAGGGCGTCTGCACCTGTGCAAGGATCAGCGCCGCCAGGTGCCCATACAGCTGGTTGCACAGTCCGCTGCCCACGCCGTAACGCAGGCGGACGTTCAGGCGCGCGGCGACGTGGCCCTGGGCCTTGCCCACGGAAGCATAGTGCTCCCATGCGGCATGCTCGTCATATGGCAGCGAGTGCGGCGGGCGCAGCAGCTCTGGGTAGTTGGAAAGATACGCCTGCCAGTCAAACGTCCACGCCGGCTGCACGGAGCTGCGTGGGGGCGTTTGGGGAGGATGTGGGTGCCGTCAACTGCAGTGGCTGGGCAGGCGAATGGCATCAACTGCAGCGGCGCTGGGTGGAAGTGGGTGGCGCATGGAGGCGGTTGCTGTGCGTCCACCCAGCAATCACCTTCCAGTGTCAGCTGCCCAGCGGCGGGGGAGCAGCGGGACTGCGCCTTGCTGGGAGTGAAGCGTGGGGAAGAGGGCCAAGGCCAAAAAAATAGTGAGTGTCGAGGAGATGGCGGCAGCCAGCGCGGCCTGGTGTCCACAGCTTAGTCTCGCCAGTGCTGCTGCCATCGCGCAGAGTCAAAGGTAGAATGTCTGTCTTCCTGCAACCGCAGCAAACAGGGTCATTAGATTGCAACATTCCCAGTCCGCCCGCCCTTGTACTGCTCACCCGCCCGCCCGCCTTGACGACCCACCGCCTGACTCAATGCCGCATCGCTGGCTCATTGCACTGCGTCCTAGAGCTCTGCGCACAGTCTGCAATTGACATGGCAGGACGACCAGTTCGGCGAAAAATTCGACGCCACTGCCTTCTGGCTCTGGGAGACTCTGGAGCTCAACGCGCCATTCAGATCGCACGATGGTAGCCTCGGCAGCAGGCAATCAACTTCCAACCAAGTGTCTTGATTTGGTCATCGAGCTTTTGGTGTAGATCAACCTGTGAAACGCATGCAGGAGCGTGAAATAGTTATTGGAACGAGCTGTTTGACAGGCCCGCAATGTGAGCATCTCAGCACGGCCGCCGTACCGACAGCCTGCCAGGCTCTGGACTCCAGTGGAGTCCAGACACTGCGCATTGACACTGCACATTGACTGCCACCACATTACAACCGCGACCTCCTGCAGCCTCTGAGAGCCCCCCAGGCGCTAGAGCTTGGCGTGGGGCGGCCCCGTGGGCTCCAGCAGGTTGCTGCTGCCTGGGCCGCCATCTATGCCGCTGCTGGCACCGCCGCGCTGCCGCTCGCCCAGCAGCTCGGCCTGCGAAGGTAGACAGCGCACGCAGGGTTGCGGCACGGCCAGCAGGCATGCGCGGGCGCTGGGGCAAGAAGGCGCGCTGGGGCAAGGAGGCGTGCTCCCGCTCACCTGCTTGCGCTTGATGCGGCGGAATTCGCGCTCCACGTACTCGAGCAGCTGCCGCAGCGGTGGCGATGCAGGGGCGGGGGTGAAGACGGGCAAGTTGTAGGAACGGCGGCGCCCGGTAGGTGCTGCGTGGCGGCGCGGCGCGCGGCGGACGCTTGCCTAGCGGCTGGCTGAGTGCGACGAGCGGGCTCGCCTGGTTGGGGTAGGAGATCGCACTCCACTCCTGGATGGCCCCCTCCTCCCAGCGCCGCAGGATGACCTGGAGGGAGGCGGCGCGACGCGGCGGTCGGACGGGATGCTCGGCAGCGTGGCGATGCAGCAGCACCGAGGGAGCGGAGGGCCAGGCGCTCGGGCGGCCGCGGCCGCTGGCTGGGACCTCCCCTGCCTGCGGCCTCGCCCGCGCTCGACGGCCCGCGCCCCGCGCGCGCGCCTTGTAGGCCGACACGTGGGCCACAAACTGGAGCAGGATGGGGTCCAGCCGCGCCGCCTCGAGCATGTTGACGTTGTTGACGATAATGTCGGCCGCCTTTTCGTTCAGCGGCTGCAGCACCGTGCGCATCCAGCGCCTGTGCGGGGAGGGGCGCGCGGCGGGTCGCGCAGTTCAGCATGCCGCTGCCTGGCCCCACATGCTCCTGCCTGCGCAACCGTCGCGGCTTGCTCCCATGCACGAGGCAAGGCGCGGGGCAGGAGCGACGAGGCCGGCGTGCACCCCGCGCTGCAGCCGTGCCACGCTCGCCTGTAGGCTTCGCCCTCTGGCCCCTCTGGCCGTTCGCGCACCGCCCTGCGGAAGCCCTCGGTGGAGCCGTCGGGGCTGTGCTGCCGCACCATGGCTGCATACGCGGTGCGAGTCGCGTGCACGCAGGCCAGGAGGGGGCCGTAGAGCAGGCGGACCTGCGGTGGGGGGCAGGGTGGCACGCTGCGCTCCTGCCCCGTAGCAAGCCAACCCAGCAGCGCCGCCGCCGCATGCGACTCTTACGGGCTGCGCTCCCGCTGGGAGCCCAGTGCCACGCGCCAGCCGTGCCCTGTTGCTCTGCGCGCCTGCTCGTTCACGCGCTCTATCTGAGCCTTGCGCTCGTCCGCCTTCTTGGTGTTGTAATATGTGAACAGGTAGCCTGGGGAGTGCGGAAGGGAGTGCGGTTTGGGAGGCAGGAAGAGGGAGCGCCGTCGCGATTGGCAGGGCCGACTGCACCGCCGCACACCTGCCATCGCCGGCACGATGGCGCTGCGCAGCATCAGCCGCATCGCCTCCCCAAAGTCCATCGCAGCGCGGAGAGGGACCGGCCTGGCTCGCAAATGGGACAAGGTGGCGGTGGACGTCAAGTGGCGACGTCGGGCGGGCGGGCAGTCCCGCCCGTGCCCCTGCCGCAGGTGCGCGATCGCTATGCACGTTTGCAGCCTCGCTCTCTCACCCTCAGAGACTCTCCGCAGGCCCTGCCGCGCGGTGAGGGTGCGTAAGTGCAGATGCAGTTTCGGGACTGCTCGCTGAAGCGCACAGCGCTCAGACGATGCTGTGGATTGCAGTTGTGATGCTTAGGAGAGCGCTGATGTGGCCAAAGAGATAGTTGGGAGAGTGACTGGACAGGCGGGGGCGGCGGCCGACACCTCCTGAGCGAGTGCGCATCATTGCGCTGCGAGGCCAGGCACACAGCAGCACCTTGGTTCACAGCTGCAAAGGCATACTACAAAGAGGCAGAGGATTTTTAAGGAATGAATAATGCGCAAACTCAGATAGGCCATCTGTCAGTGATGGATCGGTCACCGCCCCTCCACGCGCCGCGCAGCTTCCTCCATGTCATCCACCTGCGAGCGGGTGAAGTGCAGCATCACCGCCCGCCTGGCTGCCTGCCAGCAGCCCCTAGGCTAGTGCCACGCATCCAGGCGGGTGCCCGCCAACCCCGCCACCGCCTGCCCGCCCCCCTGCCCATGCCCACTATCGTAGGGGCCACCTGCTCCTCGGCAGGCGGCCGATCAAGAAAGCCGCGGGGCGCCACGATGGAGAAGAGCAGCTTGACGCGGCGGCCACCGTCGGGTGCAGACGTCTTTGGAAGCACGCTGATGCGAACGCGGCAGTCGGCAGATTGGGTCGCCTGCATGCACGGGAGGCGTGTAGGATGGGTGCGCGAGTGAGCAGCCAAGCCGACTGCGGATGGCCCCGCGCTCTGCCCCGTGCGGCGCTCCATGCGACCCTGACCGCTGCCCCTGCTGCAGCACCGACTCACGCTGAACTCGTGCATCTGCTGCAGCGAGGCCTGCCTTTTCCAGTAGCCATCCCAGGTGGTGGGTTTGCAGCTGCAGTTTGCCACGCACTGCACGCGCGCCCGCCCGTGGCCCTGGTAGCTGCGACTCAGGAGGGGCAGAGCAAGGGACCAGCGGCGTCGTGTCAGGAGGGCATCAGGACGTGCGAGGCCTGGTGGCAACAGGCGGGCAGAGGACGCACCTCCGCAGAAATCCCAGCTTGACCATCACGGCTTCATCGCACGCCGCCTGCCTGCGCTGCTCTTGCGCCTGCGCCGCTGCCAAGCGCCGGGCCCTGCCTGGCTTGCCCACGGCGCCGGCGGCTGCCCCTGAAGGCGCCGCTGCCGGTGCCGGTCCTGTCGCTGCCGGCGCCAGGGCGTGTGCGGCCGCCGCGGAGCAGTCGGCGTTGAAGCGCGTGTCCAGCGACAGCTCTGCCCAGGTCCCCGTCTCGTTTGCGACCCAGCCCCACTTCTGCACGCGGCCGCGGCCGGCGCGGAAAGTCAGCGGGCGCAGCTGCACACCGGGAGGGCCCTGCCACCAGGAGAGCGCCTGCGCTCTGCGCTCGAGCTCAGAGCATTTCCCTCCCAGCCCACCTGCCGCGAGAACGTGGGCTCCTGCGGCCGGTCGGCGCCATAGGCCCACCCGCGCTGCCGTGTCACTGCGGCTCTGAAGTCTTCCTGCAGTCGCGGTGGGCAGGCAAGCGGCAGGGCGCGCGTCGTCCCACGCACAGAGCACTGAACGCAAGGGGCTTTCCCTCTCGACAGCGGGGCAAGGCCCGCCGTGAGGGCGCATGCACCAGAGCCAGGCATGCGCGCATGGTGCACGAGGCCAGCAGCGGCGCAAGGAGCTCACGCCGAGCAAGCAGGAGGAGTCGCCTGGCAGGTCATGCACCCCCGGCAGCATCGGCGGCGGCAGTCGCACAGGCTGCAGCTCTGCCACCGCTGGCTGCTGCTGCTGCTCTGGCCCCGCACCCTCTTCCTGCTGCTGCCGCCGCCGCCGCCGATCCCACTCTCGGCGCGCAGCCGCCTGCGCCTGGCGCGCGCGCTCCTCCCAGACGCCGCGGCGGACGAGGCCGACGAGCAGGTCGGCGAGGGCACGGTGGCCAGTGGGGGAGGGGTGCACGTGGTCAAAGTAAAAGTAGTCGAGGGTGTTGTTGTCCCCGGACGGGACTGCGGGAGGCGCGGGGGGTGCTAGAGTCGGCCAGAGGGCAGGCGGGGCGGGGCGGGAGGGAGCAAGGCCACGCCTGCCGCACCCAGTCGGCTCCGTCCCCCAGAACAGAGGCGTGCCCTGGTCTCCTGCCCCCGCCCGCCCCAGGCGCGCTCACCGGTGGGCAGCTCGGGCAGCGACCAGGGCGCGAACCACGAGCGGTCGGCCCTGAACCCCGGGGCGCCAGCGCGCATCAGCGGGTGCGCGGCGGCGCGCACGGAGAGCACGGGACAGTCGTAATACTGCAGTGCAGGCGAATTGGGGGAAGGGGAGCAGGAGGGGGGGGCACTCGTGGAGGGCAGGCTCACGTCGCGCCAAGTCCTCCGATTCTTGCCCCCCCACCCCCCCACCCCACCCCACCCCCCACCCACCCACACACTGTGCGCACGCGCTGCTGGCCCTCCTGCGCCCATCCTGCCCACCCTGCCCACTCGGCCGTCTCCTACACCTCTGCCTCCCACCCTCACACCTCTGCAAAATTGTTGAACTTGCCCTCGTCAGTCCCGTAGTAGAGCCCCCCAAAGCGGCCCGGGTCGCGTGTGCCCACGTCCCCCGGCCGGCGGCTGGCCAGCGGCCATGAGTAGTGGTGCAGCACGGCGACGAGCGGCCGGCCGGGCAGCGTCAGTAGGCGGCGCAGGAGCAGCTGCGCGCGGCAGGCGGACGGAGGGGGAAAGGGGAGGAAGCGCGCAGGGTCGGAGCGCGCCGCTGCTGCCTCCTCGGCCGGCGGTTCCACGCCGCCCCTGTGCCGAGCCCCCTCCAGCGGCGAGCGTCTGCAGGTGTGGCGAGTGCGGGCGCGCGCACGCCGGCGCCTAATCCCTGGCTGCTCCGCGCCGCCCGCCACACCTCGTAGGCGTGGCGCTGCGGGGCATCAATGTCCAGGGGATAATTGTCGTTCAAGGTTGATTCGATTACCAAAAGGTCGGCATTCTGCAAAAGACGACCAGGTGTCACCAGGTGCCACCAGGTGCCAGGGGATGCGGGCATGGGCCAGGCGGCCAAGCTGATGTGGGTAGAGGCAGGCCAGGGGCAAGCTCATTCTAGACGGGAGGAGGGCGCGGCGGCCCGTTTTGGCACTGCCTCACCTCGTTAACCATGGCGGAAGTGCAGACGGCGTAGAGGCCAGTGGTGCTGGCGGCGACACCCTGCGAGGGACCGGCCAGCAGCCGTGGATGGGGCGCCTCAGCATCGAGAGGCAAGCGGAAGCCATCGCAACCGCAGCATCAGGCGATCGAGCAGAGCAATGGTAGCTGTGCAGTAGAGGTGCGGTGCGACCCAGCGCGGCAGGCACCTGGTTGAGGAGGCGGTGCTGGGGGTGCGGGAAAGTGCTGTTAATCCATGAAAGAAACCGCGACACGTAGGCCCACTGCAGGTTGTTGCTGCACACGAGAGGGAAAGATATGAAGAAGAGGGGCAGTGCAGTCAGAGGGGCTGGCTTGGAGGCGTGCAGGCGCATGCGCGGGCATGGCCCCAAAGGCGGGCGGCGCGCACCCGACGCCGGCTCCGGCGGTGACGCTGCCGCCGATCGCCACGATGGTGACCGGCTCGCCTGTGCCATGGTGTGCATGGTGTCAGGCAGCATTCATTCGCTTCACGAGCACGGCAAGATGCCTGCTGCAGCCTCGCGCATGAGCAAGTAAGCCTCGCGCGCCCCCTGACTCGCCATACCTGCGACCAGCTTGGCCGCAAAGCGGCGCATCCTATCCTCGCCCGAGGCACCGCAGCCGCCCCAGCGCGTCTGCCCCCTGACAACCGCGTCGTCCGGCAGCAGCTTGTCCTGCCAGCCGCCCTCCAGCCAGGGCGGCCACGCCAGGGGCGGCGGCTCATCGGGCGCAGCCGGGGTGGGAGGCGGCTCGCACGTCGGGCATGCCTGGCAAGCTGGGCATTGCTTGCGCTTGGCGGGCGCCCACAGCGAGGCGCCGGCCCTGGGGTGCTGGGCCAGCACCGCACGCTCCACTGCAGAGGGGAGGCGGGCGGGTGCGTGATCGCGCGCAAAGCGGGCTGCCTGCATGCACAGAGCTTGATGTGTGAGCTGCGCGCTTCCAGCAGCTGCTGGCGGGTCAATCGCGCGTGCAGCGTCGTCAGCTGTTGTTGCCTGCCCACCTCGATCGGAGGACAGCCGCCGGACCGGCAGCAGCGGCAGGCAAACCAGCATGAGCGCACAGGAGGTGAGGAGGGGCACGGGCCACCACGGGCTAGCACCCATTCCGAGCTGATGTCAACAGCTGTGTCTATTTCAAGAGCGGCATTGCGCTGAAGTGTGCTGCCGATGAAACAGAGAAGTCACGTGCTTTGAAAGAGAGCGCCTGGTTAGGCGGGTGGCGGCGGGTGGTGGGCGAACAGGCCAATAAGCCGGGTCACTCACATCCATCAGTGGCAATCGCTAGCTGCTGAATCGGCAGGCAAGCACAGGACACGCATTCAAGCAGTGCTCTTGGTAAACCCAGAGAGGGGCACAGCAACAATGGTCCGTCGCAGGGGACGGCAGTGCAGTGTGTTGACATTAGCCCCAGGGCATGCGCACAGGCGAACCCGTGCAGAATTGTGCCAAGCCAGCAATCAAGCCAACTTGGGGGGGAATTGCGGCTGTGCCTGGGAAGACTTGGTGGGCCAGGGGGCCGGCGGGTGGGGCGGTGGCGGGCGGCGCAGGCGGGGTGACCTGCTCGGCAGTGCCCGGCTGACATTGCCGCCGGGCCGCACCGCAGCCGCAGATGAGCCGATACGAGAAGCATCGGATGTTCTCCGTAGAAATTAACGGGCATCGAGCGCTCAACTCTGGCTCAACTGCCTCCTCTCTCAGGGGTACTTGCGCCAGAGCGGACGTGTTTCGCCTGTTTGTTCTTTTGGGAGCTCAGGGAGCTCACGTGCATGCGATCGCTGGCGTGTGTGCGTGCGGCATGCACCGAACCGCTGCAACAGGGTGGCCCGGCCTTGCTGCCGGTGGTTCCTGCTAGCTGTGGCAGGGCGCTGTAGCAGCTGGAGCGGGAATGACCTTTGTGCTCATGCCGCCTGCCGCGCCCGCCGGGCGGCAGCGCCTGGTGCTCGCGGCGGTGCTGGGTGCCCTGCTTGGTGCGTCCCTCGTGGCCAACATGCACTCCAGAGGTGAGGGCCAGCGCTGCATGCCTCTGTTTAGTTGGTGAACATGAGGAGCGCCTCACCTGAGCCTTGCCGCTGTCCGCCACACCCGCGACCGCACTCTGCAGGCGCGAGGGAGGCGATGCTTGGCGCTCGCGTCTGCAGCTCCTTCCGCTATGAGCTGGAGCACGAGCTGCCTCCGTTCCTGGTGCGCTCTGCAGGCTGCATGCAGCGCCTGGGGTGCGACAAGTGTCCATTGCCAGCACCACCTGTGCCATGACGCGTGCGCTCCTGCTCCGCTTGCCTCCCCACCCCTTGCCTGCCTCCCTACCCCACAGCGGCGACCTTGGCCACGGCAGGTTTTGCCCGCTGATGCCATTGCGCGGGGCCTGGGCCCCCTCGGCTCTGGCGGTCGCCTGTCTGCCTTTGCCGCCAAGCTGCTGGCTGGGCAGCCAGTCACAGTCGTCATGCTGGGAGGCAGCGTGACCTACGGCGCCGGCGCCAGCCTGTGGTTTTCAGGTGTGTGCACGCAGTGCAGCAGGCGTTTGTTTGCTTCAGCGCGCGCCTCGCCGCGCCAAAGGTGATCGCAATACCATGCGTTGCTGTGCCGCCGCCTCACGCCCGCCTCCCCCCCTCCCCGCGCAGCCTACCCCATCCTCTTTGCCGACTGGCTGCTGAAGAGCTTCCCGCGCTCCAACGTCACCTTCCTCAACCATGCCATCCCCGCCTCCACCAGCGGGCTCTCCAGCATGTGCTCCGAGCGGCTGGTGCCAGAGCCGTCGGATCTCGTGGTGGTTGAGTTTACGCAGGTCAGCATCGGCGGGTGCTGGGCACCGCAGTGGTGCTGGGCCAGAGGACTGGACGTGGCCGATGGCGAGGCTGGTGGCGCTGGCGTGGGAGAAGAGGCGGCACCACGTGTGCAGGAGATGCGGCTGTGGTGCCATGAACGTCGAGTCCGGGTGCCTGGCAGTGCTCAGCTGGCTGCGCCTCTGTCCCCCGCAGAATGACCCCCGCGACGCGTCGCTGGGCTCTCCCCAGCGCTGGGGCATTGAGTCGCTGCTGCGCAGGGTGCTGGGCAACAACGGCGCCCCAGCTGCCGTGCTGCTCCACCACTATGCGTGAGGGTGCCACTTTCTTTCGCTTCGCCTGGCTTGTGCCACCGCTCGTGCAGGGGCGGGCAGCTGGTTCCTGTTCTGTTGCAGGTCAGCCCAGCCCTGCACCCCGCCCGACACATCTTCGCGGCCATGTGCGCACCCCGCCCCCGCTCGCAGATACTGGCTGGCGCAGGGCGACGGCCACTGGGCAGGCTGGTACCCCCACCCCTCCACCGAGGCGGACTTTACGACGTTGGCCGCCTATTACGACGTGCCGTCGCTCAGCCTGCGCGCGGCGGTGCACCCGCTGATGCGCACCAACGTCACGGGCTTCAGGGTGGGAGGGGGGAGCTCGCGGTGCCGTTGCGGGGCTGCTGGGGAATTAAACTGGACACTGTGCCACAGTGCCCAGTTTCCAGAACTCGCACGGTTGCCTGGCTCCTGCCCACCTCCTGCCTGCCTGCCTGCCTGCCTGCCTGCCTGCCTGCCTGCGTGCCTGCCTGCGTGTCTGCAGGTGGACAAGGTCACCAAGAGCATGCCCACATTCGAATGGCTGACAACCATCAATGACACCGACAAGTGAGGGGCGCGCGCGTGCATGGGCAGGTGGTGGACCCCCTCCCTCCGGCCCCGACTCCGACGCCTGCTGCGCCGCCCCATCGTGTTGATCCCAGGCCTGCCGACTTCTTCTATGCCGATGGCATGCACCCCAGGTGCGCTGCGCGCGCTGTTGCCCTGCCCTCCCCAGCATCGTTGCACGCACGTGTACCAACTGCCTGTGCTGTGCGATCGCGCTTGTCGTGCTGCAGCGACACCGGGCACCAGGCGCTGGCAGACCTGCTCATAGCGTTGGTGCAGCAGGCGGTGGCGGCAGCGGTGGCGAGCCCACAACCCGGGCTCCATCCGCACAGCGCACCGCCAGCAGAGGCAAAGGGCGCCAGTGCTCGCAACCTGGCGGCGGCCAGCGAAGCGCCAGCAGCGGCGCTGGATCTGCCTCCCCCGATGCAGTCTGGGGTTGTGGACGCGCCAATGTCGGTGTGCCTCATGCAGGTGCGCACGGCTGCGGGCTTGCCCTGCGCAACGCCTCGGCCGGCCAGCGTCGCAGACGCGCCGCCTGCGCTGCCCACCCTCTTTTCGCAGGAGGACTTTAGGAGCGTTGTGGTGGACTCCCGGGGGTTTGAGTATCGCGCAGAGCGGCCCAACGGCACGACGTTTGTGGGGCAGGTGCAGTCCGGCGCTGGCCTGCCCACTGGTGCGCCAGAGCAGCCGGCTGGCCGGCCGGCCTCGAGCTGTTGCAGCGCTGGGTGCCGCAACGCTGACGGCTGCTTCCCCCCGCAGAAGTGGGGGTGGACCAGCTCCGAAGTGGGCGCATGGGCGGAGCTGGAGATCGATACTAGGACCAGCAACTCCAGCAACTCCAGAGAACTATCTCCCAGCAACTCTAGCAGCCCCAGCAGAGGCGAGGGCCCCCCCAGCAGGCCCGGCAGCAGCGGCAGTGGCGCTGGCGGTGCAGCCGACGGTGCAGGGGGGAGCACCTCGAGTGCCAGCCCTAGTGCAGCGCCCGTCCCCGCCGCACCAGAGACAGTGACGGTGAGGGGAGAGGCTACCCAGCATCTTCATGGCGTGGGACGCGACCATACTGTTGCTGCACGGCGGCTGACTGCTGCACCAAACCGCTGCACCTGAGCGCGCACGGCTCCCCCCTTTTGTCAGGTCCACCTGGGCTACACACGGTCGTGGCGCCACATGGGCAAGGCCAGCGTGGAGTGCGTGTCGGGCTGCACCTGCAAGGTTTGTGGCCAGCGCTGGCCAAGCGTGTGATTTTACCTTGCTTATTCACCATGTTCTGCAAGCCCATCCGAGGAGCGCCCGCTGTGCTTCCACACCCCTTTATCAACGCAGCCGAACGTGATGGAGGGCAACTGGGAGCGCCACGCGACGCTGCAGCAGAGCCACGCGTTTGAGGCGAGCCAGGCGGCCGCGTGCCGCCTGCGCGTCACGGTGATCAACGAGACCTCCAGCGGAGATCACAAGATCATCCTCAACTCGGTGGTGTGCGGGGGTGGGGGGGTGTGCGGGGGTGTGTGGGGGGGCGATGGCTGCTGCAGGTGCAGCCAATGGGTACAGCCGGCTGTGCAGCTGGCTTGGTGCGTCAAAGGTGTGGGCGTGCCCACCGTGCCCATTCCGCCCTTTGCGCCTTCCACCTGCCACAGATGGTCGAGACAGTGCCGTACGTGAGCAATGCGCCGCCGGAGGAGCAGGCCGCGATTGTGGGGCAGTGAACAGGAGCGCCAAGCACAGGCAGCAGAGGTAATCGGCAGCAGAGGACGATGGTGCTAGGAGTCAGCATGGCCAAGAGTCAACACGCGCAGCTGGACAGGCTAGCAATGCGGCCAGTTGATAGGAAGATGGACCGGTGCAGGCTTTTGCCAGCTGAGGAGATTTGACTGATTGACTGGCACAGCGTTTAGGCAGCTGCAGCGGCACCCGGAAATGCACATTCCTGACACTACATGCATACATTCAGCAGCGCATATTCGCGCTTGTCAAAGTCCACAGCCCTCTGTAACAATCCAGGGTAGGGCTTCACACAGAGAAGAGGAGCATTTCTCATGGGGCCAGCGGGCCTGGCTGCACAGCCGCAGAGGCGGCAGGCAGAGCCGGAGCACAGGTGGGCGGCACAACTCGCTGCCATTTCATGATCTGCGTTCATTCCTCGCTTCTTCCCATTGCACCAGGTGTTCCTGCGCGTCCATCGACTTCGATTCTGCAGGCCTCGGCAGCCTGCTTGCCGGTGGACAGACGCGCCGTCTTGAACTGGTCTGCGTAATTGCGCCTGAACTTGCTGAAGGGACAGGCAGGCGGCCGCGCTGCGATGGCCGGCCAAGGGGCTGGGGCAGGCGGCCTGGCGCAATATGTCGACAGTGAGCGCGCTGTGGGATGATCACACAGCACAGGGGCTCGCGCTGGGCGCGCCCACCCGCCGCCGCCTCACGTTGCTGCGCCCGCCCGCCCGCCCGTGCTGCGTTCTGCCGCCTCTTGACCCTGTGCTGCACCCCGCAGCCACCGTCGCAATCGTCACGTGCGATGGACGCAACATTGTGGTGCGCATGCTGGGCCAGACTCGGCGCACGGGGCCAGACCAGCCTCTCGGTGCCGCTCTGGGTTGGCGTGCTGGGCAGCCCTCCGCAGCCGCCGCTGAAGGCACTGGCCGACGTGCTCCCCGCGTGCAGGGCCTGCTGCGAGGGTACGATCAGGCCACCAACCTCATCCTGGATGAGTGCCACGAGCGAATCTACTCCACAAAGGCGTGTGGGCGGGATTGTTCTGGCGCACGTGGCGGCGTGGGACTGCTCTGGCACGCTGCCGAGTGCTGGCGCAGGCGCCGCACAACAAAAAAAAAGAAAAAAAAGCTGCTGGCGCACCCTCCCACGCCCGCCGCTGGTACTGGCGCCCGTGCGCAGAGCGGCGTGGAACAACTAGTGCTTGGGCTGTACGTAATCCGCGGCGACAATGTGTGAGTGGCGGGTGTGTGTGCATGCTGCCGTGCCGGGTGAGTGCATGTTGCCGTGCTGGGTGTTGGGAGGCCACCGCCAGCCCTCCCCAGCCGCTCGCCCGTGTTCATCTTGCCCCCGCTCACCGATCGTCGGCCCCCCGCCCCTCCCCCTCGCAGCGCCGTCATTGGAGAGGTGGACGAGGAGCTGGATGCCGGCATCGACTTTGCCCAGGTCAAGGCAGCCCCGCTCAAGCCTGTCACCCACTAGGGGCCGCGCCTGCTCTCAGCTCTGCCCACGCAGCACGCGGCGCTCGACGCGGCCGACGCACGCACGTGGCAGCTGCATGCTGCCAAATCGCGGCGGCGGCTGGGACCAGCCAAGGGAGGCTGATGGTGGGGCTCGCAGCCAGCCTTCCAGTGCGTTTTGTTGTTGCTGAGAGCCCCCGCTGCACTGACACTTACACTGACACATTGTCTTGTGGACAACAAAACTGAATGCCGGACCCGGTGTGGCCACGGCGGCATATAATTGCGCACACGCATACAAAATGCATACTCAGGGCTACCTTGGGATCTGCTCTGAAGCATCCGTTGAAAGTCAGGGCAAGGCGGGAGAAAAGGCAGGAAAAGTGGCAAAGGCTAATTTTCAGAAGCGTCAGTCGCTCTGGCAATTCGCAACAGGCTTGCGGGGCGGGGCATGGGGCTGGCGGGGCGCAGGGGCCTCCGGGGCCAGGCATGCTGCCAGCGCGATGCTCTCTCAGCTACCTAGTGTGCCACCGGCCGCCCAGCCGGCGCGCCGGCGGCCATACATGGCTGCCTATACCTTGGTCTCCGCCTTCTCAAGCGTCTTCTTCACCACGCGCTCAAACCTGCGCGGGGGCAGCAGCCGGCGGCGCTGGGGCGCCAGCGAAAGGGTGCCTCCATGCACCCCAGCGGCAGGGCAGCGACCGAGCTGCTCCGCTGCACATGGCCGTCGAGCACAGGTGCAGCACAGCAGGAGCAGTGCTGCCTGGCGCTGCGCTCGGCGCCACCCAACGGCAGCTATGGAGACGAGCTGGTGGCATCTCCGCCCTCAGTCCGGGTCCCTCCCTTCCCCTCCCTTGCTCCCTCGCCCTCTTGATCCCTTGGCAGCCTCCTGCTGACGGCAGCCTGCAGCGGCGCACCTCGACAGCCGCGCGTACTCGCGGCGGATGTCGCGCTGCGACTTCCAGCTGTCCTTGTAGCCGGCGCTGCGCCAGGCGGGCTCGGTCTCGTCGCCCTTGAAGTTGTGGCCCATCACCCGCTCGATGCTCTGCGGCGGGGTGGCGCTCGAGTCGGTGCGGCCCGCGCGCACCTGCGCAGCTCCCGCAGGGCCCGCCCCAGCAGCCCACCGCCGTGCGGGGAGCGCCCTCTGCCGCCCTCCCTCCATTCGCTGCAGCTGCTGGCCTGTGCGGCGCTGGCGCGGGGCCTTCCCAGCGAGCCCTCACCGTCGTCACAAACTCTCCGAGCTGGCTGTCCTCGCTGGCCGTCAGCTCGTCCACCTCTGCGTCGGTGGGCTTGTCCTCCAGCTTGCTCTCGAGGTCCTTGCGCGCCGTGGAGACTGCACGCGGCAGGGGCGGCAGGTGGCCACAGCCGAGAGGCAGGTGGCACGTGCGTTGACAGGGCTGCACGGCGGCTGCGTGGGCCGGGGGGCTGGCAGCTGGCAGCCGGGGCTGCCGCGCTGCACACGGCTGCAGGGCCGTGGGCGCTGCCATGCGGCGCGGCCTCCAGCGCGTGCAAACTCACCCTCGCGGAGCAGCGCATGCAGGCGTGGGACCTGCTCGTGGTGAATGATTGCCCCCGTGAACGGCTCCGCGCTGCGCTCCCAGGGCACGTTGTTGCGCGTGGGGTAGAAGATCTGGGAGGCGGCCTCGCTGAGGTATCGCGCCACGTCCCCGACGGCATTGGCGCGGGGAGCGACCGCAAGCGCGCGCGGCGCCGGGCGGCGGGCGGATGCCGAGGCGCGCAGGGAGGGGGCCAGCCCGCGCTTGCTGCCGAGGCTCAGGGCCGAGGCCTTCATCGCTGCTGCGCAGGGTGGGCGGGTGTCGGGCTGGGGTTTAGGAGGGAGCAGACCGATAGCGCGATGGGCGGACGCGCGGCTCACAGGATGCCCAGCATGCCACTCAGGCCCGCGCGGCGAGTCTACAGCGCGATCGGAACAGCCGGGCGCTCACCTAGCCAAGTCGAGGTGTCGGAGGGTGGGGCGGTCAAGATGGGGACGTGCAGATGCGTGTGCGTGCTTGATAGAGTTCGACAATGTTGCGTGGGGGCTCGATCGGTGGGGATTTTAGAGTCAGGGTGGGCGACCTGCTGGAAGGAGTTGGCCTGGAAGGTGATGCAGGCCTCGTTTCCCCCAACCAAGTTTTGATCGGTGCGAGTCCGTTGCCTCGTTTTCGAGTCTGCATCCAGCCCGGCGGCACCAAAAAACATGGCGGCAGCGGGAGTTGCCAACGTGTTCGACGTTCTGATCGCATCAAGTGGCATTGCAGGGCTGGCGCTGGCCGCATGTTTGGGTGCGCCGCCCTGCTGCCCACCCGCCCGCCCGCCCGCCTGGCGATCGCCGCCGGCCGCGCCCATGCGACCGCCGCCTGCGGCGCCCACGGCCGGTCTGCCGCAGGAACCAACCCAATCACGCGGGGACTGCGCGTGGCGCTGCTGCCAGCTGAAGACGAGGTGCGCAGCGCTTCTCAGACTGCCAGACTGTATGCTGTTCTCTATCGTCTATCGTCACTGCTTCTGCAGGCCTTCCCGTACAGCGGTGCGCTGGCGTTGCCGCTCCCCGAGGTGCCATCGCCCTCCGTCGCAGCACTCACCCCTGCCAGCATCGACCTGCTGCGACGAGCGGGCATCTGGAGCAGCATCAACAACTGCGCAGCACTCGTTGGAGATGCGCAGGTCTGGGATGCGGCTGGGGAGGGCTTCTTGCGCGCGAGCGCCGCCAGCGTGGGCCAGCCAGTGCTGGGCGTGGTCATCGAACAACACCTGCTGGCGGGTGGGCAGTGCGCGGGCTGCGGCTGATCGGCGCGTGCCTGCCGTGTCTCTGGTGCCAAGTTGGGATGAGCGAATGCGTCGCCGCTCAATCTCAAGTGAGCGCTGCCTGACGCTGCTGCCCTTTCGCAGCTGCGCTGGTCCGCGAGCTGCGACGGACCCCTGTGCAGCTGCTGCCGCGGGCGCGCATTGCGAGCCTCAGCCTGCCTCCCTACCAACCCACCGCCCAGCATGGCGGGGGGCCCTTGGTTGGCATGCAGCTGGCAGACGGGCAGAGCCTGCAGGCGCGGCTCCTTGTGGGGGCCGACGGTGCTGCCAGCCGCGTGCGCGAGTTGGCACAGGCGAGCGAGGGCGGACGAGGATGCTGTGCCCTGCACGCCGCTGACTTCAAGTGCTCAGCGGCGGGAGGGCGCTCGATCTACTGAGCCCACATCCCGCGCCGGCCGCAGATACGGACGCAGATGCAGGGCGAACCAGATCGCCGGGCTCTGATGGCCATTGTGCATACCCTGCCGCCCAACTCCCACACCGCCCACCAGCGCTTCCTCCCCGACGGCGCACTGGCACTGCTGCCTGTGCGTGGCGGCATGTACAGCGTCGTGTGGCACACCAAGCCTCGGGTGGGCTGGCGGGTGGGCTCGTCTGCACGTGGCTGTCAAGCGGCGCGTGCCCCTCCCTTGCAACCCATGCACGCTGCGGATATGCCATGCATTCCCTTGCTGCACTGTCTGCTGCCCACGCGCAGATGGCTCAGCAGCTGGAGGGCCGGCCAGGCCCTGAATTTGCAGCAGCTGTTAACGCGGCGCTGGTGGGCGGCCCCCACTACCCGCCGCAGCCGCTCCTGTCCTCGCTGCTTGCGGGTGTCACTGCCCCGCCTGTGGCCTTAGCCTTCCATCCGCCGCCCGCGGTGGCGGAGCTCGCAGGCCCCCCGCGCTCGCAGTGGCTGGTGCAGCACCACGCGGGCCGCTACACCCGGCCGCGACTGGCGCTGCTGGGGGACGCAGCACACGCGCTTCCCGTCGCCTCCGGGCAGGGAGTCAACCTGGGCCTAGGCGACGCGCGTGTGCTGGCACACGCGCTGGCAGACGCGGTGGAGGAGGGCAACGACGTTGGCGATGCCGCCATGCTCGAGCAGTGCTACGAGGCACCGCGGCACAGGGCCAACGGCGCCGTGCTGAGCGCTGTGGACAACGCGTGCGCTCTGTTTGCGCCCCAGGTGGGAATGACGCCGGCGGATTGTTGACCTGCTGCTTGTTGACTGGCGGCGCTGCACGCACGCGCACAGGAGGGCCCGCTGCCCTGGGTGCGCTCAGCGGGCCTGGATCTGCTCAATGCTTCCACCACTGCCAAAGCGGCGCTGCTGCGGTATGCAATGTGGGGGGCGTGAGAGGAGGCGGCGGCGGTGCCACAGTCTTTTCTCTGACCCACGCTATTGCACTCGATGTTAGTAACTGGTCAACACAAACTTACACAGCTGTAGTTGGTTCGTAGTCGGTTCGAGAAGGTGGTTGGGTTAAGAGAGGGAGGAGGCACGCGCCCCAGCAGAGGGCGAAGGCATCCCAGTGATCCCAGTGTGTGAATGAATTGCGGGGCGGCGGTGTGTGAAAGATTGGTTGGGCAGCGCGCGGTGTCGGTGGAGAGGGGACGGGCAGGCGCGCTGACTTGATGCAAACTCCCGATGGAAAACTGTAAAGTGCCCCCTGCCGGTCATCTCCCAGGGTCGGTCAGGCCCCATCCAAAACCAGGGCGGCTCAGTGCCGCCCTGTGCGAGTCAAAGGCCGCGCCTCACACTGCCTGCGCCACGTCGCTCGCACCCACCCCGTCGGTGGCGGTGCCCTTTACGGCGGTGCCGTTGGCGCCGTTGGTGCCCGCGGCGGCCAGCATCTTGGCCTGGTGGTGCCTCTCTTCGATGAGCGCGCAGCCTGCAGGGCGGGGGCAGGGGGGGGCCGGGCAAAGAATGTGTGTGTGTGTGTGTGTGTGTGTGTGTGGTGGGCAGGTGGGGTGGTGGGGTGGG
>PCFQ01000013.1:37628-58601 GCA_003063905.1 Chlorella sp. A99 | reverse complement strand
GGGGGGGGGGATGGGCACGCGGGGGTGCAGCGCCACGGCTGGGCCCCAGCCGCCACGAGGCCGCCGGCCGCCGCGGTGCGCGTGCTGGAGCCCGCGCCCTGGGGCCCTCACCCGCAAACATCAGCACGTAGTTGGACCCTGCGCAGAGGGCAAAGCCGACAAAGGTGATGATTCCGCGCGTCTTCATGATCCCCTCGGTGATGTAGTACTGAGGCGGGGCGGCGGGGCGGCGAGGCCGGCTGCCGTCAGCGCGCGAGGAGGACGCCTCAGCCCGGCAGGGCGAGCACGGCGCCAGCCTGTGCGCCAGTGGCGGGCACAGCGGGCGGGCGGCACCTCTGGCGCGCCAACCCCGGGGCTGCTGCGCATGCGCCAGCACACCTGGGTCAGCAGGTTCTGGCAAAAGTCCTGAACAAAGAAGGGGAAATGGAAACAGTGCACACGCTTCGCGACAAGGATTCCTCGGAGTGGGGGGCGGGCGTGCAGTGGGCGCGCCGGGCCGAGCAGCAGGCTGGCGCGCCAAAGCGCGGCGCTTGCCATCTGGAGGACGGTGGTCGTGGCTGCCGCGGCAAAGATCGCAGCCTTGAACTTGTATATGCGCCTGTCGAGAGCCCGGAAAAGTTTCACCGGCCAGCGCCAGCTCCGTCGGCGGCCCCCGCTGCCTCCCTCGCTGCCGCACGCTCCCTGCCCCCACCTCACCCGGCGTAGTAGATGGCGGCCGTCACCGCCAGCACGCAGATCTGCAGCACCCAGCCCCACCACTCATAGCGCCTGCAGCACGGAGCGGCGTCGCGCGCGAGAGGTAAGCGGCGCAGACTAGTGAGCGGGCAGCGTTTGCAGGCGCACGTGAGCAGCGCATGAGGACCGTGACGCACGGGCTGCCAGCGTCATCGCCCTTCCTCACCAGAAGCGGGAGCACCAGAATCCGCCCAAATTGAACTCCATCTACGGAGATTGGGAGGCATGGCCTCTCAGTGGCATGGACCTCGGTTGGGCAGCCTCTACCCTGCCGCGGCCCGGCCCGGTGCGCGGCGTGGCAGCACCGCCCACCTGCGCGCCGGTTGCATATGCCGGCTTCATTCCTGTTGGGTTGCGCAGCTGGCATGGCTCAAGTCAGGGGGCACGGCGGTGGCGGGGCGCCAGCAGTCGGGGTGCGGCGCAGGGGGTGCGGTGCGCCGGGCGGACGAGCAGACTCGCCAGACACCACGCCATCGTGGTCCTCGCAGTAGGCCTGGAGGGAGGAGAGCCCGCCCACAGTGAAGGTCAGGCCGGCTGCGGGGGGGCCAGGGAGGAAGACGGTGGGGTGGGGGAGCCTGTCCAGCTGGCGCTAGCCGTTTGAAATCGTGGCAGGACTGCAGGCAGGGTGCGGCCGGCGCGCGCACCAAAGTTGGCGAGCAGGGCGGCCATGAAGACCGGCCGCGCCAGGTTGTGGCCCAGCGGGCGCTCGAGGAACCTTGATGGCTTGATGCCCATGTTTGCCTGCGGAAAGCGGCGGGCAGGCGGGCGGCGGGCGGCGGCGGGGGCCAGCATGTGAGGCGGCGAGGGTGCCGGTGGCCTGGGAGGACGCAGGGGCAAGGTGGAAGGCGGCCCAGCCCACCTTGGTAGGCACAAGTCTGTGGCAGATCGGCGGAAGGGCGTCAAGGAGCCAGTGACACAGCGTCAGAAATGCGAACAGAGACACGGGAGAGTGTGACGGCAGACTGATTTTCCAATGATCGCGGGGAGGAGGAAGGCGGCGGCCCCTAACTTCCTCCAAGGAGCGCCCCCCTGCCCCACCAACCTAACTCAGCCCGCTACATCCACAAGATAGCCCTAGTCCATCCAGCAGCGCCAAGGTGTGGGCTTGCAAGAACCTAGCGCCCGCCCACTCTGCATCACCACACCACCCTCCAACGCCCACCCCTCATGCGCAGCCCAACCTCGCAAGGCCATGGCCCGTCACGTCCTTGCCATTGCTCTCTGCCTGGCGGTTGGCGTAGCATTTGGTGAGCGCGCCGCCCGCGGGGCAAGGTTCCGCTGTCCACCCGGGCCTGGACGCCCGTCACGGCCGACACGCCGACACGCCGCCCTCCGCTCGCCCCTCTTCCCCACACAGCCGCCGCCCAGGACTGCACCACGCTGGGCGCTGGCCTGCTCGGCGTCTGCAAGCCTGAGCTGTCAGCGAGCACCCAGCAGTCGGCGCCTGCTCTTGCTGTGTTCACCCCAGCGCATTCACGCTGCTTCTCACGACGTCCGCACTCCCCCTGGAGAGCGCCCAACCCTGCCCTCCCCTCCTCTGCCCTCCTTGCAGCGATTATGTCCAGAAGCTTTACCCTCTCGACAGCAGTGTCGCCCCCACTAGTGGCCAGATAACGACTTGGATCGAAGGCCTGCCTTCGGGCCTGCCGTCTGCGAGGTGTGCAGGCGTCCTGCGCACACAGATTCTGCCCCATTCGAGGGCAGGGCAGGGCTGCGCGCCATGCGGGCTGCGCCACTCAACAAACCGCACCCCTCCATCCCTCGTGCGCGCACCTGCTGCTCCAACGCCCAGAAGTTCGACACCGGCAAGTGCACCTGCGACGCCACCCTCCCGACCCTGCTGTCCGGTGAGGGTGTTGCCTGGGGCTGCGGGGCCCCGGCACCCCAGGAGCAGAGACGCGGCGCACATGGCAAGCGAGAGCGCAAGGCCCCCGCTTCTCCCACGCCCCACTTTCCGGGCAGGCCTGGGCACCAAAACGACCCCCGTCGGCCTGGAGGGTGTCGTCCAGATCACCGGCAAGGCGTGCAAGTTCACGCCCACCCCCTGCACCTGAGCGCGCGTCACCGGCCGCCGGCCGCCTGACAGCCCGTCAAGCCCAACGGCTTGGAAAGGCTGTCACACATGAGCCATGCGACCCCGTCGCATCCCCGCATGTCCCCGCCCGATGATGGGCAGCCCCCCCCCACCTCCCCAACCCCCCGTTGATTCAATTGTGCATGATTTCCGTGTACATACGTATTTGTGTGATGTCTGAGTGACAGCGCACGTTGAGGGGCACGCGGGCAGCCAGGTGGCAGCAGCAGGCAGAGGCGGCATCGTGAGTCATGACAACAACAACAGAACACGGCGAGGTGCCTCGGACCTCGGTGACCCACCCCCGACCTCGCCCGCTGGAACTCAAGGCCCGAGGGCAACCCAATTCCACGAAGAAGAAAGAAAGAATACGCCCTTGGGCGTGGTTAAGGAAGCCGTCTGGGTGCAGGCCCCAGGGGGGCCCGCCCTGCCGGCTACCGTGAGGGGTGAGTGGGGAGGGCTGCTCAGCCCTCGCCCTTTGCCGGGCGGCCCTGCTCCAGCCGCCGCCTCGCGACCAGAATGTCGTGCGCCGCCTGTGTTGCCATGACGTGCAGCTTGGTCAAGAGTTTGCTAGACTGTTGCTTGGTCAGGCCTTGCTTCTGGAGGACTTGTAGGCCGCTGAGGTACACCGCCCCGCAAGCTCCCAGCACCACAATGTGCGGGTCGGGGTCCACCCGCCAGCCCGCCTGCGCGAGCGCCTCCAGCAGTGCCCGGTGCTGAGCCAGTTTGTCCTGCACCTTCTCCCGCCACCTTGTGTCGCTGCAGTAGCCTACTTCCACCACCTGGATCGGGTTCTGGTGCTTTTTTTGTATGGCCGCCTCAATTTCGGCCGCCGTTGGCGCTGGCGGCAGGCCAATCACACGCAGGATGTTGGGGCGCATGCGTGCCACCTCCTCACCCGCGGTGTCTGGCAGGAGCCATGCGGGCAGGCGCTTGGCGTCTGCGTGCAGTTGCGCCAGCTGATCCTGTCTGCACGCGTCAGCACCGTGTAGGCGCTCCCTGTGGGGCTGCCTTTTTGCAGCACGGCGTGAATTTTGCGCACTGCACTGTCGTGCCGCCGAATGTACAGTGCTTGCATGGTGTCATGTTTGCATCCCAGCAGCATGTGGGTGATGCCGTCTGGGCTCCCGCATAGCGGGCAGCGGGCGTCCTGGGCAAGCGGCTGCCCGCGCCGCCCCAGCAGATATGCCGCCTGGAAGGCAGTCTTCTTGGTCCAGGTCTGGCCAAACCTGTGCTTGAGGAGCGTCACCGCTGCAGGCCACGGCACGCGCTGGGAGTGCCAGAAGGCATTGCTTTCCTTGCCAAGGGCCCGATCGCCGTCCCGCCCATCGTACATTTGCGCCGTGGCGTATGTGCCCTTATTGCTGCCCCCCAGCTTTGTGCTCGCAAGGACCGCCTTGCGGAGCGCAGTGTTCAGATTGGAGACTGCTCGAGGTGCGACCGGTCCCTCCTGACCAGCCGGCGGCGGCTCGTAGAAGGCCGGCTGCCACTGCCCCCCGAAGGGTCGGTGGGCTGGCATGGTGTGGTCGTGCTCGGCGTCGGGGTCCGCTGCCTGCTTCGCCGCAGCGTCTGCCTGCTCGTTCTCATGCACCCCGCTGTGGGTGGGGACCTTGAGGAAGCTGGTGTGGCACCCGCCGTTGGCCCTCTCCACCAGTAGGCATGCCGTGTCTAGCAGAATTTGCTCATGCAGGTGGCCCCTGAGCGTGTGCGACTCCCACACCGCCCGGCTCAGGAGGTGAATCGCCGCCTGGCTGTCTGTGAATATCGTCTCGGCCTCCCCGGGGCAGAGCAGGTGCTCCACCGTGTATGAGATGGCCGACAGCTCTGCCCGGGTGATGGTGTCAGTGGGGCCTTCGCCGTTGGTGCGGATGAGGCGGGCGCCGCACTGCGCGTTCCAGACGGCTGCGCCCACCCGCCCAGATGCGTCGCCGGCGGCGGCTTGCACACTGCCGTCTGTGAAGTATGCCTGCCTCCACTCGTACCGAGCCACGTGCTCGGTGGTGCCGTACACCTCCACTAGTCCGCAGTCCTCCCCGGCCGCCTGGGGGGCGGGTGCGTGCTATAGACGACGTGTGTCCCAGGCTGCCGCGGGGGGCGCATGCCACAGCTGACGCCTGATGCTTCCCTTGCTGTGCGCAGGCAGACAAGACTGCCGACGAGGCCGCCACAACGGTGCGGTCTGTCGCCATCAAGTACGAGGACATGGAGCAGCCGGCTGCGGCCGCCAGCCGCATGCCTCGTGGCTCGGAGGCAGCTGCGGTGCTGCTGGAGGTGGAGGCAGTGCCGGAGTTGGCAGATTTCGGGCGCTTGTTCCAGATGTGCCTGGTGGAAAAGCCGGCGTGGGACCCCAACAACTGCGACGCGACGCTGCGCCAACCTGCAACACTCGGCCAGCCGGGAGATCAGCTTGCACACGGCGATGGCGGTGCCCTTTGTGCGGCGCCAGGGCGATCCCGCGATCGGCGTCACGCTGCACGCTTCTTACCTGCCGCGCAGCGGGGGTGGCGAGCGCACGTACGACTTTGTGGCGGCCCGGGGCCCCGGCACCGAGGCTTGGATCGGGGCCGTGCTGCTGGTCTTCACCTACACGCCGCCCGGCAAGAGCACGGCTGCACCGCTTAAAGCCGCCTGCGTGCGCTGGCTGATCACGACGCGGCACGCTGGCAAGAGCGCGGCAAAGCGCCTGCAGCGCATGTGCTGGGAATACGCCTCCCACCCGGTGCTCAAGCGCCAGGTGCCGCGCTGCCAACGTGGTGGAGACAGGCTCCCTGCTGGGGCTGGTGCTGGTGCTGCCCAATCCCACCGAGGACGGCTGCTTCTTCTACCAGCACTTGGTGTTGTGCGAGAGCAGCGCGCACCAGAGCTAAGCGCTTTGCACGGCATGTTTTGCAATGAGTCCTTGCTGAAACCCCTACTGCTTTGCTCTGCTGCTGTTTGTCACTCTTCTCGTCATTAATTGATTGCTAGGCTGGAATGTGCAGGGGTTGCACGGGGGGTAGAGGGCTGCAGGCCATAGGCACGCCTCGGTCGGTCGGTCGGTCGGTCGGGCGGGCGGGCGGGCGGGCGGGCGGGCGCCCTTTCAGTCTTGCTCGCTTTCACATTCCTTTCCGGCCTCTACACAGGCCGATTCTGCCCTCCACGGAGCTCACGTATCTACGTGACGTAGCTACGTGCAAGCAGAAGCGAGCGTATCTCCTGCCCAGAGCTTCCCGAGAGCTCACTCGCGAGCCGATCGGCCATGCAGTGCCCCCTGACGCCGCGCGGAAGCCTCGTTCGCGATTCAGCGTGGGTCTCGTGCGATCGGACTAACACGCGTTTCTGCGCGGTGCCAGCGTGGTGCGATGCTGCCTTCTGTCGCGTGGGAAGGTGCTGGAGGTGCCGTGCAGAGAAACGTGGGCCCCCCCCAGGGGTTCGCCCGCCCGGCCGGCGCCCGCCCGCGGTCTGCCCACACGCTGGGCGGGTCGCCTGCCGGCGCGACTCGGCCGTCGTTGGAGGTGCATCACAGCGCGCAAGTTGCGCTGAGGACCCCCCCTCCTGGCGCGTTTTTGTTGCGTGTTGAGGACACAGCAGTGTGCGGCACAGGGAAGGGCGCCGCCAGCCTGGCATGCGTTCCGGTGCCCATCTACGTGCTGCAGCGCACGGGAGGGGGCAAAGGGGGTCTTGGGGGTGCTGCGGTGGGAGTGGAGGGGGCAGGAGGGGCAGAACCGCGAGCGTGCAGGGGGGTGGTGCTGCGCCGGCACTGCCTCCCCATGGGTACCCAACCCCTGCCGCCCGCCACGGGTACAGGCCTGGCACCCATTTTTACAGCACCATAATGTACAGGGCGAGTGCACATTCATCCACTGGGAGCGGTGCGGCGGCGGGCGTGTACCCCAGCCGCGCGTAGACGGGCAGGAAGCGGGGGCGGATGATGGTGTTGGCCCACTCCCCCGTGTACAGCTTCTGCGTTGTTCGCTTTGCCTTCCTGCTGGGTCTTCCCTCCCTGGCAGGGGCCTGGCGCTGGCAGTCTGAGATGATGCGGGTCGGCTCATCGCGCTGGTTGTAGAGCACGATCGGCGCTCTGGCGTCGTTGTACGCTTCCTCCAGCCAATCTTATATCTCGGAGGGGTCGTCTGGTCCAGGTGGGGCTCGGGAGCCGATGGCTGCCATGGCCTCTGCGTCCCCCTTGCGCTCCGCGCGCCTCCATGCACTCCTAAGGTCGCCCATGAGGTCTGCAGCAGCGCACAACACCGGCTCGCGAGCTGCCCACCGAGCATCTGGTGCCCGGTGCGCGCACGCCGGCGGGCCGCGGCTACCTGCTGCGCTGCGGGCTCGGCATCCTGCTGCTGCTCAGGCTCCCCGCGCTGTGCATGCCCCTCGTGCGTGTCTGGGCGCAGGTACTCAGTGATAGGCCTCTGGCCGTCAGTGGTTGGCGCTGGGTGGAGCGGGGCCGTGCCGACCAGGTGCGTGGCCCGCACCCTTCTCCGATCAGCGCTCAGATCCGTTGGGCCCACACGGATATCCGTGGGTGCCCCGTGTTCAGGCAGGGTGTTGAGGCAGGCTGTGAGGCGATTCATCGCCTGCCTGAGCTCCCTACTGTCCTCGGCGGCCACCCCTCGCCCCCGCAGGTGGACTGCGAGCTGCGAGGCCTTCACCATGTGCGTGCCGGCCGGCTCCAGCAGCTGGCTTAGCGACGTCACGCCCGCCTCCAACAGAGGTAGGAAGTAGGTGCCGGGCACGGCCGTCCGGGCGCCAAGGTCAGCTGGGTCGTGTCGCAGGCGCTGCAGCAGGGCCGTGAAGTCGCAGCCGCCCAGCTTCATCCATTCCCCTTGGCCGTCCCCAGTGAAGCGCATGATCGCCCTGTCGCATGCTGACAGCAGGGTGAATGTGCGCAGCAGCCGACTGTGCCGCAGCTTGTACGCGAGTGGGCGATCGCTCGTCGCTCCCACCCTTTTGACCTGTTCATGCAGGAGGCAGGTGGTGACCCGTCCCGTCCTTCCCTCATCGTTCAGAGCCTCCGTGAGCTTGGCCACCAGCTCCGTGATGTACATCGTTTCCACCGAGGTGACTCCCAGGCCGCCGCGCTCCCGATCCTCTTGAACCAGCGCGGTGGGGGTGGAGATGGGCAGGCGCAGCGTGCACTTGGCCGCCCGCGACACCAGGCTGTCGAGGCGGGCGATGTCCCTGCTGGTGTAGGCCCCGGTGGAGAGGGAATAACGGATGTACGGTTTCAGCAGCATGTCAATGAGCCTAAGTTTCTGTTGTGGGGATGCCATCGACCGCAGGATGCCGTCAGCCTTCTTCTCGATCAGCGCGTCGCCCAGCTCCCGAACCTGGTGCTGCCAGTTGAGTGAGGGCGTGAGCCAGACCCCGAGGTAGCGTAGGGTGTTGTGTGGGGGTGGAGGAAGGGCACGGCCGCAGACCCGCACTTGCTGGTGCAGCCGGCAGCTCAGCGTGCGGATCGCGTCCCGCCCCAGCGCGGCCCCCCCTCCCGGGTAATAGGCCAGTTTGTCTCCGCTATTTGTGTTATCTGGATATCTGGCCCTCCAGCTTCTTAGTAGAAGAGGTCAGTGCATGCGTCCCCCCCTGTCCCACCCTTCACCCTCACGCCACCCTCACCGTCTGTGACAGTTCAGTGATTGACTATAAACAGACGTTAATGTAATCTATCTATCCGCGCCATAGAGCATGCCCGTCACGCCGCATTTTTTGTGGTTGACGGCCATCCCTGACCACTGCAGGTAACTCGTGAGCTTGTCTGCTTGGATTTTGAGGTCTGAAAGGGTGTTGGTCATCGCCAGCAGGTCGTCCGCGTACGCAGGTGCGCTGCAGGCATCCCACTCCCTGTCAGCCTCCTGCGAGCAGCCATGTTGGTACCCCCTGCCACCGACGTGCAGCCAGCGCAGCAGCGGCTCGATGAATAGAAGGAAGAGGAAGGAGGAGAGCGAGTCTCCCTGCAGGGTGCCGCGGTCGATCGGGATTGGCTCAGAGTCCCCAAACGCCGTTCTGATGGTGGTGTGTGCCCCTGTGTACAGGTGCTGCACCGCGCGCACCGCATGGTGAGGGAAGCCCATATCGTGCATTAGTTGCAGCAATTTGTCATGGTCCACCATATCAAACGCTGCGCAGAAATCAACATAGAGCATGTAAATGTCCGTGTTGTACAGACGCGCGTCCTCCAGAGCGTTCAACACACTGAACAGAGCCTGGTGGGTGTTGTGGCCATGTCGGAAGCCTGCTTGAGAGTCTGTCAGTATGGCGTGGCGCTCCGCATAGTCAGAGAGCACCGCTGTGAGCAGCGCAGTCCAGAGCTTGTAGATAGTGAGCGCCAGGCCGACCGGCCTGTAGTTGCCGGGGTCGGCCGGATCCCCCTTCTTGTAGAGCATGACGGTATGGCTGTCCTTCCATGCTGCAGGCGTTTCGCCCGTCAGCCACATGGCTACAAACATGTGATGGATGCCCCGCTGGAGATCGCAGGGTAGGAATTTGAGCAGTTCGTTTGGCACGCCGTCGGGGCCGGGGGCCTTGTTGTTGGTGGCGCGCCGGAGGATACTGCTGAAAAGCCCAAAGTCTTTGACTCGGGGAAGGAGGTCCTCACGTTCGCTGGCGGGGGAAGCCCTGGTGCAGAACACGTATGCACCCGCTGCCCCCGGCGCCTCCCAAGGGTACCTGCGTGCGCCGCGTCGCGGCGTGTCAGTGGAGTATTGGCCGGTCTTGCCTGAGGCTGGGGCGTTTGCTGTCCGCTGCCTCTGCCCCCACAGGATGTGCAGCAGGTCAGCTGGGTCAGAGGTGAGGCTCCCTGTGCCGGGGTCCCGCAGCACCTCAATGCCTCGGGGGCGGTCTGCATCGCCCGCGGCGATGTCGCGGTGCCCCCACTTGGGCTGCTGGGCGTAGCGGGCCCGCCAGGCTGCGACTGCGCGCTCCCAGGCCTTCAGCTTGTCCTTCCTAACAAGCGTGCGGCGCTCTGCCCTGATTGCGCGCAGGTGCGTGTGGATTGCTGCGAGCACACGGGCGCGTGGAGTCTCAGCCGCCGGGCAGGTGAGGTCACCAGGGGGGGAAGCAGGCGGGAGGGGGGCGTCTTCCGCGGGGAGGCGCTCCCGCAGCTCTTGCATTGCTTCGTCGACCAGGGAGCTGTCGGCGGCTGCCAGCATGTTGCTCCTTCGAGGGGCTGCTTGCCGGCGCTGCCGTGGGGCGGGCTGGGGGGTGCTTTGCGCGATGGAATTGTGCGCAGCGCCCTTGGAAACAGCTGTGTGCAGTGCACTTGAGCGCGCGCGAGTGGGGGTGGAGCGGGGCCGCTTCCCCGCTGCAGGCCCGGGGGCGGCTGCTTGTGGGACGTGCGGCTGGCGGTCGGTGCGTTGCCCTTGGCTGCTGCAGTGGCACGCTGGGGCCGCTCCGCTGGTTGTGCGCGCGTGGCCTCCTTGCACCGGCGGAGCGGTTGGCAGCTGTGTCGCGCGCGGCTGCCTGTTCCGCGGTGGCGAGCACCGCCAACAGCTCCTCAGCAGTTGTACCAGTGCCCCCGAGCTGTGTGGTGATGTAGCCCGGGACGGCTGTTGGGCTGGCCGTGCGCAGCAGTTCTGCGTGCTGTTCCTCCCGTTCTAGGAGACCGGCCACGAAGTGATTGGTGTTGATGTTGCTCACTTTTGTGTGCACTCGATCTGTGGCCGCCTGTGAGTAGTAGATGAGGATAGGCCGTTTGGCAGCGGCCGCGCCGGGGTCTGCGCTGATGAGAGGCGCATAGCGCCACGGGTGCTCGGCGTCCCTGTCTGTGCTGGCAGGGCCCTGGAAGCCCGGGAAGTATGCAACAATGGGACAGTTCAGGACGCTGGCGAGCCCTGCGATGTGCGCCCGTCCCTGCCAGGCGTTGGGTGTGAAGCCCTCTGCAACCGCCTCCTGCATGAACTCCGGCCCATACCCTTCAGGCACGCGGACATGGCTGGCGAACGTGGGAGCATTCCTGCCCAGCAGTAGTGCAGTGCGGAGCTTGAGCGCCGCCCACGCACGGGCGTCTCCGCCCACCAGCGCTGTGGCCCCACTGCGGTACAAGCAGGTGCCATCGCCCTTGCATGCTCTCGCCACGGGTGGGGCCTCAAGCTCGCGGCGTGCCGCCGCCCCAAACAGCGTCGGCCGCCAGGTCTGGCACTGTAGTTCGAACACCGCGTCATGTGGGGGCGCTCCCTCGCCCAGCTCTTCCACCAGACGGGACTGGAGCTCCCCCGTGGCGACCGGGCCGAGGCCTTCATCCACCAGCGCCCAAACTGCGCGCGCCAGGTCGCTGGTGGCGCTGCCCCATTGCTGCACCAGGCGGTGTGCTTCATGCAAGACGCACAGTGCTCCCTGTGGCTGCGGCCCAGCGCTCTGTCCGTGCCTCGCGCGCGCAGCTGCTGCTCCAACGCCCAACAGTTTGACGTTTGACGTCAACAAGTGCACCTGCGACGCCACCCTCCCCGCTCGGCTGTCCGGTGAGGATGTTGCCTGCGGCTGCGGGGCCCGGCGCCCAAGGAGCGCAGTTGCGGCGCGGCGCGCATGGCAATCGAGAGCGCAAGGCACTCGCTTCTCGCGCACCCCACTTCTCGGGCAGCCATGGGCATCAAGACGACCACCACCTGCCTGAAGGGCGTCGCCAAGATCACCGGCAAGGCGTGCAATTACAAGCCCAAGTCCTGCGCCTGAGCGCACCCCATCAACGTCACTCAACAGACTCCGCCATGCGGCCCGCCGCACCTGACACCTCCCACCCAAATGCACAGTCCAGTGTCCCCCGTGCCTCCCATTGTTGTGTGATTTGTGTACTTACGTATGTGTCTGAGCTGGTAATGCACGTTGATGGCTGTTGATGGTCAGTCCGTCGGGCGAGCGGCGGGGGGTGGGGCGGGGAGGGGAGCGGGGAGCAGGGGAGCGGGGAGCGGGGAGCGGGGAGCGGGGAGCGGGGAGCGGGGAGCGGGGAGCGGGGAGGGGAGCGGGGAGCGGCGGGCGGGCGGGCAGGCAGGCGGGCAGGCGGGGGGTGGAGGGGCGGCGGGGCCGGGCAAGAGCTACTGAGGGTTCTCTTTTGGCATCCGAGCTCTGGTTCGGTGCAGCATTGCCGAGCGCGCAAGCCATCAATGGCATGCTCCCCATCACAATGCTTCGAGGGGAGCGGGATCGCATGCAGGTGCGTGCAGCTATGGGCCACAGGCACGGTACACTGCCGATTTCTTTTGGGACCTGGTCCCTTACTCACCTGTTGTCAAAGCCCCAAGCTTGTCATCAACGCCAAAGAGCTCGCGCAGTGTTCCTGACCTTCAGGCTTTCATCCAGGACTCTCGCAGCCCCAGACCCGAAGGTGGGTTGTCGACACTTATTAGTTTGACAGCGCTGTACCCAGATCGCACGCTGGCGCCCAAATCGCTGTCTCCAATCTCTCAGCATCTGCTGGGGAAAAGGGGGACGGCGGTTGGGCGCGCCAGCGCATGTTCGTCGAGCCCCTCTCTCGGAACCCGAACTCTGGGGGCACTGCCACGCCCAGCCTTGCTGCTGGCATCGCACATTGTCGATGGGTGGGGTCGGGGGCGCCCTCGGAACGCTGCTGGGGTTGGGGGTCCTGTGCTCCCGCCCGCCCGCCCGACGCCGGCCACTGCCACTGCCGCTGCCATCTCCCATGCGCTGCTGCGCCTCTTGGCACCCTGCCTGACACAGGCACGCCTCCTCTACCCCCCTGCACAGGCTCTCGGCTGTGTGACCGCCCAGACAGGCCCTCCCGCCCGCCCCCTTACTCCCCACGCCCCCGTGGCAGCAGCACAGCAGTGGCAGCCATGCCAGGCTCCGGCTCGGACCAGGGCCAGGTGGTCAAGGTGGTCACCGTGAGCCCCACCGTCAAGGCGGTGGCCGGCTCGCTGGGCGGCATCGTGGAGGCGTGCATGCTGCAGCCCATCGACGTCGCAAAGACGCGCCTGCAGCTCGACAAGAGTGGCGCCTACAAGGGTGCGTGGGGAGCGTGGCGCGCGCGCGCGCGACTGGCCGACTGAGGGGGCAGGCAGAGCCGCTAGCACACCACCGCACGCGCGCCCCAGAGAGCCTGCTCCGCATCCCAGCGCGCGGCGGCCCTCTGCCCATTGGTGGCGCTCTCGCAGTGTCGGCAAGCGCTCACAGCCCCCCTGTGTCCGTGGGCCTCCCTCGCCCCTCGTCGCAGGCATGGTGCACTGCATCCGCACCGTGGCCAAGGAGGAGGGCGTGCCCGCGCTGTGGAAGGGGCTGACCCCCTTCATCGGGCAGCTGACGCTCAAGTGCGCTGCGCGCGGGCAGCAGGGCGCATGCGCGCCCCGTGCTTGGCGCCCGCCGGCTGGGTGCCCCGCTTTGCTGCCCGCATGTGTCGCATCTCATGCGCCTGTGCCTGTCTCCTGTGTGTCAGGTACGCCCTGCGAATGGGCTCCAACGCTTTCTTCCTCGAGCTGCTGCGCGACAAGGTGCGCGTGCAGCTGGAGCGCGCGCGTGTGGCGGCCGCCTGCCGCCAGAGCGTCCTCCACGCCCTGCCGCGTCGGCGTGCCGCTGCGCCTCCCGCCCCCGCGGCATCGCGGACCGTGCAGGCGCGCGAGCTCGCGTGACAGGCACCCGGCCCCCCGTGCCGCCCCAATGCAGGAGACGGGCAAGCTGAGCAGCGGCGCGCGGCTGACGGCGGGCCTGGGAGCAGGCGTGAGCGAGGCACTGCTGATCGTCACGCCCTTTGAGGTGGTCAAGACGCGGCTGCAGCAGCAGAAGCGCGCCAAGGGCGACGCAACCACCGTGCTCAAGTACAGGGTGCGGCGAAGCGGGAGGGGCGGCGGGTGCGGCGCCGGCACGGCAGCGCGGTCGCGGAGCATGCCATCAGCCGCGCCTACAGATGGCGCGTGGTAGAAACAGCCAATCGTGCGGTCGGCGAGGCGGAAAGAAGAGTTCCCTGACACCCCCCACTGCTGCGGCCCCCCTTCTGGACGGATGCGCAGGGCCCCGTGCACACCGCGTTGACGGTGGCGCGCGAGGAGGGGGTGATGAAGCTGTGGAGCGGCGCGACGGCGACCACCATCCGCCAGGGCAGCAACCAGATGTCGCTCTTCTGGGGCAAGGCCGTGTGCGACGGCCTGATGTGGGGCAAGCACGTGAGCGCGGGGCAGGGAGGCGACGGGCAGGAGGGAGGGCCACATGGCGCAGTCGGGATCTCGCAGTTCAACCCCTCACCAGCTCCTGACACGGCCCCGCGCGACCCGCCGCGCCAAGCCAACCGCCTCCCGCCCTCCCCGCCTCCCCCTCTGCTACCGCGAAGGAGGGCGACGGCAAGACGCTGACGCCGGTGCAGTCGGCGGCCTCGGGCTTTGTGGCGGCCTGCATTGGCCCCATTCTCAACAACCCCTTTGACGTGGTCAAGACGCGCATGCAGGCGGCCTCCAAGGGCGGCCCGCAGTACAGCGGCTTTTTCGACTGCCTTATGACCATCGCGCGGACAGAGGGTGCGCGGCGGGGGGGCGCAGCGGGGGGGCGCGGCAGGGGGCCGGTGCTCGGCGCGGGACGGGGCGCCAGGCTGCCAGGAGGGGGTGGGAGAAGAGTGCACTGAGGAGCGCAGCACGGGATGCATGTGCCTGCTTGATTTCAGACAGGCCTGACGCGCCCTCGCTCGCGACCTCTCCCTCCTCCGTCCCTCCCTCCACGCAGGCCTGCCCGCGCTATGGAAGGGCCTTATCCCCCGCCTCGCGCGCACGCCACCCGGCCAAGCCATCGTCTGGACCGTGTCGGACCAGGTGCCCCGCCTGCCGACCAGACCCCCGGCTGGCCTGCACTCTCTGGCCTCTGGTTCCTCTGACTCGACGCGTGTGAATCTCAACTTGGCCCCCCACCCCCGACATACCCCATCTCGCCACACACAGATCACTGGCTACTTTGAGCAGCAGCGCCGCATGGAGGCGCTGAGCCACTGAGCGGCGCGTGTGCCCACGTGCTGAGTCTAGCCCCAGCCGAGCGGCGCCCGCCGAGTAGGCGCGGGCGGCGCGCCTGCGTGCGCCACCGCGTCCGCCCCCTGTTCCGCGTGCGCAGCTGCTGCGCCTCCTGTCCTGAGCCCTCTGTTCTGAAACGCATCCGTCCTGCCCTTGCCCGCTTCAGTCTCCCGCTCTTCCTCTTCGCGTAGTTGCTCTTTTCATCAGCCCCTCACTAGGCACTGCGCCCCAAGCTCTCGCCCGTCTCCGCCCGGCACTACGCACTGACTGCGGCCCCTGCCGCGACGTTTTGGCACACTTGCGCTGCCTGGTTGTGGCACAGGACACTGCAGCACTGGACCTGTAAAACAGACTCACACTGCAAGCGCCATCTGCCAGAGTCAAATGCCAGCCCTTGCCGCGTCCGAGCTCGGCCGCTGCCCGCGCTCGGCCCTCGCCCGAGCCTGGACCAGCTGGTACCTTTTCTTTCAACCTGCAGTCGGCTGGTCAACCGAACCATCCAGTGCCTCACACGCGTTCAGCAGAGCACAAGCACGCCCGGAGACACGCGGAATGCTCAGAAAACTGCAAGAGTCTTGTCCATGGACAGTTTGCAAAATGCGCCTCCCCAACCCACCGCCAGCACTTCCCCACTTCTATCTGTGTCTCTGCAACGACCCCGCGGTCTCCACCGTCCCGCACGCCTCCCAACACCGCCCAGTCGTCGCAGGTGCGGCCTTCTCCAACCCTTGCCCATAGCGCCCTGGGGGCGCCATGCAGTGCTCGGGGGGAGTGCCAGATCGTGTCGAGAGGGCAGATCGCTCCGGGGGGGGTTACCCACCCCTTCAGTCATCGGGCGGCGCGGGGAGGGGGAAGGGGGGGTAATGGGTCGCTAGCACCCTCCCAGCTTGCAGCAGCCGGCATGGGAAGCACGTATCGAGGGCGGCAGCTGCAATTTACGGCCTTCTGCGTTCATGCAGACCCCGCAACCACTGCCGCCGTTCGCAGGGCACGTGCCTCACTCTCCCTGCTGTCTGTCTGCCCTTTCTCCCTGCTCCCCGCAGACCGAAGTCATGGCCCAGTTCTTCGACATCGAGGCCGAGACCGGCCGCTTTGACGGCGTCACCCGCCCCTACTCGGAGCAGGACGTGCAGCGGCTGCGTGGCTCCTACAAAGTGGGTGCCGGCGCGCGCGGGGCGCTACGCTTGGGTGCTGGGGCAAAGCCAGGGGCGCGCACGCCTGCAAGCATGGGGCACGGGGCAACGCCTGTGGGCGCGGCGCGACCACGTGCCCTGCGACACGTGGTTTTGTTGCGCACGACTCGCCCTCCCCGGCCCTGCCCGCGCGCCCTGCGTGCAGATCGAGCACACCGTGGCCAAGCTGGGCGCCGAGAAGCTGTGGAAGCTGCTCAAGAGCGAGCCCTACGTCCCCGCGCTCGGCGCGCTCGCCGGCAACCAGGCGGTGCAGATGGCCAAGGCCGGCCTAAAGGCCATCTACCTCTCCGGCTGGCAGGTGGGGCCGGCAGCCAGCGCGCAGGGCGCGTGGGGCGCGCGCGCTTGTACTGTCTAAACCCGCGCGTGGGCGGCCGTGCAGCGCTCACCACCCGCGCTGTCCCCCCCTCCCTTCTCGTCTCGCAGGTGGCCGCCGAGTCCAACACCGCGCTGCAGACCTACCCCGACCAGTCGCTCTACCCCGTCAACAGCGTGCCCTCCCTCATCAAGCGCATCAACAACGTGAGGCAGCGGCTGCGCTGGGAATGCAGCGCCGCGCATGCACCAACACGGGGCGTCGGCCGTGCTGGGTGCGTCCTCGTCAGTGCTGCCCGCGGCGGGCCCGGGCCTCCTGGGCTGGCGCAGAGGCCTGTGTGCAGCCGCAACATGAGCGTAGTGCCCTCTGCACCTCTGGTATGCTGAACTCGGCATTTACATGCGCCCCCCCCCCTCCCCCCCCACCCNCCCACCCACCCCACCCTCCACCACACCACACACACACACACACTTGCAGGCGCTGCTGCGTGCCGACCAGATCGAGTACGCCGAGGGCAAGGTGACGTGCGACTACCTGCTGCCCATCGTGGCCGACGCCGAGGCCGGCTTTGGCGGCCCGCTCAACGCGTACGAGCTGGCCAAGCACATGATCGAGGTGGGCGCTGCGCGCGCGGCTCCCGCGGCACGGCGCGCGCTGGAGCGCGCGCAGGCTTCTGCATGCAGGCAGCGCTGGCTGGATCGTAGGGCTCAGACTCGCGCCGAGCTCTCTGCTGCGCTGCCCTGACTCCCGCGCCAGCGCAGGCCGGCGCCGCCGCCGTGCACTTTGAGGACCAGCTCTCGTCCGAGAAGAAGTGCGGCCACCTCGGCGGCAAGGTGCGGCCTGCTGTGCACCCGGGCCTGCTGTTGGCAGCTTCGCGTCAGCCGGGCGCGGCGCGCGGGCCTGCTGCTTGGGCTCGGCGCCAGGGGCCGGGCGTGGGCGCCCGGCCGCTGCCATGCGCAGCGGGATCCGCCCGTCGACTCTCCGGCCTGTTCGTCCGCCCGCTCCTGCCCCGAGCAGGTGCTGGTGCCCGCCAGCCAGGCCATCCGCAACCTGATCGCCGCGCGCCTCGCCGCCGACGTCGCCGGCACGCCCACCGTCATCGTGGCGCGCACCGACGCGCACTCGGCCAACCTGCTGACCACCGACATTGACGAGCGCGACAAGTGAGGCGGGGGCACAGATACAGCCCAGGCGACGGAATGGCGCTGCCGTGAGAGGCAGCGGGAGGCCGCTGCAGGGAGGCCGCGGCAGGAAGGCTCGCGAGCGCTGACTCACCGTGCGCGCCTGCCCCCCGCGTCCCCCGCGATAGGCCCTTCTGCACCGGAAAGCGCACCCCCGAGGGCTTCTTCTACGTCAACTGCGGCGTCAAGGTGCCCACGAGCAGCATGCAGCATGTGCTGCGACGATGGGCAGGGGGCCCCGCGCCGCCGGCGCGCGGTGTGCGGCGCAAGACGGGTGGCCTTTGCCTCGTATGCCAGGCCGCGGACCCTCGCGACCCCGCCTGCCCCCCCCCTCGCCGCCCCTGCAGCTCGCCATCGAGCGCGGCCTTGCCTATGCGCCCTACGCCGACCTCATCTGGTGCGAGACCTCCACACCCGACATGGACGATGCGCGCGAGTTTGCCGGTGAGCAGCAGTGGCGGAGGGCTCCTTGCCGCCGCGAGCTGGCACGAGGGCAGGGCAGCCGCGCCCCTGCCCCCCTGCCGCCAGGGGGCCGCGGCCCCGCGCCTGCTTGCCCATGCCCCTGGCGCTCACCGCCGCCCTGCCCCGCCCCCCCCCCTCCCCCCCGCGCCCCAGAGGGCATCCACGCCAAGTTCCCAGGCAAGATGCTCGCCTACAACTGCTCACCCTCATTCAACTGGGAGAAGCACCTGTCCAAGGAGCAGATCGCCAAGTTCCAGTCGGAGCTGGGCCAGATGGGCTACAAGTTCCAGGTGGGCGGCTTCCGGGGCAAGGAGGCGATGCGACTGCGGGCACGGGGGGTGGTCTGGAGACTAGGGGAGCCGCGAGGGACAGTCGGCTGTTGCCCCTGGCCCACCGCACACGCCTCCCGTGCTCCCCGCGCCCCCCGCGGCAGTTCATCACGCTGGCCGGCTACCACGTCCTCAATTACGGCATGTTTGAGCTGGCCAAGGGCTACGCCGCGAGCGGCATGACGGCCTACAGCGAGCTGCAGCAGAAGGAGTTTGGCGCGGAGAAGGACGGCTACACGTGCGTGCGCCACCAGCGCGAGGCGGCCACCGGCTACTTTGACGCGATCAGCGAGACCATCACCAGCGGCCAGTCGAGCACCACCGCGCTCAAGGGCTCCACCGAGGCCGCCCAGTTCTGAGCGGCACGCCCGCCCGCGCCCCACCGCGGTGCCTCTGGGGGAATCTGCCGCGCCGCGGCGGGGGGATGACAACGCATGCACCCGGCTTGTGAGGGCGGCGCGCCTGGCCGCCAGTGCCCGCCCGCCCCTGTCTGTACACTTGCTCTGCCGCGCGTGCGCTGCCTCTCGAGGGCGCCGCGCCGGCGCTTCGGTTTTGAAAGGCGTGGTGGGTGCCGATCTCGCGGCACCCGTCGCATCTGCCAAACACTTCCTAGTTTGCGCGGCATCTGACGCCTTGCCCTGTTTGCTCAATTGACACCATCGGTTGCCCAAGAATGTTGTTCTCAAGTTGTTCTCAACGTCTTACGAACGACGATAACCGGGAGGGCCAAAGGGCACACAGGAGGGAGGCTGGCCAGAGAGCAGTGTGCGGGGGCAGAGGGCAGAAAGGAAGCAGACTTGGGAAGGGTGCTCATCCACGGCGCTGCAGCATGGGCGGCACCAGCCAGGCGGGCTCGTCGAGCGCCGCGGCCGCGGCCGCCACCGCCTGCCGCATGCTGCCGCCCTGCGCCGCGGCTGCCTCGTGCAGCTCCGCCAGCCTCTGTGCCAGGCCCTCGCAGCTCTCCTGGATGCGCCGCGCGCACTCCAGCACTGCCGCTGCCTCTTCCTCGCCGCCCAAGTTGCCTGGGGCAGTGCACGGGTGGAGGTGGGGGGTGGGGTGGGGTGGGGGGGGCATGTGGCTCATGGGGTGTGCGCAGTCGGGAGCACCCCGCACGCTCGCATGTCACCGCACACGCAGCCCTTGCCATAGAGCGGGTCCTCGATGTCTGCCGCGTCTGGGTGGGCAGCAGCGCCGCTGGCATCTGACAGTTCGGGGTGGAACTCGCCTGCGCCGCCAGGCGGGCGGGGTGCATTGAGGCTACAGACAGCCCTCTTTCTTTGCGGCGCGCAGGGGCAGAGGATGCAGCGGCACGAGGGCGACAGGCAGCGGACAGATAGCGGGCTGCACTTGCCCAGCCGGCGTACGCGGTGCGAGTAGCCTGCCCCCTCGCGGATGGTGTCATAGACCGAGACCTGCGGAGGAGGCGCAGCCAGGGAGCGTGCTAGGCTCACTCTCTCACTCACTCGCGCACTGGCGCGCTCGCCACTCCCGCGCGCACGGCAGTGTGCAGTGCCGTCCCGCATCCACTTGGCCTGCCCTGCCCCAGAGCATTTCCACCGGGCTGCGCTGTCGCAGCACGCACCTCTCTCAGCACATCAGCCGCTGTGTATTTGTCCATCACCACCACCAGTTCGTTGGCCGCAATGTCACTGGCCTCATCGAACTGCTGCGCGCCCACCTCGTCCGCTGGCAGCTCAAGCCCCAGCGCTGCGGCGGCTGCTGCAGCCGCAGGGTGTGGCGGTTCTCCTGAGCAGTAGTCGCGCGTGGCAGCGCAGCGCACCTCCACCTCGCCGCCCAGGTCGCGCCGGGCGAGCGCGGCGCCCAGCGTGGCCGCAGCCAGCACTGACCGGCAGATGCCGCTCTCCGAAACAAGCAAGATGCGGGCGGCTGTGCGCGCGCTGGCGGCCTCCACCTCCTCGGCAGCCCAGGGCGTGGCGCGGTAGGCAGGGCTGACCACTGCGCCAGAGGTGTCCAGCGAGGCGGCGTCCTGCAGCAGGAGGCTTGGTTGGTGATGCACGCTCGACAGCGTGCCCTTGTCCATTCTTCACCTTTTGTTGTGGCGTGGCGAGGTGGTCAGCTGCAGCTGCAAGTGGGACCAGCGTGCGCGGAACGTGCGGGCAGTGGCGGCGCCAGCCGCGGTGGGTGGGGGCGGACGGCGTCGGGCACCGCGGCGAGCAGCATGCCTGCATCCTGCTGCCTTGCTGCGCTCAAAGCCACCAAAAGTGCTGCCAATGGGGCGAAAGGCAGTGAATCAGAGTTGCCAGACGTGGATTTCAGCTTCTATCGAGCCATATCGAATTGGATGACGGCAGTGAGTTCAATGGAGAGCGTTGAGTGTGCAGCCTCAGCTGGATCAACTTGCCGACATCGCTCAGTGAGCCGCTCACTGAGCTCCATCTCGCATTCTGCGTGTTCATCGCACTGGAAACACTTCTCAGTCTCCAGGCAGATCCGCACGCTGCTTCGCCCTCTCTTCGGCCTTGCTCTGTGCCTTGCCCTGCAATCGGAGCACATGCTCCCTAGCAGCATGCAGCAGGCGTGCTCAGCGCGATTGCGGCCATTTGTTGCGCGGAAGCGAGCGGGCCTGCCCGCACGCCGCGCCGTCGTCGTGCGCTCCGCCGCCGGTGACACGCTGCAGCTCTTCTCGCCCGCAAAGGTGTGCTCGCAGGAGCTGCAGGTTGGGGCCCCTGCTTGCTTCAACATGCCTGCGCTTGTGTGCCTCTTCAGCGCTTGTTCCGTGCCCCCCCCCCCCCCCCCCCCCCCCCCCCCCT
>PCFQ01000013.1:10508-37604 GCA_003063905.1 Chlorella sp. A99 | reverse complement strand
CCCCCCCCCCCCCCCCCAGATCAACCTGTTTCTGCGGGTGGTGCGGCGCCGCGAAGACGGCTACCACGACCTGGCCTCCCTGTTCCACGTCATCGACCTCGGTGGGATTGGCGGCGGCGGGACAGAGATGGGGCTGGGAGGGTTCAGTCGGGCGCAGCCTGTGCAACTGGCGACAGCTCAGCCTCCGCCGAGCCGGGCGCTCCCTGACTGCCGCAGGCGACGCGATGGAGTTTGAGGAGCTGGGGGCGGGCGCGAGCACCGACGTGCTGACGTGCGACATGGCCGGCGTGCCGACCGACGACTCCAACCTGGTGATCAAGGTGGGGAGGGCGGGAGCCCGGGAGGTGCGCCAGCGGAGGCTCCTGCTGCTCTCCTGCCCTGCGCGGCCGCCCTCGGAGAGTGGTGCAGGGCGCATGCGTGCGCCGACGCCCGCGCTGGAGCGCAGAGAGGGGCAGAATGCAGCCTGTGTTCGCGCTGGCTTAGTGCCCATCAAACAAGCCGCATTGTGCAGGCATTCGACCTGTTCCGCAAGCACACCGGCGTGAGCAGGTGTGACCTCTGCCCTTGTCGCTGCGCCGCGCATGCCGCGGTGCGCCTGCCTGCCTGGTGCCTTGTCGGCCACATGGGCTGATTGTTGCCGACCAACACTTCGCACTTGCCCCCCCACCCCCCACCCCCCCCCCCCCCCCCCCACCCTCTCTGCCGCAGGAGGTTCCGGGTCGACCTGCGCAAGCGCGTGCCCCACGGCGCGGGCATGGGCGGCGGCAGCGGCAACGCCGCCACCGCGCTCTGGGCGGCCAACGAGCTGAGCGGGCGGCCCGCCAGCGCGGAGCAGCTGCTGGAGTGGAGCGGCGAGATCGGGTCCGACATCTCCGTCTTCTTCTCCCAGGGCGCGGCCTACTGCACCGGCAGGCGCGCGCGGGCGGCGACGCACGCCGTGCTGCGCTGCGGCGACGCGCGCCGTGCTGCGCTGCTGCGCGCCGCGCGCAGCTGCCCGGGCAGCGCACGGGCGTGGGGCGGCTGGGCCGTGACCCGCTGTTGAGCCCTGTGGGCCCCCCGCTCCGTGCAGGGGTGAGATTGTGGAGGACGTGGTGCCGCCGCTGCCGCTGGACACCCCGCTGCTGCTGGTCAAGCCGCCGGTGGGTGCTTGGCAGGAGGGTGGTGGCGCTCGGGAGAGAAAGAGCGCGTTTGGCATCGCTCTGCACCGTTGGTGTTGCCACGGGAGCCGGGCCGTGGCTCGTCCTGCTTTGCTGACTCTCTTGAGCACCCACCTTGTGACGTCTCCCCCTCGCTCCGTCGTTCCCGTGCGCGCCCGCCCGCCCCCAGGTGGGCCTGTCCACGCCCGAGATCTTCCGTGCGCTGGACCTCGACCGCCGCAGCACCGCCGACCCGCGCGCACTGCTGGCGCGCATGGCCGCCGAAGGCGTGACCCAGGAGCTCACCGTCAACGACCTGGAGCAGCCGGCGTTTGACACGTGAGGGAGGGCGCGGGGCCAGGCGGGGGCGGGGGCGGGCCGTTCCAGGCGAGAGAGGGGGAGCGGGAGGTGAGTTCGGAAAGGGAGATGACAGAGAAGAGAACATTGGATGAGAGAGCGGACGAGAAGACCTCCCTCCTGGCCATGGCAGGTGCCCACCACCCTCCCTATGCCCTCCCCCCCGCAGCCTGCCCCAGCTGGCGGAGCTCAAGCGGCGGCTGCAGGAGGCGGGCGGCGCCGCCTTCTCCTCTGTGTTCATGACGGGCTCGGGGTCGACCATCGTCTGCGTCGGCTCCGACGCGCCGCCCGCCTTCCTCGCCGAGCCGCAGTACGCCTCGCTCTTCGTCTCGCCCGCCCGCCTCATCGTGCGCAAACCGGGCGAGTGGTACGCCCCCAGCGCCGCCGCGGCGCGTGCGGCAGAGGCGCCGGCTGCTGCTGCCGTATGAGCCGCCATGCACGTTGTCAACTGCTGTATTTCCTTTGCTGTTATCACTGTTCAACCACAGTTCAGTTGCGGGGCGCGTTGCCCCCAACAATACACACAGCACACGATGGCCGTGGCCGCCTGCCGTCAGCTGGCTGAGTCCAAGCCACGCCAGCTGGCGGTGGCATGCAGGGCAGCACGATGGCCGTTCTTCCGTGGCCGTGCAGTCTCATGGGCTTCCTTCGCTCGCAACTTTCAATCATCCAAGCTCCGAGACGAGTCAGGCGCACTCACCAGTCCATTTACGAGAGCGGCTTGCGTGGCCATCCTTCGTTTGCAGGCTTCCGCCTGCTCTGCGGTACCCATGATGCTTGCAAGAGACATTGAGCGACCGAGAGTGGCGCTGGCCTTCCACAGGCCGCCCACTGCCCTCAGGCAAGAGCGGATCAGAGTACGAGGGCCCGCACTGCGCTTGTTGCGGCAGGTGGGGGCCTTGGGACCTCTCGGGAGTCGGGTTTAGTGCCACACGCCGCACGCCGCGCGCCCCGCCCACCTGGCGGCCGTCCCACAGCGACGGCGTCGGTGCCCTCCCTTCACGTGTGCTTGCCTCCATGCTGCTGTACCAGGGCGCGCGCTGCGCTATGCGTGCGCTGCGACGACGATGAGATTGTGCCCATCCTGCGAGGGCGACGCAAGAGCGAGTTCACAGCAAAGGAGCTCGAGGCGCTGCGCAAGCCCAGGCTCCTGGGCGGCAAGACGATCGGACAGGTGTGTGACATTGGAGCTCGTGCGGAGACATGCGGGGCCGCCGCGGAAGGTCGAGGTGCTGCGCTGGCGCCCCTTCACACGTGCTGCTTGTCCTGGTACCCTCCGCAATGCGGTGTCTTGCTCTGAGCCCGTGCCCGCCCCCTTCCTTCCTGCCCTACACTCCAGGAGCTGTCCATGATCCGGAAGAAGTACAAGGAGTCGGAGGTCAAGATGGGCAAGGCGGAGCGGTCGATGAGCAGCGGCGGCAACTGGTGCGCCGGCGGGCGGGCGGAACAGTCTCCGCCCTTCCCCCTGCGCCCGTGCGTGCCTGCCGCCGCTGCAGCCTGGGTATGGGCCCCAGCTTCTGCGTTCTGCGTGGCCCCTGCTCCGTGCAGGGACGGCGACGTCTATTTGGGGGGCAGGTGGAATGAGTTGACCATCCTCTACCTAATCTTCCTCCTGGTGCCGCTTGCCGGCCTCGTCTTTGCCTGGGCGACGTACGGCACGCTGTGGGCGACGGGCCAGTACTACTGACTGAGCTGGCGACAGCGTCGCATGGACTGGCCGGCTGTCAGGCAGCGCTCCTGCCCGTCAGCAAGCAGACTGCTGGTGGTCCCTGCCATCCTGGCCCCTGCGATAGTGTATCTGATCCTGCTTTCGCTTCATTCTTATTGATGCGATGTGAAGGAGGGGGTGCCTCCTCCAGCAGATTTTGCCGCACTAAACCTGTTCCGTATGCTTCACTTATTACCAAGTGCTGAAGATGACGTGGACTGATGACATATTGTTGCTGACCAGGTTGGAAAGAAGAGTCCCCCCCTGCTGGCTGGCCAGCACGAGGGCATGTGTGATTGACACAAGTTGGTTGCACCGCAAGTGCAGTCAAATAAGTGAGCTGGATGCAGTTCTCCCTCAACAAAAGATGAGTCAGCAGCACTCGCAGAGCTGAACAGTGGCTTGCCCATCCACGTGTTCAAGATCGCAGCTGTCAGACCATGGCAACGTGCATCTGGTACATCACGTCGCGCTCCTCGTCATCGCCCAGCGGCGCGGCCTGGCTCTCTGCCTCGCGTGCGAGCGCCGACTCGAACGCGTCTGCCACCACAAACATGCGGTGGTGGGCCATCATCGCTGGGCTGACCAAGATGCCCTCCCCCATCAGCGCCGCCGCCTCGATCCACACCGCGTCCCACACCGTGCGCCGCGGGCCTGCACCCTTGAATGGCCGCAGGTAGAGCAGGCGGCCGGGCGGGAACATGTCGGCGGCGTCGGCACTGGCGGCGTGCAGGCGCGAGGCACGCAGGTAGCTGGGGAGCAGAGGGAGCAGAGGGCAAGTGAGAAGGATGAGGCCGGGCGTTGGGATCAGCAGCAGAGCTGCTTGCGCGGCGGCACTGACGCGCGCTCGCGCCCCCGCCCCCGGCGGCCACAGCGTGCGCACCCCTCGACGGCCGTCAGCGCCTCGTCCGAAATGGCGTCAAAGGAGCAGAAGGTGGGGGGCGTGGTGGCTGCGCGCTTGCGCCGCCCCAGCAGGACGTCTGCAAACACCAGCAGCTTGGGCCGCTTGCACCTGTGGCGCGGCAGGGCGGAGCAGGGTCGAGCATGCAGGCGTGGAGAAAGAGGGCGAAGCATGGGCGGAGCCAGAGCGGGGAAAGAGAGTGAAGCATGGGCGGGGCCAGCAGGCGTGGCCAGCTTGCGACAGCTCCCGCCCCACAGGCGGCCCAGCGAGGCGGCAAAGAGAGCGGCCCTAGCGCCGCCCGCGCACCGCGCCAGCGCAAGCACCACCTCGTCCACCACGCGCTTGGCGGTCGCGAACGACAGGCGGCTGATGACGTCCTTGCCCACCACCACGCTGGTGCAGAATGAGGCGGCGACGCGCGCGAGGCAGGGGCTGAGCAGCCCGCCGGGCGGGTTGAAGGCCCAGCATTTGAGGTCTGGGGAGCAGAGGAGAAGCGGAGGGCACGGGGAGAAGGTGGGTGCGTGGGCACGACTGGCTGCGCGGGCTGGCGGAACAGGCGGACTGGCCTGTCAGTGCCAAGCGCGCATGCCCTCTCATGCGCGCCTCCCGCACACCCTGGCCGCTCAGCCCACACCTCACAACGCACACCTGGGAAGCGCTCGCGCAGGTGAAAGGACAGCATGCAGGCCACCGCCGCGCCCAGGCTGTGCCCCGTCACCACCACCTGCCAGCCGCGCTCCGACAGCTGCCGCCGGATGATGGTCTGCGCGCGGCCCAGCGGCAGGTGCAGCTGCGCGCCCCGCTTGAGCGTCGACAGCCGTGCCAGCATTGCGCGGTTCTCGGCAGCCAGCTCCTCCCGCTCCGCCGCGCTCTCGCTGCCCTCCTCCTCCCTGTCATCGCGTGCCGCATGCTTGCCACCCGCCGTGCCGGCACGGCTGGCCCCCCGCTCCATTTCCTGGCAGGCTGGCCTGATTGAGCTGGTGTTGCGCTGGAGCTTGGAGAGCAGCAGCTCTTTGAGCAGCCCTCGCTCCTCCAGGTCATTCAGGACGGCCGTGGCACTGCTGACGATGCCCGCATGAGCGTACAGCGTGCTGTCCTCGCCCTCGCTGCTTGCACGCCGCGCCTCCTCCACCGCCCACTCGGGCAGCCACTCTGACACGTCGACTGGGGTGCTGAGCAGGTCTGTCACTAGATCCTCCATGCTGACTGCGAGCACACCAGGGCAGGAGTGAGGCGGGGGGCGCGAGTCAGGGCCGTGTGCTGCCGACGGCAGCCCTGGCCTGCTGAGCCCCGCCCACAGACCGCGCACCCGCGCCTGCCTGTGCCGCGCAGCGAGACGACGACCGACTTGCTGGGCCGGTGCAGCATGATCAGGTACGGCAGCACGCCGCCCGTCACGTTGACGTAACTCACGTAGACCAGGTCGGCGGGGGCGACGCCTGGAGGCGCAAGCGGCATCGCATGGCATGGGTGCAGCCCAGTGATTCGCGTGGCAAGCAGGGAGACTTTGCAGCATCTGAGGGTCGGGGAAGGCCCTTCCTGAGCCTGGTCCTCCTGCCCCGACTCGCGTCCTCCACCCCCAGCGCGGACCAGCCCACGCCCTGCCTTTGCCAACCACCAGCGCCGTGCCACCCTCGCACGCCCGCCAGACAGCGCGCCCGCCTGGCAGCGCACCCGTGATGTCGAGGATCGCGTCGAAATTCCGCTTGCGGAACCGCTTGTCCAGGTTGCAGGGCCCGCCGCAGCACTTGACACACATGTTGATGTTGCCCATGCAGGCCTTGGGCCGCCTGCGCCGCGGCGGGGTGGCCGCGCGGCGGGAGGTGGGTGGACAGCCCTGCACCTGCGATGCGGCGCCGTGCGTGCCAGAGCAAATGCTGAGGCGGGGAGCCCACTCCTGCACCTCAACATACTCACTTGCCCTTGGCCCAGATGATGCTCTGGAGGCCGTAAGACGCCACCGCAAACCTGCTGATTGCCTGCGCTTGCCTGCAGACGCGCGCGGGCACGGAGCGCGAGGCGCGAGGCGTTTGGCCTCCGACCCCACACATCCAGAGCCGAGGCCGTCGCTGCAGACACCTACCTGCTCAAGCCTGTGCCTCCCATGCCCCGCCTGCGCCGCCCCACCTCAGCGTCTCCGTGTCCACGCGCTCGTGGTGCCCAGTGTAAATGTCGGCCGCCTGCTGCGGCGAGATGGGCGGCTCCAGCCGTGCCGCGCAGCCCGAGGGTGCCAGCATGGGCGTGTACTGGCTGTCCAGCCGGACGCGCGGGCTGCCGGGCGACGCACTCGCGCGCTCGGCCCCTGCGTTCCCGCTGCCCAGCGCCACCAGCGGCGGCGCCTCGGGGCCGTCGCTCCCGCTGACGCCGGCGGCCGCGCCGCTGCCGGCGCTCGCAACCAGCGCGTCTATGCTGCGCTCGCGCTCCTGGTCTGCCACAAAAGTCCTCAGGCGCAGGAAGTCCTGTCGGTACAGCGGGCGTGGGCCGGAGGAAGCATGTGATGCCAGGTCCACGCTGCCGCTCAGCGCAGCAGTGGGGCTGCTGCCCAGCGGGCCACTGAGGGTCGGGCCCTGTGGCGCGCTGCTGGTGCGGGCCGTGCCATCCAGGCTGCCACTCCTTGTGGCTGTCGGACTTCTGCGGCTGACACGGCTGAGCGCGCGCTTGAGCAGCCCCGGCGGTGCGGGCGCCTGGCGCACCGCCGCCGCCTCGAGCGCGTGCAGGGCGTGGGCCTGGCGGCGGCGGTGCTGCTGCTCGCTGACCAGGAGCAGCCCGAGCACGCGGTCAGAGGGGTCGAGGTCGATGCCGCCCATGAGCATGTGCAGGGACTTGGCGATCTCGCGGCTGGCCGGCTCCTCGCTGCGGCGGTCGGGGTGCCAGGCAAGGTGGGCAGGGGCTGGCAGCTGGTGGTACGCCCTGGCACCCCTCCGCAGCAGGCACGCTGGTGCGGCGGCTAGCCCCAGGCGCACCTGCCCTCCACGTCGGCGCGCTCCAGCACCTTGCCGCAGCACATGAAGCGCGAGATGGAGCGCAGGCTGCCCTCCCAGCCCGACGCATCCTCGTAGTCAGGGAAGGCGTTGAAGGCGATCCAGATCGCCAGGCTGGCAGGAGGGAGGGAAGTGAGGATGGGGAGCGACGGGGCGTTGCGATGCACGCTTGCTTGGTGCAGGGTTGAGCAACGATGCGCTCTCGGCGCCATGCAAGGCACCCCCTCCTGCCCCTTCATCCAACACGGCACCCGCCTCACAGCTGCACGACCAGCATGCCCCAGGTGGAGTAGATGATGGAGACGAAAAAGTCCTTCTTCTGGCTGTTGTCCGGCAGCTGGAGCATGTCGTTCCACTCTGGGCACTTGTCTGCAGCGCTGCACACAGGCGCGGACGCACACGTGATCCTGGGGCAGCCGCGGCGTGCTGGGTGGTGCGGCCAGCGCCAGCGATGCCGGGCGCCAGGCTGCGGAGCTGCGTGCATGCAGACGGCTGCTGCTGGGGGCAGCCGTCGCGCAGGCCAGCGCAGCGGGGCGGCACACGCGGCGCCTAAACGATGATACCGGGCGGCACAACGCACCTAACAAGCGCCTTGCACCGCGTGGTCAGGCAGTCCATCCAGGGCACATGTGCGAGCTCATGCAAATCACTGGTGGTGTCATACACCAGCGCCACCGCTGCCTGGTAGAGGTAGGTCGCGTTGGCGATGACGGGCGCACACTGCGGCGGCGGCGGCACGACGGGGCGCGTGTGGGGGCGCGGCGCAGGGTGTGAGGGTACCTGGGCGCTTCCTGCGCCCACTGCTCTGGCGCCACACCACTGCCCAGCGTGCGCCAGGAGCCGCGGCCCGCGGCTGCTTCCCAGCCGCACTGCGCCGGCGTGCTGCACACCTGGTTCCACTTTTGTGGGTTGACGATGCTGCGGCCGCTGGGGTCAAACCCGCAGGCCTCGCTGTCGGTGATGTTGACCACGCCAAGCTCGTCCAGCTTGGAGAACACCACCTCACGGGCCCCCCCGCCCCGCATCAACTGGGGGTTAGCTTCCAGCAAGTCGCCAAACTTCTGCGGCGCAGAGGCGGCACGCAGGTACGTTGAGGCTGTCAGAGGGGGGCGCAGCAGCGCCGCCAGAGCAGGTCATAGTGGGCGCGCCTCTGACTGATGCGCGCAGTGAGTGGGAGCGCGGGCCCAGCCGCCTGGCCGCCCAGCCTCCCCGCACGCCCAGCAGCGCACCGCCCCTCGCCTGCAGAGCACCTACACCAGCCCGCCCGCACCTGGCTGCCGCCATCCCAGTTGCACTCCCAGCCGCCGGCTGTCTCGAGCTGGGCGCCCATGAGGGTCATGTGGTACATGTTGGGCCACTCGTTGGGGTCGCTGTACCCCGGCGGCGCCGGCGGCACATCCAGCCCCGGCGGCGCCGGCGGCGCCGGCGGGACCGGCGGCGCCGCGGGCGCCGGCGGCTGCCGCGCCAGCATTGCGTTCAATTCGTCTGCCAGCGTGGCGTTGTCTATGTTTTCGACCACGTAATTCTGGCCAAGTTGCAGCCTGTAGCATGGGCACGGCATGGGCACGCGAGGAGCCAGGAATTGGGCGTGAGGACGCCGGGCTGCCTGGCGCGCGGGCTCTGGGTGCGAGGGCTAGTGCGCGCTGCCCACGCACTGCGTGGCGGAGCAGCAGCTCCCCACACCTTGCGTGGCGAGGAGCAGCAGCTCACCACAGGTTGCTGCACTCGTAGAATTCCCAGCCGGCGTCGTAGATGAGCTTGCAGGGGGGCAGTAGGTCGGCGGTGTTGGAGCCTGCGGGAGGCGTGCGGCAAAGCGTTGGCGGTCGGGAGAGCAGCGAGCACAGAGCAGCGAGGGAGCACCCGGCTGCTGCGTCAGCAGTAACGTCAGCAGCAGAATCAAGGGGGCCGGCGCCCGCGGGCAGGCGCGCACGGGCGAGCTCTATCAGCACCAACCCACCAGCCTGCTCGCGGCACTGCTTGGACAGCGTCGGCTCCCCGGTGAGCTGCAGCGCGCACGGGTTGGTGTCCCTGCGCCGGCGGGGCGCAGGTGCGGCAAACGCCAGACTGAGCAGCAGCAGGTGGGAGCTACCAGCAGCAGCTGCCGCCCTCCCAGGCCTGCCGCCCTCTCCAGGCCTGCCCATCGCACCAGCACAGGCTGCCCACGTTGGGGCTGGCGACGATGTAGGTCCCGTAGATGGTGAATATCAGCATCAGGACCCAGGCAGCCACCTCGGCGTACAGCAGCGGCCGCATGTTCTTGCGCCGGCTCTCCTCCAGGGGTCCGCCTGCGCGGCGCCGGCGCCGGCGGGATGGTCGAGCGGCAGGTGCGGCCACCCGCACGGCAGCCAGAGCGGCGGCGCGGCAGCGCCAGAGCAGCACCGCGTCAGCCCACGCAGCCCCTCCTCCGTCCCTCGAGCAGCGCACCCCTCAGGCCCATGCCCGCGATAGCCCACTCCATGGTGGCAGACACGATGAAAAGCGCAAGGATGCCATAAGAGGCGGCCTGTGGACGTGCAGCACGGCAGGGCAAGCTGCTCACATGGCGTGCGCACTCGCTCGGCCCAGGAGGCGCGCCACCAGGCGCGCAGCAGCCCACCTTGAGCAGCGACTGCTGGGGGCACGCGTACTTGACGCCCGTGGTCTCCAGGGTGTAGATGCCTGAGGCAGCATATGCGCATGGCAGAGGAGCGCATGGCAGAGGAGTCACATTCACATTCACACAGTTCACATTCACAGTCCAGGTGCAGCTGCTATGGCGCGCGGCCTCCGCTTCGGCAGGTCCGCCCACCGGTAATGTAGGGGCCCAGCCATGCTGTGTGGAATACCGCCAGGAGCATGGCCACGACAGGAAAGGTGTCTGCAGGCAGGGGTACGCGAAATCGGAGGCGGAAGGACGGCGCCAGCCAGAACATCGGTCCCGCCCGCGACGCACCCGCGCGCAGCAATACCACGCCGGTCGCCCTTCACTGACCTGTGGCGATGTGCCAGCGCCTCCTGAAGAGCCGCAGCTCTGGCATTGCGGCCAAATGTGGTTTGCTTCAACAATCCAACCGGCCGGTGCCTCCAACGGCTGCTATGACGTCTGGCGCGCTCCCAGAGCCACGCACCAAGGTGGTATATAGCTGTTGTGTGAGGAGGAGCTTGTCATGACATGGCAAGGGGCGCGCAGACGTTTGCGCAGCGAAGTACTTGCGACCGTAGAATGCGGCAGAGACGGTTGGCCAGAGATCGGGCGATTAGAAGAAGTCCGCCTGGCCCCGCCCGCCTGCCCAACCCACGGCGCTGAGGGGGTGGTTAGATGCAGAGCGGGTTTGCCCCTCTGGTCCCTCCCGCAGTTCACAGCTGGGAGGCATCCCTCTCACTCGGCGCGAGGGTAGGTGTTTTCAAGTAGCGCTCTCCTTACACAGCACGGCACGCGCTGTATTCTCGAAGACAAAAGCAGTGCGAGCAGCAAGGGGTGCAAGACAAAGGAACAAGGGGATTGTCCATGTGCAGTGGCAGCAACAAGGAGAGAGGGGGAAAGCGCATGCGTTCACGTGCCGCCGACGGCTGTCGTTCGTTCACTGCCGGCGCCATTGCAGTGCTGCATGGGCGGCGCGCCTGCTGCCGCAGGCGAGGCCGCACCTGACCACCGGCCGCTCACAGGCCGAGGCGCTTCTCCGAAAACGCAGTCACCTCCTGCACGTTGGCGATGCCGGTGATGGCCTTGATCACCTGCGGAGGGAGCGACCAGAGGCGGCTCGTGAGACGGATGGGCGACCGGGGTCGCAGAGAGGGCGGCACCAGAAGCGCGGCGGCCCGGGGGTGGAGGAGCCGCGCGCCCCTGTCGCCGCCCGCCCGGCTCGCGCAGGGGCAGCCGGCGGCGCGCCCCACCTCGGGGCCGGGCGTGGAGTCGACGCCAATGGCCATGATGGCCTCCGCGCCCTTGATCGCGCGGGACACCTGCGCGGCGTAAGGGGACGGCGCTTGACTCCGGGCGCTACAACAAGCGCGCCGGCGGCGGCCACAGCCCGAGGAGCCCAGGGCTGTGCCTGCCGAGCAGCCTCGTGCGCCCGCGCCCCCCGCCCCCGCCCCCGCCCCCGCCCCCGCCCAGCCCTAGACAGGGACCCCCACCTCGATTGCCAGGTCGACGTCCGTCTCGCCGATGCGGGTGAGGAAGGGCACGCCGTTCTTTACCTCGCCCTCCACCGCGATGCGCCTCTGCGAGGCGGCGAGCCGAGCGCGCGAAGGGGGCGGGCGAGTCGGCGGCAGGACGGGGCACGCGGCGCAGTCTCTCCCGCGCGGCGCCGAGGCTGCGCGCCAAGGCGAGGGCGTCCGGGCGCTCGCCTGGGCGTCGAGCGCGCTGCTGAACCGGCTCTTCTTGGCGCCCACAGCCAGCTTGATGCTGGACAGTACCGAATCGCCGTCGGTGGGGACCACCTGCAGGCAGAGGGGCGGCGCTCAACGGCGGCGGTGACCTGGCAGGCCCTCGCCCTCCGTCTTGCTGCCCACCCCGCCGCCGTCCCGCCCCCCCAGCAGTGCTGCGCGCCGCCCAGCGCGGGCGGAGAGGCGCCCGGCTCCCACCGCCCGCGCCCACCGTCTCCACAATCCGCATGCCGCGCTTCTTGGCCAGAAGGTCGGCGTTGACAATGTTGACCTGCACGGCGGGTGGCAGGCGGGCGCCGAGGCCAGGGCGTCAGCAGCGGCGGGAGAGAGGCGCGGGCGCGCGCTGGGCAGCGGCCTCACTGCGACGCCTCCCTGCGGCACCTCCTTCCCTCGCCTCCCCTCCCCTCCCCTCCACTCGCCTTGTCGGTCGAGATCTGCTCCAGGATGCCCTGGATCACGGTGGCGCGCAGCAGCCGCGTGTCCAGCAGGTCGCCGCGGGGGCTGCGGCGTGGCGGGGGCGCGGCGCGCGGCGTGGGCGACAGGGCCGGGAGCGGCCTGCCACGGTGCTCCCACGCCCTCTGCGCACAGCCCCTCCACGCGCGCGCCAGCTCTCCTCTCCTCCTCCATGTTGCCCATGGCCCGGTGCCCCTCTTGCCAGCAGCCCGGCCACATGCCCCCCCCCACCCCCACCCCACACACACCCACACCCACACACCCACACCCCCCCACACCTGTTGTACGTGATGAAGAGGTCGCTGAAGCCGCTGTCCTCCACCAGCTGCACCGCCGCGCGGCCCAGGCCCTCGGCCAGGCTCACAAACGGCTGCAGCTCCTTGAGCACCTCGGGCGCCACCATCGGGGCGTTCACCACGCTGCTCGTGAGCTCGCCCTGTCGCCGCGCGGCGGGCGGGGACAGGGGCGAGCGCTCGGGGCCAGGTGCCGGGGGCGCGGTGAAACATGCGCGCACGAGGCAGCGCCGCACAGCACGGCCTGCAGGTCCAGCCGCCCCCACCCGCCCACCCGCGCGCGCCAATCTGACGCCTTGGGCCCACGCGGCTTACCCGCAGCGCGCCCATCACCGCCTCGGCAATCTCAAACGCCACCTCCACCTGCGCCTCGGCGGTGGAGGCGCCGAGGTGGGGCGTGCAGATGACGTCGGGGCCTACGGGGGGAGCGGGCGCCGATGACAAACCGCAACAACAGATGCACGGCCTAAACTGCTGCGCGCTCCCTCCCCTCCCGCCCGTCCCCGCCCCCAAAACTCACGGCTGATGAGCGGACTGTCGGGAGACGGCGGCTCGGGCTCAAACACGTCGAGCGCGGCTCCGGCGACCTGGCCTGCGTCCAGCGCGCGCGCCAGGGCGTGGTCGTCGATGACGCCGCCGCGCGCCACGTTGATGATGCGTGCTCCCTTCTTCATCTGTAGCAAGGGGGTGGGGGTGGGCGACCGAGAGGGGCAGCAGAGAGGCTGAGCGGGGTGCAGAGGACCTCTTGGCCTGCCAGCAGCTGCGCGCGCGCGGCGTCCGCTCAGTTGGAGAAGGGCGAAGGTGTCACCATCCGTGGTCTGATTGAACAGCAATTGAAAATTCCCGTGCTCATCACGGCGGAGCGCGCGCGCGAGCTGCACATGTCGGGCGGCCCGCGGCCAAGAGCGGCAGCGGGTGGCGTGCCACGCGCGGCGGGCGGGCGCAGGGGCGCGCCTTGGCGAACGACTCGTCGCCAAACAGGTGCTTGGTCTGCGGCGTCAGCGGCATGTGCAGCGAGAAGAAGTCGCCGCGCGCCAGCGCCTCGTCAAAGGGCACCAGCTCCACGCCCACGGCGGCGGCCTGCGCGGGGCGGCGCGGGGTGCGGGGCGGGAGGGTCGAATCGCGCGGCGGATCGCGGGCGCGCGGCGTGGGTGGCAAGGCGGCGCACGCCTCTCCCACCCCCGCTCTTCCTGTCTGCGCCCCCAACCGCCCAGCCGCCCCACCTTCTCCGCCGAGGCGTAGGGGTCGTAGGCGATGACCGTCATGCCCAGGCCCTTGGCGCGGCGCGCCACCTCGCCGCCGACCTGCGGGGGTGGCGGCACGCGCGCTCGGGCGCCGCTCCCCGAGCACGAGTGGCGCGGTGCGCCCGGGAGCCGGCCGCGCGGCCAGCCGAGCAGCATCGCGCTCCTGGCTGCCCTCGTGCACACTCCTGGCTTCCCTCGTGCGCCGAAGCCCCACGCCCTGTCACTCCCCGCCCACTTCCAGCGCACCTTGCCAAAGCCCATGACAGCGAGCGTCTTGCCGACCATGGAGACGCCGACGTACTTGCTGCGGTCCCACTTGCCGTCCTTCATGCTCTTGTCGGCCTGCGGGGCGGCGCGCCATCGACTCGAGAGGGTTCGCGGCAGGGCGCTGCAGCTTCCTTGCCACCCTCAGCCCTCAAGGCCTGCACTTCTGCACTTCCCACACTTCACGTTCAGCTGTGCCTCGGCTCACCTGAGCGACATTGCGCGCCAGCGCCGCCAGCAGCGCGATGCCGTGCTCTGCCGCCGCCACGGTGTTGGCCGTGGGAGCGTTCACGACCAGGCAGCCATACCTGGAGAAGGGGGAGGGGGAGCAAGCCCGTTCAGCGTCGTAGTGGGGCCAGCTGGCTGTCAGCACGGCGCCCGCAGCGGCCAGCGCCTGGCCGCGCCACGAGCCCCGCTGCGCACCCCGCGGCCCCCGCCCGCGCCTCACTCGCTGGCGGCCGCCAGGTCCACGTTGTCAATGCCCACGCCGGCGCGGCCAACGACCTTCAGCCGGCCCTTGGCCGCCTCAAACACCTCGCGCGTCACCTTGGTGGCCGAGCGGATGACAATGGCGTCGACCTGGGGGGGCCGCGCGGAGGGGGTGCCGGCGGCGCTCGGCGCCTCGCTCCTGACCCTTCCGTCATGCTCCCAACCTTTCTGACGTGCCCGGCGGGCGTGAACCCCCCCGGCCCCGGGCCGCCTCGACGCGCACCAGGCTGATCTTGGCCAGCAGCTCCTCCTTGGAGAGGTTGTAGGAGCAGTCGACGTTGCCGACCTGCGCGAAGATGGAATGCGCAAGGGCGGCGGGACGTTGGCGACGCGCGGCGCCGCCAGCTCTGCTGCCGTGCATGCGGCCCGCCAGAGGGGACCCACGTCCGAGCTGCGGTTTCGACTCGGCGCATGCACCACGGAGAGCGCGCCAGGCCCGTCCGGGCGCTCTTGGCGGCGCTCGAGCGCGCGCTGCATGGCTCGCCCCTGCCGCCGCCCCTGCCGCCGCCCCTGCCTCCACCGCCGCCCCTGCTGCCGCTTGCGCCCCTGCGTCCGCACCGTCTTGAGGAGGTCCACGCCGCCGGCGCCGAGCTTCTCCGCCACCAGGATCGTCGGCTTGCCCTCGTCGGCGGCGACGACGGAAACTGCGCGGCGCGGCGGGGCGGGAGCCGAATCAGTCGCCGCAGCCCAAGAGGGCCCCATGGCCACGATGCAGCATCGTTGCCCATAGAATGCCCTTTGGCATAATGTTGCGGGCTCAATTTCGCAGGCACGACTAGCTGGTGCAGGGTCCAGCCTGGCGTGCCCGCTGCTGCCTGGTGCGCCCACTTCTGCACCCTGCCCCATCGCCCTCTGTCGGTGCTGCAAACGGGCCCCGGCGCTGCGGGCGCGCGGGTGGGCCTCACCCGACAAATGGGCAGCAGTGGAGCGCTGCCGCCTGGTCGCGCGCCGGGAGGCCAGCGCGGCACCCGCCACCTGCACATGGAGGAAGGGTAGTCAGCAACCGGAGCTGGGAGGCAGTGCGCTCAAGGTGTCGGCCGCAAAACGTGAGAGCATGAGATGGGCACAACCTGCGAGGCCCCAAAGCCCAGACCCTGCGCATGCGCGCGCATCGGGGCTCCGCGACGCCGGTGCTGCAGCGTGGAGGCAGCAGGGGCTGCCGCCAAGCAGTTGGTGAGCTGCATGGTGTGGCAAGTTAAATTGGTGCGGCGCGCCCGATGGACCTCTCTGGCAGGCAGATGGCGATGCTAGTATGTCGGATGTGGACGTGGATGGAGTTTGTTTTTGCTCATGAGTGATGACAAACTCAATACCCAGGAAGGTAGAGAGACGGCCCTCCCTAGCACTGCCGCACAGCGCAGAGTGCGAAAAACGAGTTTTGGACTTGCAGCGGCAATACCTTGCACCCCTTGACCAAAACATGTCGTCGCCATTGAAACGTGCTTCGCATTCGCAGCAGCGAGCCGCACGCGAGCCCAGCACCGAGCCTCTGGAGCGGTCGCAGTCGTCGGTGCTGCACGTCCAGAGCTTGACGCTCGATGTCCCGCCCGCCCCCCGTTCGCGCTCTGCGGCGCCCCAGGCAGCACGCGTGCGGTGCAGGTGCGTGCTGCATGCCCCGGACTGCTTGCAACCACAATGGGCGTGATATGGGACTCGCAGCAATGGGCGCGACATGACCCTCGCACTGCTGCTTGCTGCCTGCAGCCCCGCTCCTCGGCGTGCGCCTGCCAGCTGGCGGCCCTGCCCTCGCAGTAGCGACGCCAGCCTGCAGACCGAGGCGGGAATGCTGGAGTCGCTCGAAGTGGCGTCGGGAGCACAAACGGAGGCAGCACCCTTGCGGCCGCGCACGACGTGGCGGCCTGAAGCGCCAGCTGGAGTGGATGCTGGGACGCAGGTTGAGGAAGGCGACGTCTTTGACTATGAACTCGATGTGAGTGCGGGGGTTGGCCTGGCAGGCTAGGGAGAGAAGGGAAGGCTGATGCAAGGCCGATCAGCCAGGCAGAAGCGGGGCTCCCCCACAAGACCGACCTATGAATCATGGTACCTCCGCTGCAGGTTGGGCCCGAGGCCGAGTGCCTGGTGGGCGCCGCTGTCGAGGCGGCGGCGCTCCATGCACAAGAGGAACTGGCGCTGAGTGTCATCAAGCAGCGGCGGGAGCAGATCCAACAGGTAACACACCGCCGAGCTGGCGCCCCTGTGGTTTGTTGCTACACCGATACCAAACTTGAGCCGCCCGGTGCAGGAGCGGCGGCAGGAGGAGGGGGAGGTGACGCGCCTTGAGGCAGAGGTGGTGCACCTTGCGGCATACGAGCAGGCCAAGCGGGAGGAGAAGGCCACGCTGCAGCGCGCAGCGGCGGCCCGGGTTGTGGAGGAGGAGCAGGAGCTGATGAGGCGCGAGGCAGCCGAGGTCGAGGCAGAGCGGGAACGCGCAGAGGAGAGGCAGCGGCTGGAGAAGGCTGCGCAAGAAGCAGCCGCAGCCGAGTGCGTATTGCAGGTGGAGGCACCGGCACAGCTTGAACAAGCACTGGAGCCGCCACAGCTGGAGCAGCAGCTCGCCACCGCCCATTCAGCTTCGTCAATTCTTGCCGACAGCAGCGGCGGCCAAGAGGAGGAAGCGGACGACGCCGGCCTGGGCCCAGAGGGCAGCGCGCGCTCACTCCACGGCGCTGTCCACAGCGCGGCGATGGACTTTTTCCTGGCATCGGCGGCAGAGGGGCTGCTGCTCGAGGCTCGTACCTGAGGGGCCGCTGAGGGCCGCTTCAGGCCGCCGTGGGGACACTGGGCGGTCGGGCGGGGAGCCTGCCGCCCTGTGACGTCCGCTTGTATTGAGGGTGTGACTGGCCGTAAGAGTGCCGCGGGAGTCAGAGGGCTGTCGTTCGAATTCAGCGTAATACCCCACCGTAGCTGGTCCCCCGAAGGGTTGGCCCCAGCCAGGCTTGTTCTGATCGGCTTCCGCTGGCCGCGTGATTCTCTTCACCCGATCGCCTTGAGACGCGAAGGCCGAAGCGGTGTTCAGCGAAGCTTGAAGCGGGTCTGACAAAATGGCCGCGAGCTTCTCTGCCCCTTGCCCACCCGCCTGCCGTTCGCTGTCCGCTGCGAGGCCAGCGGACGCAGCAAAAACGGCGAACGCAGCAACACGTGCGAGGCCAGCTGCCCACTTGGGGGCCCACGCGCTCCCCAAACGCAACGTGGTGCTGGCAGTTGACGCCTCGGATGTGAGCCAGAGGCGGGGGGAACCAGCTGCCTCCGTGCGGGGCGGCCGCTGCGACCGCCCGCCTCCCGGCCGCCAGCTGCCTCGCGGCGAGCGCGTGCGCGGCATCTGCGCCCTGTTCACTGTTTGCACACTCGGCTGGGCGGACACGGGAAGCTGTGGCAAGCTGAGAGTGCACGGGTTGGAGGCTGAGGTCTGCATACCGTGGCGTGCCAACCTCCCGCCCCCTTTCCCACACCCACCCCTCTGCTTCCAGCTCTCGCTCAACGCCTGGCAGTGGACTCTGGACAACCTGTGGAGCCAGGGCACCGCGCTCCACCTGCTGCATGTCGTGCCCGACATCCAGCCCTGCAGTCCCGCCTCGGGCAGCGTCTACTACCCGCAGCCGGAGACCGACCACGAGCGCGACGCCGAGCTGGTGTGGCGCGCGGCCCAGGAGTTTCTGGAGGAGGCGTACGTCGCGCCCGCGCGCGAGCGGGGGGCCGAGGTCCAGATCGTGATAATCAAGGTAGTTTTTTTTTGAGGTGGAGGGGGGGGGGGGGGCGGCGGCGGCGGGGAATCTGGCAGCGGGGAAATGGCAGCGACAGAGTTGGGGCATGCTTGCGGAATGGAAAGGACGGGCAGCGCAGAAAGAACGAGCGCAGCCAAGCGAGAGGTGCCGGGCAGCATAGCGGTCCAGGCCGTGCGCTGCACTCGTGAAGCGGGCGCCGCGTGCCTGCGCTCCGCTGCAGGAGCACCGGCACAAGCACATTGGCTGGGCGGTCTGCGCCAAGGCTGAGGAGCTGGCGGCAGAGCCGCTGGTGCTCGCAGTACATGACCAGAGGTGTGCGCAGAGCAGGTGGAAGGCAGCGCTTCTGCTGCTCTGCATGCCACTGCATCCCAGTGCGCAGGGTGCATCCTCAACCCTCACACCGACCATACCTGTATCGCGCCACTTGGCGCCCTGCAGTTTCTGGGAGGACCTCTTCCTTGGGAGCGTCTCCAAGTTCGCGCTCAAGCACTGCAAGTGCCCCGTGCTGCTGCTCCACCCCAGCCATTCGACCCTGGCGGCGTGAGCCTGCACAGGCGTGAGCGCGCACAGGCGCACCGTGTTTTGTGCAGCAGCACCCATTGCCTGCACTGTATTGAGTGACAATGGGTCAACTCATCGGCATGGTTTTTATTCGCCGCCATGCCTTCAGCCCGCCTGCAGACTTGACTTGGCCCGCCAGCCTCTTCTGAGCCCCTGCGGCGCCCGGATCCCTTTCCCACTGCCTGCCTGCAACTGTCTTGTATTGCTGTCTCACTGCTCCCCCGATCCTTGGTGCCCGGGAGACCCCTAATCGAAATGAACAAAGCGACCGTCTGTCCTTCCCCATTGAATGAACTCATGCCGCCCACAACTGCAGCGCCTGTGTAGAGCCTCTTGATCTTGATGCAGCACCATTGAAATCTCATTGCAGAGTGCAGGCGCGTGTGAAGCCTGCCGAGCAGTGGTTGTGTCTCTCCTAGAGAGGCTGCGCCTGGGAGTCACGGCCGGGGCGGGGAAATCGCCTGAGTCTGGGATCGCGGCCGGAGCGGACGCCTAGTTGGCGTTGATGGGGTGCGATGCAAGCAGACCCTTCTGCGGCTCGTTGTAGGCTTCGCCGCCTGCAGAGCGGAGCAGGGCAGCGTGCAGACAACGTCAATGTGGCACCAGCCGCGCCACTCCTGCGCACGAACATAGCGTCGGCCGCGGCACATGGCCGGCCGGCTGCGACGTGGCAGGTCTGGCAGTACCAGGAGGCGGGCGGCACTGCTCACCGCGGAACCATGTGCGATCGGGGATGCCCGCGCCGCCGCCGTCGCTGAGCACCACGGTGCGCATCTCGCAGTTCTCGTACCTGGGCAGAGGGTCGAAGCAGAGCAGCGAGCACGCAGGGCGCTGCTGAGGTTGCATGGCGGGGCAAGCCGGGAGCCGCCGGGCAGACGGCAGCCCACACAGCTCAGCAGAGTAGGCAAGAAGCAGAGAGCACGCTGCCCAGTGCGTTGCGCTCACCAGCGCTGCAGGTTGTCCCGCACCGGCTTGACATATCTGTGCCAGGGGGCAGCGCGGCCACGGTCAGCGCCGGCATCGCAGGCAGCAGAACGACCGCATGCCAGGCAGCAGGCAGCGCCCGCCCCCTCACTCGTAGCCAAAGCACGTGAGCGTGAACCACAGGAAGGCAGAGTGCGTCACCACCGCGATGTTGGTCTCGGGCCTCTGTCGCGGGCGCGGGATGCAGAGCGCAGTTGCGGAGGCACGAGTTTGCAGAGGCTGGCACTTTGGCCTGCGACCAGCCCATGCAGTCTTGTCGCCTCCCACCCCCCCGCTATCGCACCTGCATCAGCCACTCGAGGAACTTCATGCCCCGCACCACCACATTGCTCTCGCCCTCCACCATGCCTTCCCGCCACAGCACATCCTCATCGCTCTCTGTGAGTGCGAGGACAGCAACAAACAACAAACAACGTCACAGACTGCGCACAGGATGCGCAAGCGCATGCCGCTGCGCCTCCAACACCGGGACCGAACCGAACCGACCCCCCCCACCCCACCCCACCCCCCACACACACCACCACCACACACACACACGCACACCACCCCCACCCCACCACCCACCCACCCACCCACCCACACCACCGCCACCACCACCCCACACACCCCGCACTCACCGATCAGAGAGAAGTCAACACCTGGAAAAGCCTCACGCGACTCGCCCAGCGGCCGCCGTTTATCGCACTGTGAGGGGCCTGCAAGCGCAAGCGGGTGGTGCAGAGGCGAGGGCAGGCATGAGCATCAACTAGCCGGCGTGCGGGCTTGGAGGGGATAGCACGCTCAGTCGCATGCCACCTCAAAGAAGCGTGCCACCATCCCAGCAGGCCACACACTACACAGCCAACGTGCCACGCAGCGATGGCAGTGAGTCATGAAGCCGGCGTCCTGAAACACGGCACCTCTCGCCCACCGCACCCACCTAGCCGTTCCCTGCACAGCTCGTTGGCCAACACCTTGACCCCGGGGCGCAGCACCAGCGCCCCGTGCCCCACCCGCAGATCCTTGTCATCGCTCTGCATGGGGATGCACGAGGCAGGCCGTGAGGCAACGGCAAGCAAGCTCACAGCGCCGGGCGGAATTGGAAGCAGCTTGGCACACCGCCTCACACAAACTGCCTGCGACATGCAGCGCTGCCCCAGGCTCTCCCACGTTCCACACCTGCGCCACCATGAACAGCACGAGCTGCTCTGCTGCCTCCTGGGGGCAGAGCGTGGGGTCCACACCAAACACGCCGGCCGCCTGCGTGTGCGAGGGAGCCGGGCGTGCAGTGGGGAGACGAAGGTGGCCAGCGACAGGCAGCAGCCGGTGGCAGGACTCGCGAGGGCGGCACGTAGCTGGCAGAGCAGCCGAGCCTCGGTCAAACAGGCATGCGGCAGGCGGCGGTGCCCATGCGGCGATCTCACCGTCTCTAGAGCTCGCATCAGCGGCGACACCACCACCAGTTGCACGCCATTTGTCGGCGCCTGGCTGTGCATGTGCCGCCCCAGCGTGTGCGCCTGGTCCCACCCTCGCTCTTTGAGGTGGCTGTCCAGTGTGCTGCATGAGAGCCGCGGGCAGGGTGGCACTGGGGGGGCTGGCACGCTGCAGCGCTGACAGGCCGCAGCCGTGCCACAAACGGGCCCCTGGTGTGCCCACCCTTCCGTCCTGCACCCAGCGAGCAAACCCCAGCCCGGCACCTGATGCCGACGTTGTGGAACCCCTCGCCATGGCGGATGAAGTGCACCACCTTGGTGTTGCACCAGGGCACCAGGGACAGCAGCGGCTCGTAGCTGCGAGGGGCGAGGAGCAGCAGCACTCAGCGGCATAGGACAACAAGCATGGTGCCGAGGAGCAGAAGCAGCCGCTTTGCCACTGGAAGCGACACAATGTGGGGCGGACAGCAGTGTTGAGCATGAACATGAGCATGCAGGCGAGCGGCGCCTCACGGCTTGGCAGCCGGCGCAAATGGCGAGGGGCTGGCCGGCCTGCCGTTGCGCCCGGACAGGTCCTTGCTGCTGTTGCTGCTGCTGGGCGCGTTCTCGTCTGCGGGAATCGAAGCGGCGCACAGGGCATCTGCTGCGTTCCCACATGGCAGCAGCACCAGCAGACAGCCGAGGGACCCCGCCACCCACTCATCAGGCAAAGCCGTATCTGCATGCCGGCCTCCCCTGGGCTCTGCCGCCCCCCTCACCCTCCGCAATCACGTCCCCAAACTCCAACCGGATCTTGGCCTGGTGCCGCAGGTAGTCCCGCATGCCGCTGGACCAGAACTTTGCCGGCCGCGTCTCCCACTGCCGCGAGCACCACTCCTGGAACTGCGCGTTCAGCGCCTTGACATACTCTCTGAACTGCTCCAAGCGCTCCCGGCTGCCGACCGCCGGCGGCTGCGCCATGTCGGCGATCTGGGGCGGTGGGGCCTGTCCCCGTCACCCGCCGGCGCGCGCCTAATTAACCCGCCGCCCGCCGCCCGCCGCCAGCCCTGCTGGTAGCTGCCACGCCGCTGCGCCTGCCGCTCACGGTAGCTCGCAAGGTGCCGCACCTTGTGTTGTTGGGCCGTCTCAAGCGGGCAATGGCAATCACCCCTGGAGGCGACCTGGCGATCAGATAGCAGCGCTGCTGAGAAGGCTTCTTGAAGACGCAGATGGCGGAAAGTTAGTGAAGGCGAAATAATAACGTGGAAGTCACGTCTTTGCGTTTTCGCCGCCCCCCGTTTTGCCACCCTCTCATGGCGACCAGCACGGTGCTGGAGCCGCTGCTTCGTGCGATTTATGCTGCCAGGCTGTTTGATGATCAAAAGACGCCAGTGTAAGTCTCGTATCTGCGCTGTCGTAATGGGCCGGCACACGCCTCCGACACCATCGCGATGCTTGCAGGGACATGCCGCTGCGGGCGCCGCCCGAGGCGGTGGCGGCGGCGTGGGGGGCGGCGCACCTGCCCGGCGCTGCAGAGCACCCTGACGAGCACCGCGCCGCGCTGCTGCAATTTGTGGATGAGTGGATGGAGCCGGTGGACAGCGACAGCCGGCCCTGCCCAGTGCCGGGGGCAAGTGCAGTCCTGGCTGGCGACGACGGATGGCTGCCGCTCGTGCGCGCGCCCCACATCCGCGACTGGGCGGCCCATCTCTACCGCACCTGGTCTGCGCTGTGCCGCGAGGTGCGGATGATGTGCGCATGTCAGCGCTGCCTGCCGATGACAGACCGCTGCTGAAACTGTGGCGAGCCAACCCGCGCGTCTTTGGCTGCAGGCGGCGCCAGGCGTGGCAGCGCACCCCGAGCGCCACACGCTGCTGCCCGCGGCGCTCCCTTTCTTCATCCCTGGAGCGCGCTTCAGGGAGTGCTACTACTGGTGCGTTGTCGGGCAGCAGGAGTGGGCCACCAGGGCAGGATGCGAGGCACGCGCCTGCTTGCGGGACCTGCGCACTAGCACGTGTGCGTTCTCCTGCATCGCAGGGACTCATTCTGGGTGGTGCGCGGCCTGCTGGCCTGTCGCATGGTGGAGGCGGCACAGGTGAGCTGGCTGCAGCGTTGGCCGTGAAGGCTTGCCGCTCGCGCCGTCTTCTGTTCGCTGCCGCAACCCACACCTTGTTGCCTCTTCCTTGTCGCCCAGGGCCTGGTGGCCAACCTGGTGCAGCTGGTGGAGCAGCGCGGCTTTGTGCCAAACGGCCTGCGCACCTACTACCTCAACCGCAGCCAGCCGCCCTTGCTGAGGTGGGGAGCGCGGGGAGAGAGGGCGCCCCAGATGCCAAACTGTGCCCTTCTACAAGCCGGAGGTCCTGCTGCCCGAGGCTCACCACTGCTCAGACCGCCTTGGCGCGCCCCTGTGCGCTACCTGCGCGCAGCCAGATGGTGGCAGCGGTGCATGCTGCCGCTCCGGATGCCGCTTTCCTGGAGCGCGCCCTGGAGGCGCTGGTGCGCGAGCACGCCTACTGGACCAGCGGCCCCAAGCAAGTGGCGCTGGGGGCGAGCAGCACCGCTGGCGCAAGCGCGACAATACACCGTCTCTCGCGGTACTGGGCAGACTGGACGGCGCCTCGCCCCGAGTCGTGGCCCTCCGATGCTGCGCTGGGCGCGGGGCTGAATCCGGCTGCGGCGGCTGCGCTGTGGCGCGAGGTGGCGAGCGCTGCCGAGTCGGGGTGGGACTTCTCCTCGAGGTGGATGGCGCGCCCTGAAGGGGGGCGGGCCAGCCTGAAGACCACATCAGTCGTGCCCGCCGACCTCAACGCGCTTCTCTACCAGGCGAGCAGGTGGCGCAGCGGCAACGGAGCGCGGGCTGCTCGCCGGTGCCTCGTGCCGTGCCAAGGGGCTGCCAGGCATCAAGTGACCGAGCCAACCTCTGGCTGTCCCCTGTCGGCGCCAACACTCACGCCTCCCTCGTGTCATTGCCTCGCAGATGGAGCGCAACATTGCTGCCTTCGCTCGGGAGCTGGGGCGGGGGGAGCTGACAGCGGCGTTTGAGGCGCATGCTGCGCGGCGGCTGTCGGCGATCACAGAGCTCATGTGGGACGCGGCGGGCAGCCAGTGGCGCGACCTGAGGCTGCTGGGAAGCAGCAGCACCGCCGGCGACAGCAGCAGCGAGGCAGGCCCAGTGATCGCAGCAAGCGAGCCCGCCGTACAGGGCTGGGAGCGGAGCAGCGGGGTGTTTGCGTCCAACTGGGTCCCTCTCTACTGCGGCTGCGCTCCCGCCGGGAGTGTCCAGGCGTCTGCGGCTGTCACCGGGCTGGCGGCCTCTGGACTGGTGCAGCGCGGAGGCGTCGCGGCATCGCTGGTTTCCACGGGCGAGCAGTGGGACTGGCCCTGCGTGTGGCCGCCGCTGCAGGCGATGCTGGTGGAGGGGTGCGCGGCGTACGGCGGGGTGGCCGGTGCCTCGATGGCTGCACGCCTGGCGCATGACTTCCTGCGCACCGCCCACGCCGCCTGGGCGTCTTCGGGGCGCATGTTTGAGAAGTTTGACGCGCGAGGTGGGTGGATGCGCACAGGTTGCACATTTTGAGTGCAGTCACGCTGACCCGCCGCTCGCGCCTCCATCCCCGCAGAGGTGGGCGTGCCCGGCGGCGGCGGTGAGTACGAGGTGGTCGACGGCTTTGGCTGGAGCAATAGCACGGTCCTGATGTTTCTGGAGCGCTACGGCTGGCAGGAGGAAGCGCCCGGCGAAGCCGCAGGTGTGACGGTGGAGTAGGATGTATTTTCGGCGGCTGCTCCAGTGTGGCATGCATCGGTGCCATTGTGGTGTCGGTTCAGCCAGCGTTTGGCGAGCAGCAAACGGCTACAACAGCAGAGCAGAACAGAGGAGCATCACAGCAAGAGCAGAGAGCAATTAAAGTAATTGGTAGCGGGTGAAGAAGCGAGGCAAAGGCGGGGAGGGGGTGCGTTTGCACATGGGCTGACGGGGCCTGTGCCTGGTGCACAAGAGGTCAGGTTTTGGTCACTCAGTTGGGCAAGGCCGCTCCCTAGCTAGCTGGCCTGGGAAGCTGTGACGTTAGGCTGCATCAGCAGTGCGAGCGCAGTGGCACACACGGCTGGAAAGCATGCGCCCTCTATTTGGCGGCCGCCGCACGGTCGGCCTTGTAGTGTGCGGTCAACTCGGCCTGCGTATCTGCGGTCACTGGGCTGTGCGCGCTGTACTCCATCGTGAACTCGCCCTTGCCCTGTGCAGCGAGGAAACACGGGGAAGGCTCAGGGCGGCGTGCCCGCACTGGAGTCGGGTGCAGCGGGGCACAGGGGGCGCAGGCGAGCGCGCTGCGCGCGCTTGCACCCTGGTAGCGCCCGCCCACCTGCGTCATGCTGCGCAGCGCGGTGGAGTAGCCAAACATGTCGTTGAGGGGGACGTGTGCGGCAATGACCACGTCGTCACCCTCCTGCGGCGGGACGAGCGTGGAATGCCTGTTGGGCAAGCAGAGGCACGCCACGCCACACAGCCAGTTCACACTCGCGTCCGCCTGTGCCGAGCTCCTCCTGCCAGCTGCCCTACTGCACGCCCACCTGCTCGCTGCCCATGATGACGCCCTTGCGCCGGTTGACGTCGCCGATGATGGTGCCCTGGAACTCGGTGGGAGCGGAGATCTGGCGAGGTGCAGGGGAGCCGGGGAGAGGAGCACCAGCTCACTCGGCAGGAAAGGCGAGTGCCACGCGGCCGACGTGGCCGAGCCCAAGGCTCCCTCTCCACCACTTCCCCTCCGGTGCGGCCTCTCGCCCACCTCCACGTTCATGATGGGCTCCAGGATCGTGGGCGAAGCCCGCTCGTAGCCCTGCCTGCAGGTACGCAGTGAGCAGGAAGAGGGGCGCAGCGATGCACTCGACACCAAGGTGACCTGGTGCACTGCTCTCCGCTCCGCGCCTGCTCTCCTTGCGGCCGGTGCCTGTCCTGGCCGCCGTGGGGCGGCACCGCCCCCCTCACCTGAAAGCGTACATCGCAGCCAGCTTGAAGGCGAGCTCGCTCGAGTCGACGGCGTGCGCGTTGCCGTCAATGAGCGTGATGCGGATGCCCTGGCGGGCAGCGGCGGGAGGGGAGTGGGAGGGTGGGTGGGGTGGGCCAGCCACGCCCGGGTGCTCGAGGCGCGGAGACGGAACCGCGGCTCTTACGAAACGCGCGGCCTCTGCAGCTGCGGCTGGGCTCCCCCGACGTCTAATGCCAAGCTCCTGCCTCCCACCTCCACAGGGTGGCCGATCAGCGCGCCCGAGTTGACGGCCTCGCGGAAGCCCTTCTCCACGGCGGGGATGAAGTTGGGGGGGATGGCGTTGCCGACCTGGTGAGTTGGGGGTGCATGAGGAGAGGGGAGGCCAGCGGGGACTGTTGGGATGGGCACAGCGGGGGGAGACTGCAGCGGACCAGCACGGGCGTGATGCACGGCAGTAGGCCAAGGTGAGGCAGTTGGCTCACAATGCCATTGACAAACTCAAACTTGGTGGGGTGGTCAGCTGCATGGATGGACAGCGGAGAGCGCACGAGTACAGGCGGAATGCGTGCAGAAGCCACTGCGCCCACAAACTGCGCCCCTGCCGCACGCGCGCAGCAAGATGCTTGATCCACGCTGCCCACCCGGGAGTGGCTCCATGTAGCCAATCACGCGTCCGTACTGGCCCTGGCCACCTGCAGGTGAAAGAGGGAAGAGGCGCAGGGTGCAGTCCTTGCCTGCGTGGAGCCTCGAGCTCCGGATCGGCACGCGAAGCTGTCGAGCCCCTCCCCTAAACCATCCCAGTGGCCAGCCCCCCGCCCTTTGCTCCGAAGCTGCGATGCTGCCCCGCCTGCGCCCCTGGGCACGCCCACCGCTCTGCTTCTTGTGCAGGTAGTCAAACTCCGCGCGCTTGGTGATGGCCTCGCGGTAGTTGACCCGGGGGCGGCCCACCTCGCAGTCCACCTGCGACGGCGGGGGCAGGTTGGTTGGTGTTAAGAGGCGAGAAGACAGGGGAACAGGAAGCATGAGGCCAGAGACACCAATGCAGCATAATTCACGGGGTGCAAGGGCACGCACTGAGGCCGGCTGTCATCGCAAGAGAGGGTATCAGCAGAGGCTAGTCAGCTCCGAAAGATGGTTAACTTTGCTCTCAATCACCCAGCTGGCAGGAGTGGGGCATTTTTTTTTCAATCGACATCCAGGACACATGCAGCGTGCATGGCTCGCCCGCCCCTGCCCCCACCTTGTACTCGCGCTTCATGCGCTCC
>PCFQ01000013.1:0-10479 GCA_003063905.1 Chlorella sp. A99 | reverse complement strand
AAAAAAAAAAGAGAAGAAGAAGAAGCGTGCGGGCATGGGTGGGGGGGAGCGCAGGGATGAGCTATCGCAGCAGGCGCCCAGCGGTGCCACTGACAGCATGCAGGCTGCAAGCACCGCCGGCAGCCCTTCCGACGTGCAGGCGGCATGCCCGTTGACCCTCGCCTGATGATTGTCTGCCCGCTCTCAGCGTCCAGCGACACCTGCAGAGCACCGCACAACAGGCGCCGTGCTGTATGGTCCGAATCCGGCCATTGGTGCATCGCCCTGACACACCCCAATGATCATCCTCGCCCGCTGTTCCCCACACCCCAGTCAGGGCGCGCGACCCCTCCCGCCCGCCCTCCCACCTTGAACGTGGGGTCCTCCCGCATGAAGCGGGAGAGCGCCTTGGAGAAGTTGGCGCTCATCTCACGGGCCTTGGGCGCGACCGCCAGCGACATCACTGGAGCGAGAGGAGAGGAGAGAGCGCCAGGAGATGGAATTGGCAGCCGAGGAGCGCCTGCCCTCGCTTCTGGACCCCAACGAAGGCGAGCCTTCTCACAGAGGTCCCTCCTGGATCACCTGGCTCGGGGACGGTGATGGAGGTCATGGCCAGCCGCGTGGCGCCGTCTGCAGCAGAGGCAGGCGCATGTGCGTGGGTGTGAGGCAGCGTGGGCTGGCACGCCGCCCTGCGCCCACCAGGGGCAGCTCCTGCGGTGCCCTGCAACTCTCCCTTTGCATGCACTGTGCTGGGGTTTCTCCTGCCCACCAGTGAAGGTGTCGCCTGATGCGCACTCCACGCCAAACATGGCCACGATATCACCCGCGCCTGGAAGAGGGCAGTGCACAATCAGGCGCTGGACGCCGCGTGCCACATCCACAGGCAACAGGCATGCTTCTGAAGTTGCGCCTACCTGGCATGATCCGCTGCCACGACCCGCTGCAGCGTCGCTGCCGGCCCCCTGGGAAACTGCTCACCTGCCTCAGTGATGTCCTCCAGCTCATCAGCATGCATGCGCACCAGGCGGGGCACCTGGCGAGGCAGGGGGCACACAGTGCAAGGGTGAGCTGCCCTGCTGCCCTGGGCCCCCCCGTGGACCTACCTCCATGTGCCGCGCGCCTCCTCCCACCTTGATGCGTTTGCCGCTGCTGACGTTGACGATGTTGTCGCCCTTGCGCAGCTTGCCTGGAGGGGGGATGGTGGGCAGGAGCTGGCAATTAGGAGTGACGAGAGCAGCCAGTGGACACCACTACAGCAGGTACGCGAATAACTGGTGCTGTGTAAGAAAGCAGGTGCGCCCTGCCGCTCACCACTGTACACGCGCATGTATGTGAGCTGGCCGAAGCGGCCCTCCTCCAGCTTGAAGGCCAGCGCCACCAGCGGGCCGGTGCTGCGGCGCCAACAGGGCGGGGCGCGCGCTGAGCTTGCAGCAGAAGGAGAGCGCCACATACCACGTGCCCAGCGCCACCGGGCGACATCCTGCATCTTCAGCTGCGCCCCGCGCTCTCGCTCACCGCGAGCAGGGCAGCAGCACGCGCTCCTCGCCCTTGTCGGTGTCGAGAGCCCAGTTGGATATGTCGAGCGGGCAGGGCAGGTAGTCTGCGGCGAGGCAGAGCAGAAGCGCGTTGCGCAAGACCCAAGGAGCAGGCACGCTTGGCAGCCGCTCGTGGCGCCACGGCCGTGTGCCCTGGAGGGCGTTGCTCTGGGGGATCGCTTGATGCCATGTGCCGCATAGCTCCTCCACCTGCGGCTCACCCTGCACGCCGTCCAGCAGCAGCTGCACGCCCTTGTTCTTGAACGCAGAGCCCATGAAGACAGGGACAAACTTGAGGGCCAGCACAGACCTGGCGGGAGGGACCGGAACGCCTAGGCGGTGGAAAAGGAGGGGGCGCTGGGCAAGGGCCAGGCGCGTAAGCCCAGGCTGCGCGCCACAGCGCATCACTCGCACCACACACCTGCGGATGGCAGCGCGCAGGGCCTCCGGCTCGATGGGCTCCTCCATCAGGAAGAGCTCCCCAAGCTCCTCGTCCACCTCTGGAGGGAAGCGGGCAACGTGGGAGGCAGGTCGGCCAAGCAAGGAAGCCTGCCGCACAGCTTGGCCCCCCGAGGAGGCGCGCGCTCGTGGGCGGCAGGAAGCAGCCGCCCTGGCCTGACCCCTCACCCGCCACGCGCTCCACTAGCTCCGTGCGCTTGGCCTCCACTTCAGCCTTGAGCTTATCAGGGACGGGCACCTCTGTGCACACGAGGGCAGTGTGCGTGCAGTTGTAGATTGTAGTAGAGGCGATGCCCCACGCGACTGCCGACCGCACGAGGGGTGCCATACAGCAGGGTCAAGGGTGCCTGGCAGCATTCTTGCGACAGCCAGGCTGGGGACTGAGGGATGGTTACGCACCCACGATGTGCTCCCCGCTGCTGCCCTCAAACGTGTACGCCTTGCCGTCTGCACTGGCACGGTGCAGGAGCGGTGTGTTAATAGGAGGCGGCGAGTGAAGCAGTCCAGGGCACAGCACCACCATGCAGCAAGCCAGCGCGTCCAGCTCATTCACCCCGCATCCCACAACGCCTTCCAAAGAGTCGCACCCGTGAGGTCTATTAGACCCTTCAAGCTCTCCTCCAGCCCGATGGGCATCTGCAGGTGGCAAAGCGCCACAGCAGGGATGGCACGCCGCGTTCCCATCAGCACCTGCCTCGTGCACGCCAGCGTCTGAGCAACCCTGAGACCCGCCACAAGGCCTCCCCCACCTGCACCGCTGCTGCATTGAGCCGCAGCTTCTCCCGCATCTGGCGCACGACCTTCCAGGGGTCGGCGCCCGCCTGCAGAACGAGGGGAGCAGCAGCAGCCCCCCGTAGCTCCGCGCATGTCAGCGCTCCAGGCGTCGCGCCGACCTCGCCGGCTGCGTCGCCCAGCCTGCGCCTCGCCCTCCCTGTCCCTGCCTCTCCCGCACAGGCCTCCCTCAGCATCTCAACCAAGCTCTGCCCAGACCGCTCCAGCACTTTGCAATTCCAGCAGACCCACCCTGTCGAGCTTGTTGATGAAGGCCACGCGCGGCACGTCGTACCGCCGCATCTGCCGGTCCACCGTGATGCTCTGGCTCTGCACCCCGCCGACGGAGCAGAGCACGAGAATGGCGCCATCCAGCACGCGCAGCGCGCGCTCCACCTGTGGTGGCGGGGGCAGGAGAGGGGGAGCAAGTCATTGCCTGTTGGGCCACTTCAAGGCGTGATGCAGGGAGCACTGTTGGCTTCCAAACTTGCACCACACACACACATGCATGCCCCACCTCGATAGTAAAATCCACGTGGCCGGGGGTGTCGATGATGTTGATGTGAGTGTCCTTCCAGCGGCAGAAGGTGGCGGCTGCAGGGGCGGTGCAGAGCAGGGAGGTTCACGATCGCACGCAGCGCATGTGGGAGCACAGGCGTGGTTTTGCCACACCGCTTATGTCCCCTGTGCAACGGTTCTGGCATTGATCTGCTGCGCAAACATGACACGGCGCCACATGCCGCTCGCTGTTGCAGCCACCGAGTCGCCAACTGCCACCCAACCGCCGCCGCCAGGCACGGTGCCCACCGCTCTGGATGGTGATGCCCTTCTCGCGCTCCAGGTCCATGCTGTCCATCTTGGCACCCACGCCGTCCTTGCCGCGCACCTGTGGAGGCAGCGCGCAAGCAGGTGGCGCAATGCGGCAGCGGCACATATCAAAAGCTTTTAGAGCAGAAGCGCGTGCGGTGCAGATGCAGGGAACCTGCGCTACGCTCCCTCCAGACCTGCCCGCCCCACCTCGTGGATGGCATGGATGCGTCCGGTGTAGAAGAGGATGCGCTCTGTGAGCGTGGTCTTGCCGCTGTCGATGTGCGCAGAGATGCCGATGTTGCGCACGTCGGTGAGCGCCGCCCGGTCGTCCTCCGTCACTGCCGCAGGCAGCGCCGCGTATCCTCGCGCATCCAAGCCTTTCCAGATGCCGCTAGCGCCGCGCCAGGCGCTGAATTCACTGGCAGGGTGCGCCGCCAACAGGCCCAAGACGGGCGCCCCGCCGTCCAGCGCCTTGCTGATCGCGCTCACAGCGCGCAGGCTTAGCCGCCTGAGCACCATGGGAAGAGCGGCAGAGCAAAAACCCTACGGCGTGGCTCAGGGCAAGGCACCTGCGGGCCTGCGCGCCCCCTCTTCACCACAGCGCTGCGAGGACAGCGATTGCAGAGCATTGCAGACCATCGCCGTTTCCAGTGACAGCAGCCGGCAGCAGCGGCCGGGGGCGCGCAGCGGGCGGGAGCCGCTGCGGACTTGAACAGACCACCCCGGCTGAAGCATGTTCCGCTTACACCCACAGTATGAGAGTGCTGGGAAATGCGGGTAAGGTGGCAGTGTGGTGCACTCGGCCCGCCGTCGACCCGCACCCACGACTAGCACGACTTGACTTCCTACGCTGCTGCTCTGCCTACGCTGCCATGCACCTCAGCCTATGCTGCCTGCCTGCATCCTTCGCCTGCTTGCTCCTGCTGCTGCTCTGCAGCGTCTTGCTGCAGCGTGCCGCCTTTCTAGACCGGCGGTGGGTACTTGGCTGCCTCCTGCCGCACGCGCTTCTTGTACTCCTCCCGCCGCTGCAAGGAGGGGAGGCCGGGGCGGTTGGCAGCTGCCTGGGCCGGGGCGCCTGCTGCCCCGTCACTCAGCGCAGCAGCAGCCCTGCCTCCAGCCAACCTTCCCGCACTGCAGCCCTGGCCCTTGCGCAGCTGGGCAATGGCACTACTCCTCGCCACTCCCACCACCCACCCCGCAGCAACCTGCGTATACATGATGTATGCGTCCGACTGGGCGGGCGACTTCTCGTTGGGGTTGTCCAGCAGCTCCTGCCAGGCGCGGGGTGCGGGGGTTGCAGCACAGGGCCAGGGGGCGCGCCTCGCAGTCCCAACCGGCGGTGCTCCTTCCTTGTCGCACGGCAGCCCCCACTCCGGGCCCAACTGCGCACCCCACCCTGCCCGACCCTGCCCAACCCACTCTTCCCACCTGGATGCCCAGCAGGATCTGCTTGACGGTGATGGAGGGCCGCCAGCCCTCGTCCTCGTTCAGGATGGAGAGGCAGACGGTGCCGCTAGGATAGATGTTGGGGTGGAAGAATCCGGCGGGCAGCTTGCACTGCAACGCGGGAGAGGTGCCCGGCATGGGGCTGCGGCTCGAAAGTGGCGGCGGAGACCACGGCAGCGGCTCGAAAGCGGTGGCAGAGACTTTGTGCAGTGCTCCAGCCGCCATCCACACTGGACGCCCACCACAGCACTGTCATGCATCACCCGCTGGACACACACACACACACACTCAGGCGCATTCACAGCACCCCAGCGCCCTCATCCTGCACTTCCACTCCAACGGGGCCACCCACACCTGCCCGTGCCCACCACCCACCCAGCCACCTTTGGCGGCTTGGCGGGGTAGTCTTCGCTGAACTCCATGGTCAGCGGAAAGAAGCCACCCTCCCACAGCGTGCCCTCCTTGCCCGGGATGTGGCACGTCCACCGCATCATGTTGGTCTCCCTGCGCGCAGCGATGGATTGGGTGCTGGGCCAGAGAGCAAGGCCTACACGGTGGCACAGCAAGGCCCACGCACGCTGAACAGCGCGAGATGCCAGGCCACCAGTCTGGCCACCAGCCTGGCCACCAGCAGGCGCCGGGCGAGAACAACCAGCAAAGCGGCGATAGGCGCATCGGCAGGGGAGGCGTGGCGGACCACCGTGCAAGGCGGGTGGCCGCCCGCCCGCCGCCTCCCACTGCCGCCCGCCCGCCCGCCCGCCCGCCGCCTGCCGCCCGCCGCTGCCGCCAGATCCTCACCCCGCGTCATTCGTCTCTGGCCGCGCGTGGAAGCCCTACGAATGCAGTGGGTGCACGGATCAGGGCCTGGAGAGGGGAGGAGGCAGAACAGGCTGCCCTCTCACGAAGGGCTTGTCCTTGCGCCAGGCCTTGCGTTCCTCTGCTAGCCTGCTCCTCGCGACTCCCGACATTTTGTGCGCTGCCTTTCAAACACGATTTGCGATCTGAAGAAGCTTTCAAGCTCGCGCGACGCTGCACGAGCTGTGGATGCAGCAGCTGCAGAATAGCGTAACGAGGCAAAGAATTGCAACTGTGCACGGCTGCAGGCAGCGACCACCCGGCCGGCCGGCGCTCGCGGGGACGACGAGCGCGAGCGTCACTCTGCGGCCTTTGCGAGCTCCCCCAAAAGAGAGCAGTTGAGACGTCACAGAAGGGTCATAAGGAATTGGAGGAAAACAGGGACAAAGTGCTGGTAGAGACATAGATGAGCTTAGTTAGTACAGCGCTTTCATAGGCCGGCCGCGCTGGCCGCTTGCGCAAGGTGAGGTCTGTCAGCTGGTGGCACCACTCTCAGCAGCAGCGGGCTGCAGGAAGAGCTCCCGGATCTGGCGAATGGTGTCGTCGGGGCCATTGACGGTGTGGCCCATGGTGTCGGGGGAGACGAAGATCTCATAGTCGTTGCCGCCCTGTAGCGCGGGTGGGGGTGGCAGGCCCGCGGCACGACGAGGCACGCGGTGCCCCTCCTGAACTGCCTGGCCTGCACTGTCTCGCCCACTGTGTGCCACTCACCCACCCCGCCCTCCACGCCCCCGTTAGAGCCCCCGCACCCCGTTGCGCAACTGCACCCGCCCCAGGGCGCCACCCCACCTTGAATGTCTTGTCCCCGAAGAAGTGGATCTCGTCAAAGTCGGCCTTGACAAACCGCAGACAGTAGGTCTTGTCCCAGCCCTGGTGGTGGTGGTGGGGTGGGGCAAGGAGCGGGGGAAGCACGGCAGGGGGGATGGTGGTCAGTGGTCAGCACTCCCCGGAATGGTGGCAGGTTGTGGCAAACAGTGGAAGCAGAGGACAAGAGCAACGCCACTGCTTCACTGCAGGAGAGAGTGGCGACGCAGCACGCATCACACGGCTGGAGCATCCTGTCCCCCCAGAGCTCTGCCGCCAGGGCTGCAGCACTGACAAGGCCACCTGGCCCCGCATCCTGCAGTTCCCCGCGACTACCTTGGGGAAGACATCAAAGCTGATCTGGCCGCCAATGCTGAATTCCAAGTCCATATCTGCAAACCGCTCGCGCAGCGCCTCCACAAACCGCTTCCTGCGGTGTGGGGCAGCCAGCGCGAGGCAGGGCGCTCGGAAGAGGGCTGCAAGCGGTGGCGCTGCAGCATCCACGTGCGCTGGCGCGTCCCTCCTCTGCACGCCACACAGCACCCTGCCCCTCCCAGGAGCACTGCCTGCCTGGCGTCCAGCTTGCATTCGCGGCGCAGCTGCTCAGGCAGCAGCAGCAGCCCCTGCGCTGCACCACTCCGCACCCGGCCCGCACCCCGCACCTGACCCCTGCGGCGAGGTCGAACTTCTCAAACGCGTCGCGCTCCGCCTGGGAGCAGTTTCTGCCGATGGGGCTGACGTTGATCATGCCGCTGCGGAACTCGATGAAGGTGCCGCGCTTGACGGGGATGTCGATGTCTGCCGAGGGTGGGCGCGGGGGTGGGTGCGGCAGTGTGCGGTGCCCCACGCAGCGTGCCAGCCAGCAGCGTGCGCCACAGCAGGCCTCTGCACACGCGCGCCCCCCTCACCCGCGAGATACTTGAGGCAAAAGTTGATGAACTCCTTGAGCTTGGCGTCGCCAAGGTGGTTGGACAGCGACTGCACCGCCAGCAGCTGCCCCGCCTGGTAGGCCACCAGCCCGTTCTCACTGAAAACGTAGTCAAAGTCAGAGAGCACTGGGCACGAGGGGGCGGAGGGGGTTGGGGGTGTGGGGCGTGGGGGCCACGCAGCCGGGCGGGCGAGGGAGGGCCGAGAATGGGACAAGAAGAGCAGACGGCAGGAACGCAGCGGGATGCCGGCTACAGGGGCAGCCGGCCACAAAACACAGCGCCGCTCCCCAGCCCGGCGCTCACCGCTCTCCCCCAGCTGCTCAATTTGCTTGGCCAGGTCAGAGCCGCCGACAGTGCCGACCTTGACCACCTGCATTGCAACGGAGCTCGCGCGAGTGAAAAGGCAGGCACGTCCACTGCAACACCCACCACCGACACATGACCTAGACTGCCTGCCGCACCTGCCGCAGCTTCTGCAGCTCGTCCAGCATCTTCTGCTCCACCTTCTGTGGCACGCATTGCGGCACAGCTGCCGGTGCTCAGAAGAATCGCATTGCACGAGACGCACAACAGGCACAGTGCACGCACAGAGCCTGCCGGCAGCCCACCTTCCGTGGCTCCGTCAGTGTTCCATCCACATCAAACAAGCAGAGCACACGCTTGGTCATGGTGGCGGCTGCAGGCATGCAGGAGAGTAGGAGGCGGTCAGGCGGGCGGGCGGGTGGGCGGACGCCGCGGCACTGCATTGCAGCCAGACGCAGGCTGCGCTGGGCACCTATGGTGAGTGGCGCGCCACGGTGTACCCCAGCCCGCTTGGGACGCACCAGCTACCAAGCTAGCGGAGCTACCGGTTTCGAAGTCTGCTTGCTGCGTGTCTCTGGCCTCCCTGGAGAGCGCGATGCAGCTACGAGGGCGACAGCAATTGAATTCCAGACGAGAAGCCGCGTTCCTTCTTGACCTGCGATCGCTTGAACGCTGCCCCAGCTCCCCTGTGTTGAGTTTCAGCGATCAGAAGCTCTGCCAGCGCGCTGCAGCTTCCCTGCAGCTCGCCGGGGCCCTGCTTATTCCATATCGCTTGGGCACGGCAGCGGGCAGCTCGGTGCATGATGCCCGCGCGTCTGGGGGGCGGCCGGCCCCTGCGCCGCCACCCGCCCCTCCTCGCGCTCGCTCTTGCGGGCCTGGCGGCGGCGCGGCTGGCTGCCGGGGTGGTGGACACCAGATATTACGACGTGCTCGGCATAGGCGCTGACGCCGACGATCGCACGATTCAGAAGGCCTACCGCCGTGTCGCGCTGTGAGGATGCACTGGCGCCAGCGCTCCTCCCACCCCCGCCGCATCGTGCCTGCCCCCTCCTCCCTGTTGCTCATGCACGCTGGTCTGCTGTCCGGCCCACCCTGCTCGCTCAGGCGCTATCACCCCGACCGCAACCCCGACAAGCCAGACGCAGAGGAGAAGTTCCGTGAGGTGGCGGCGGCCTACGAGGTGGGGGGGGGCTGGGGTGGGGATGCATGATCCGCAGTCGTGAACGCAGGCGGGAGTGCTGCAGAGGGCTGGCGGGACGGCCAATCCGCCTGCTGCTGCTGCTGCTGCTGCTGCTGCTGCTGCTGCTGCTGCTCTGTGTGTGTGGTGCACGGGGGGAGTAGAGCGGGCCGCGTTGCCTGCTCAACAAGCGCCCACTCCTTGACGCCGGGGGCGCGTTGCACACAGGTGCTGAGCGACCCCGGAAAGCGGCGGTTGTATGACCAGCTGGGCGAGGAGGGCATGAACCGGCGTGCGCAGGTGGGCTGGCGTGGGGTACCGCGGCTCGCAGTGACGCGGTTGGGGCAGAACAGCACGCACTGATTGCTCCGCTCCCGGCGCGCGCTCCCTTGCGCTCCCAGGGTGGTGGCGGCCCCGGCGGCGGCTTCCACTTCCAGCACGGCGACCCGTTCAACATCTTCGAGACCGTGTTTGGCGGCATGGGCGGCAGCGGCGGCCAGCGCGTGCGCTTCCAGTTTGGTGGCGGCGGCGGCGGCGGCTTCCCCGGCGGCGGTGGTGGCGGCTTCCCTGGAGGCGCGCAGTTCCATTTTCAGCAGGGCGGCGGCGGCGGCTTCCCAGGCGGCGGCCAGCAGGGAGGCGGCCGTGGCGGCGGTGGCGCCGGGCTGTACGACAGCGACGCGTTTGTGGCTGACCTGACGGACGACACCTTCCCGGACGCCGACGGCGACGGTTGGATATGGCTCATCGAGTTCTACGCGCCCTGGCGAGTCGAAGCTTTCTAGGGTTTAGCGCAGGGGGGGCATTGCTGTTCTTCTGGGGGCAGATTGAAGACGAGGGGATGGGTGGAGCGCTGGGCTGTGTCAGGATCGCCTTTGGGGGGCCTCCATGCTGCTGTCACCTCTTGACACCCGCCTCCCCACCGCTCACTCCCCTTGGCCCCCCTCAACCCCTGCAGGTGCGGGCACTGCCGGCAGCTGGCGCCCAAGTGGCGGCGGTTGGCCGAAGCGCTCAACGGCGTTGTCAAGGTGGCCGCGGTCAACTGTGAGGCGCAGCAGGTGGGTGGGTTGGTGAACTTAAGGCCCCGTAGGGCGTTGCACGGGCTAGGGAGGCTATGCCACTCGTGCACAGGCACCGCCGCTGGGCCGGGCGCCCAGCTGCCAGCTGTGTTCGTGTCTGCCAGTGCGACTCTGCCTCTTCAGCTCCCGAAAACTTGTTCACGAGCCCCGCAGGCGTTGTGCCAGCAACACGGCATCCGCGGCTACCCCACCATCAAAACGCTGGCCGGGGGCAAGCTGCAGGTGTGCTAGCAGCCTGGTGACATTGCCCCCACCATGCGCAGAGGCACAACATGCATGCACTTTGCCGTGCCTGCCCTCACTACGCCTGATGGGCTCTCCCGCCTTCTCCGGCA
>PCFQ01000032.1:7500-11072 GCA_003063905.1 Chlorella sp. A99 | reverse complement strand
ACGTTCAATGGCCATGTTATAGAGCTGCTTGTGGTGACGCAGCTTTAGGCGTGAGCCTGGGCTTATTGCTGATTTAAACTGTGAGCGCAGCTTCGATGAAAGTCAATGCGTAAGTGCGCAATTAGCAAAAACTAAATGAACTTTATCAGTTTTACCAAATAAGCTTATTACTTTTATCACAGTTTATAATTTTCTCTGCTTCACAGCAGCAGTAATTTTTCCCGATATTGGCCCTAATGCCTCTTCACTGGACCTGAGATAATAATCCATTTGTACAACATTCTTAAGAGCGCAGCCGTTCAATTTTTGTTGAATGGATTATTGCACATGTTATGAATTCCAAGCTAACTTCTCATCTAGTAGAGGTGCTTTGCGATAGCGAAGAGGAATAATATTTACGATTTTCGTAGTATTTGTGTTGTTGGGAAAGAAAAAGTTAGATTCACGTGGGTGGTAGATTGCAAGACGATTGGTAGAGCGAAAAGAACAAAAGAACTGTAACCTCCGTAAGACGAAAACTCCATAAGAAACTTAGAAAAAGCCTAACGGAGAAACATTTGACTTGATATGAAAATAGCTCGAAAAAGTTGGAACAAGAGGAGTCAGGATTAGGGTTAGGGCTAGGGTTAGGGTTAGGGTTAGAATAACGGCGTTATATTGATAAATTCAAAACCGTTAGGGTTCAAACTATAAGGGAGCTGGAAAAAGAAGGAAATGTATAGAAGAAAACAATCAGCAGGGAGCTAAGAATTTCAGCTATCTTTTAACAGACCTATTTAACCTTAGCTACTCTAAGCTAAGTTAAACAATGTTTCGTTTCTAAGAATGAGACAGTGTTTAGTTAGTTTTGAGTGAGGTAATGCTGGGTAGATGTTGTGGCTGTACAATAATGCATCCCTGTGATGTAACAAAAGGAAGCTCATCTTAGCAGCAAGTTTCAACCAATCAATGAGTAAGTCGTATTCGTTTGTCTTTTGAGAGAGCTTTTTAAAATGCAAACACCTCCTTTTGTTTTTTGTTTTGTTTTGCAATGATGATGTTATTTTCTGATTGATTTCGAAGACTGTTTCCTTGGAAGACCTTTTGAATTTGCATTTTTTTCTCCGTCGTCTGCTGCTGCTGCTGCTGCTGCTGACAATGATGGTGATGGTGATGCTGCAAGTTGTTTGGACTAACAGCTTCGTGTTGTCTAAATGATGTGACCTTTTTAATGTGACTTAGGCTCTTTTTTAAATATGATATAGCGTTAGGGTTAGGGTTAGGGTTAGGGTTGCGTTTAAAGTGGCTTACGACCTTTGCAATGTGCAAAATTTTAAAAGTGTGATTTGTTGTATTTCTAAAGTTGCTCTACTTCACAATGTGAATTTGAATCCATTTAAACGTTTTTTGTTTCTTTAAATCAAATAAGCTTTTGGTTTTGTTTCGCAGACAACTCTTAATCGATTTTCATCTTAGAAATGAAGTTTTTGTTTCTAAAAGCAAACTAGCTTCTTTCTAAAGCAACACTTTTGAAAGTGAGCTAGCTGTTTTCTGATGCGAATAATCTTTTTAAAAGACTTTGTTCCAGTGAGCTGGACATCTCTGGTGAGACTTTTAAACTGGCTTTAAACCCTTTTAAAATGGTTTGCAGTTGGTTTTACATTCTAAAGCGACTTAGCCTTTTGTTTTGGTTTTGGTGAGCAGAGAACTCTTAACCGACTTGATGTTCTTTTTACAAATGAAGTTAGTTATCTTTTTTAAAAGTGACCTAGCTTTTTCTTAAGCAGCTTTGCATTTTTTGAGAGTGATGTAAACTTTTTATTTATTTGCAAATAGCAAAAGTGAAATAGCACTTTTCAAACATGAATAGTCTTTTTAAAAGACTTTGATCATGCAGTGAGTGAGTGAGTGAGTGAGTGAGTGAGTGAGTGAGTGAGTGAGTGAGTGAGTGAGTGAGTGAGCTAGACATTTAAGAGACTTTTAAAGTGACTTAAGCCCTTTTAAAGTGATATGAAGCTTCTTGAATGTGACTTATTATATATTTTAAAGCGACTTAATGTGTTTCTTTAAATGTGAGTTAAAATTGTTGGTTAAGTCACATCTACCATTCTTAAAATGAAAACTTGTATTTCTTTTTTAAAGAGACCTTTTGCTTCTTAATTAAAGACTTCTTTTTTTTCTAAAAGGGACTGCAATTTTTGAAAGTGACCGAGTCTTTGAAAAAAATAAAAAGTAGGCATTTTTCACTGTGCATCTTTTTAAAATGGATTCAGCGTCTTCTGTAATGAAAACTTCTGTCTTGAAAACAAACAAATGTTTTTGAAATTCATTTTGTAGTGTGGTTTGGAATTTCTGAAATAGATGTGTAGTATTTTTTAAATAGCAGTGAAGTATTTTGTAAAGTCTTCTTTTAATAAGTGGTTTACACTTTTTAAACGTTTTTGAAAATGAATTTGCTTTTTTAAATGATTTTTGCATTTATGTTCAAGAGACAGAGGGTTTTATTTTTTTTTAAGGATACTAGATTTTCCTAGGATACTGGGTATTTTCTTAGGCAGGTGGGTATTTCTTTAACCATTTCATGCGCTGGGTTGTTGTATAACAACAAATCAAGCTAAGCTTCCCCAATTCAAATGGTGCATTCTAACCGATTGAAAACAATATTGTTTTATAAATGAGAGTTGAAAAAGGCTGTAGAAAAAGTCTAATTTAACATTTCATAGTACCACTGTCATTTTGTAGATGTTTTTTTATGAGTTATGTTAGTTACAGAAAAATAATTGGTGCATGAAAGGGTTAAGCGGTTGGGTGTTTTCATAACCGACCGAGGATTTTCCTAAGCAGCCGCGTAACTCATTAATCGGCGGGGTATTTGTTAACCGTTAGCGTTAGGGTTAACCGGACAAGATTTTTTTTTTTTTACCGAACAAGCGTTTCTTAAACCGAACAAGTGTTTTTTCCAAGTGAGCAAGTGTTTTTTTTTTTAACAGAACAAGTGTTTTTAAGCGAACTAGAGTTTTTTTTAACCGTAAGGCGGTTTTTTAACCGAGCAACTATTTTTTTAAGCGAACAAGTGCTTTTTTAACCGAACAAGGGCTTATTTTAACCGTACCACCGTTTCTTTAACTGAACAAGTGTTTTTTTTTAACCGCACAAGCGTTTTTTTTAACCGTTAGGGTTAGGGCTAGGGCTAGGGTTAGGGTTAGGGTTAGGGTTAGGGTTAGGGTTAGGTTTATATTTCTAGATTTTTTTTTTTGGCATCGTAGGTGATGAAATTGGCATCCTAGGGTAGGTGATTGCAAACTTGGCACCCTATGTACGAAAATTGGCATCCTAGGTGTTTTGTGCACCGGAGGTACGCTTTATCACCTAAGATGCCAATTTTTGACTTTTTGTAGGACATTTTAAGAGTTATGTAGGTTAATATGGTGGGTTTTTATTTTCTATTTGTATATTTTGGTATGTTTTCAAATTTATTAGTGTTTAGAAATGTTTTTAAAACGCTCTGGGTTAGGTGATAATGAATATAAGAGAATAATTGTTGTATATTGGTTAGGGTTAGGGTTAGAGTTAGGGTNGGGTTAGGGTTAGGG
>PCFQ01000006.1:1709002-1727419 GCA_003063905.1 Chlorella sp. A99 | reverse complement strand
AGGGGGGCAATGCCCAGGCCCAGGCCTGCGGCTCGTCCCTGAGTGCCACGCAACGGAGCAGCTTGGCCGCCTGTGCACTCTGGCGCTGAGCCTGCCACGCCTGCAGCGGCGACTGAGCGTGGAGGAGCCAGGGGCGACCGTGCGCCTCATCCTGCTACTGCTGATGCCGTTGGAGCAGGAGCGGGAAGAGGCAGTGGAGGGGTTAAGGGATGAGGAGGACAGGGAGAGGAGGGAGAGGGCTTTGGCGATGAGGAGTAGCAGCTGCATGCAACACCTGTTGACAGCTGTCCGGCGGTCTGGCCGGCCAGCTGTTGCAACCAATTGGGATGCACGAGAGCCAGGAGAACCTGCACGGAGCAGTAAGGAAGTGGGGGGAGGCGGCAGCCCTGCTAATAATTGGCTTATAAGAAGCACTGACCTTTCCAGAGCACGCAGGCGCCCTGCCGGCGCATGCCGGCGCCGCGCCAGGTGAAGCACCCCTTCATGCATGCTGTCACAATGCGTGCTCACTGGGCTGCCGCTTGCTGCTGGGGGGATGCTCCGGCTCGCCGCCGCAACTGGCCGGAGGGGTACAGTACTGGGTCGCCCGCCGCTCGCCCGCCCGCCGTCATGCTGCTGCGCCGCTGCCGCGCTCCGATGGCGCATTGGCCCTGCCTCCTCCCCCCGGTCGGTGCAGGGCGGCGGCGATGGCTGCCGCCCTGCTGCACGCTGCCGCCCTGCTGCACGCTGCCGCCCTGCTGCACGCTGCCGCCCTGCTGCACGCTGCCGCCCTGCTGCACGCTGCCGCCCTGCTGCACGCTGCCGCCCTGCTGCACGCTGCCGCCCTGCTGCACGCTGCAGCTTTTGAAGGAGAGACGTGGCGGCCGCCATCCGGTGCACTGTGGCACAGCCTCCCGGAGATGCAATGGCAGCAAGCAGCTTGGGGTTCCTGCCGCTGCGTTTGGCAGCTTCGGAAGGACACACGGCCGCTGCTCGCTGCAGAGGGGCACGCGGCGGCGACCAGCTGCTGCTCGCTGCGGCGCCCCAGGCGGCGCCAGGAGCTGCTGGCAGCGGGTGGCTGCCACTGCACAATGCAGCTGTGTACGCCCCGCAGGAGTTGTGGGCCTTTTGCTGCTCTGCTCTGAATACTGCGCATGCGCTGCTGGCCGACCTGGCCGCCCGCCTCGCGCTGGCCCCCGCCGAGTGAGCGCGCCTCCCCACCCCCTGCCCCGACCTGTCGCGCGCCTTGCCCGCTGTCCTGGCGCGCTCCGCAACCGAGATGGCGCAGCTGGTGGCACACCTGCCGGCGGAGCAGCGTGGCCGCCTGCGCGTGCTGGCGCTGAGTCCGGCGCGGCTGCAGCGACGGTGCGGCCTGCAGCTGCCGGAGGGCATTGTGTGCCGCATCCTTGTGACGGCGCCACTGGAGGACTGATGAGGAGATCGACACTGCAGAGGGAGGTGCAAGGAACGGGGGAGGACCTCTGGCAAGGAGCGGCAGCTGGTGGTTTCACACAACCGCCCAAGCGGGCCGTCGCCAGCTGCGGTGCAACCGTCTGGCAGCCTCCATGATGCGTGTGTCTGTATATGCAGTGTGGGTGTGAATGGCAGCCATGTGCACACAGGACCGCCTGCATGGAGATGCAGGAACACGGGCGGCGGCTCTGCTGCAATGCGCCGCCCATCCCAACACCGCGGGGGGGCCTCCCGGCGCCCCCCTTCCCGCCTCAATGCATATCACACGCTGGCTGCGCTGTCCTTTTTGCTGATGATCTGTCTGCTTCTAAATTGTCAGCGCTGGCCAGACTGCCTCGAGAGTGCCTTAGTGCCTCGAGCAGGTCGCGGCATCCGAGACCTCCACCGCACTCTGCAGGCAGTCTGCCACCGAACACCCGTAGCGAACGCAAGCTCCGCACCATGTGCACGAAGCCCGCCCGTCCTCAAAGCCCGCTCGCCGCCCCTGCTCGGCACCCACTCCGCTCATCGATCCTCCCCCGACAAGGCCGAGCAGCAGCCAACGCCTCATTCCCACACCTGCCACCATGAACAAGTCCCTGCTCGTCCTGGCCCTGGCCCTCTGCGGCCAGGCGCTCGCAGGTGTGGCGACACTCGGGCTCGCTCGCTCCCGCCTGCTCCGTGCTCCGGCTCGCGCTGCTCCCGGTTGCTTGCTCCGAGCCCCCCTGCTCTGCTGGCTGCCAGCGCCTGCACTCCCAGCTGCTCATGCCCTGGTCACGCGGTCTCACACCCCTCCTCCCCGCCGCCCCTCCCACCGTGCAGCCATGGATGACTCGTGGCACACCAAACTGTCGGCACTGCACGCGCTGCACAAGGTCAGCGGCGCCCCGGCCGTGAGCGGCGCTCCCGGCGCCGGCGTCACCCCCCCGGCCATCCCCGTCGGCTGCCTCAGCGCCGCCCAGATCGCCGCCTCCGACTCCGACTTCTCCACGCTGGTGGCCGCGGCCGACCGGGCGGGCCTGGTCCCCATGCTGAGCAGCCCCGCCCTCAAGGCCACCATTTTCGCGCCCACCAACGCCGCCTTCGCCTCCCTGCTCAAGGCTCTGCGTGTCACCCCCGCCCAGCTGCTGGTCGACGCCGACCTGCTGCGCAGCGTGCTGCTCTAGTGAGTGCGCTTGCAGTAGGCAAGCGCCGCTGCATGCCCAGCTCTTCGCTGCGTGGGCACGCCACGTGACGTGCTCTCCCCTGCAGCGGCCGGTGACCCAACCGCCGCCCAACCGCCGCCGCTCCCACCCGGATCACCCACCCCCCTTCTGCTGCAGCCACGTGCTGCCCCAGCCCATGACCTTTGAGGAGTTGGCCAGCCAGAGCGGCAACAAGCTAGACACCCTGCTCCCCGTCAATGCCTCCGCCTCCGCCTCCCACTTCTCTCACATGCCCATGGAGCAGAACTTCCACACCGTCACCCCCCGCGTGCTGGATGTCTACAGCCACCTCGAGGGCAAAAGCCAGGCCCTGCTGATCGTCCCCGAGGCCGCCTCCCCCGCCAAGGTGGTCAAGGCCGACGTCAACGCCGGCTGCCCCACCATCGTGCAGGGTGAGCACAATGCGGGCGGGAGGGGCGGGCGTGCAGGCCGCTGTCGCTGGCCCGCCGCTCCTTTGCCCTGACCAAAACAGCTGCTGACAGCCACGCCGCAACCCTCTCCCGCCGCGCAGTGATCGACAGCGTGCTGGTGCCCGCAGCCGACAAGTCCGCCCCCAAGCTCTTCCACTGAGCCTCGGCGGCAGCGCCAGCGCCTGCAGCAGTGCCGGCGGCAGCCCTCCCGTGACCCGCCTGCACTTTCAGTGACCTGACGGGCGCGTGTAACCCTCAGCTCTCCATCTTAGACACTCCAGGCGCCTGGAGCGCCGGGGCACTTGCCGGTGACGGCCGCTCAGCCACGTGGTCCAGCTCCATTGCACGTCCAGGCCCCTGAGCCAAAGCGCGTCGAAGCCTCGAGCCCACAGCCGAGGCCAGCACACGCCCACAGTCAAGGGAGGCCGCGTGAACGCCCACGGCCGAGGCCAGCACACGCCCTACCAGTGCTCCGACTGTAACAGGCACATGCTGAAGTACGCGTGCAGGCGCTGGCGCGCGCGCAGGCACAATGTGCAGGGATGCATCGGTCAGAGCAGCTCAAAACAGGTGGCAGGCACAACTGTCCGGTGCCCGCCGCCGCCCGCGTCCTGCTGGCCAGCTGCTGGCCGTCGAGCGCCCCATGGGGCGCTTGACGGCACTGCCGGCTCAGCTGATCGCCGACCTGCTGGCAGCCAAGCTGATTGCCCACCCCGATGCTCCGGATGTTTTGCACATGCTGTTCACCGACCTGGCCACCCGCCGCGCGCTGGCCCCCACCGACTGGGCGGCGCTCCCCACCCCCTGTCCCGGCCTGGCGCGCCCTGCCCGCCATGCCGGGACGCTCCCCGGCCGAGGTGGCGCACCTGCCAGCGGAGCAGTGCGGCCGCCTGCGTGCGCTGGCGCTGAGCTTGGCGCGGCTGCAGCGGCGGCTGCGCCTGGAGCTGCCCAAGAGCGTCATACACCGCATCCTGGCGGTGGCGCCGCTGGAGGAGCAGAGAGGGGAGGGCGGACCGGTTTTTCGAGTGGGATGAGAGTCAGAGCGAGGAGGAGGCAGCGCTGGAGGGGCAGGCAGAGATGCGTCAGCTGGCGGAGCAGCAGGCGCGGCTGGAAAGGGAGCTGGCACAAGCACGGCGCGGCGTACGGCTGCCCTGGAGGAGCAGGAGCGGCTGGCGCAAACGCACTGCACAGAGCTGGCCAGCCTGCGGGCGCAGCTGTCGGCCGCGGAGGAGCGGGAGGCGCAGCAGACGGCCGAGGTGCGCGAGCTGGTGCGACGCCTGGAGGAGGCGGCGGCCGAGGCAACGGCACTGTCTGGACGCGTGCGCGCGAGCGAGGCGGCGCTGGCGGCAGAGCGGCGGGTGCACCGGACGGCCGAGCAGCTGTCTGGACGCGTGCGCGCGAGCGAGGCGGCGCTGGTGGCAGTGCGGCGAGTGCACCGGACGGCCGAGCAGCGTGCGCGGGCGTTGGCCTAGGGAAGCGCGCGTGCGAAGAGGGGAGGAGGCGGCGGCTGAGGCAGGCATCCACGTGGCAGGGTCAGCCGGTGGCAGCAGCAGCGGCAGCCGCCAGGCAGGCGCGCCCATTTGCAGAGGCAGTGGGCGGCAAGTGGCATTTGAGAGTGTGGCGCGCGCCCTCTCCCCATTCCTCACATCTGTGCCCTTGCTGCTCGTGTGAGTTAAGCACAGTGATTCATGAAGCGTGCAATTGAAGCGAGCCCAGGCAGAACAGAGAAGCAGGCAGGCAGAACAGAGAGCAAGAGAGGCAAGGGCAGACAACGAGGATGTGGCGCGCAGCGTTGGAGGGCGCGGGTAGAGGAGGTGCAACTGGAGAACTGCGACGGATTCTGCAGCGAGGCTCGTCAATCAATGCAGGACCTCGTCGCCATCAACGCCAACGGCCATGCCAATTGATGCGGTCAGTTGAGGTTCAGATCAGCCTCCAGCGGCGCCGCCACCAGGATGCGGCGCACGACGCTCTCGGGCAGCTCCAGGCGCAGCCGCCGACGCAGGCGCGCCAGGCTGAGCGCCAGTGCACGCAGGCGGCCGCGCGCCGCGGATGGCAGGTGCGCCACCAGCTGCACCGCCTCAGCCGGGGAGCGTCCCAGCGCGGCGGGCAGGGCGCGCACCAGGTCGGTGCAGGGCGTGGGGAGGCGCGCCCAGTCATCCGGCGACAGCGCGCGACGCGCGGCCAGGTCGGCCAGCAGCGCGTGCACAACATTCTGAGCTGTGGGGCTGGCATCCGGGATGGGCATGGGTGCCAACAGCTCGCCGATTAACTCGGCGGGCGCCGCTGTTGAGCGCTGCAGCAGGACGCGAGCGGCGGGGAGGTTGCCACAATGGGCTGCCCAGTAGAGGACTGCATGGTCTGCATCTTTTGCTCGCTCCGTTTCAGGCGCAGCAGCCAGCAGCAGCTCCACGGCTGCTGTGTGGCTGTTGCAAGCTGCCAAATGCAGCGCCAGGTGCCCCTCCTCCGTGTGCGCCAAGGCCGCCTCACGTGCAGCTGCCAGCAGCAGCTCCACAATTGCTGTGTGGCCGTGTGCAGCTGCAAAGTGCAGTGGCAGCCAGCCACCGTCTCGAGTCGCTGTGGGCACTGCTGTGGACGCCTCCCGGGGCGCTGCAGCGAGCAGCAGCCTCAGAACTGCTGTGTGGCCGTACGCAGCTGCAAAGCGCCAGCCAAGGCTGTCGGCGGCTGACGCCGCCTGGGGTGCTACAGCCAGCAGCAGCTCGACAGCTGCAGTGTGGCCGTTCTCAGCTACCCAATGCAGCGGCAGCTCGCGGGCATTGGTATGTACCAAAGCTGCTGCGGGCGCAGCGGTCAGCAGCAGCTCGATCACCGCTGTGTGGCCATTTCTAGCTGCCCAATGCAGCGGCCGCCAGCCACGGCCATCACCCACCGGTGCCGCTGCAGCCGCTGCAGCCAGCAGCAGCTCCACAACAGCCGCATGGCCCAGGGCAGCTGCAGCGCCAGCTCGCCTCGATGTGCGGTCGCCAGCGCCGCCTGGGGCGCAGCAGCCAGCAGCAGCTCGACAGCCGCAGTGTGGCCGTTCCCAGCTGCCCAATGCTGCGGCAGTCGGCCAACACTATCGGCCGCAAACGCTGCTTCGGGCGCAGCAGCGAGCAGCGCCTCAACCACCGCTGTGTGCCCGTTAATGGCTGCATGATGCAGTGGCAGCCCGCCGAGCTTATCTGCTGTAGGCGCTGTCTGTTGCGCGGCAGCCAGCAGCAGTTTGGCCGTCGCAGTATGCCCAGCTGCAGCTGCCCGGTGCAGCGGCAGCTCGCCGTCATCACTGGCCGCAAATGCTGTTTCGGGTGCAGCAGCGAGCAGCAGCGCGACCGCCGCAGTGCGGCCACACACAGCTGCCCAATGCAGTGGCAGAAAGCCACGTTTATCAGTCGTTAATGCTGCTGCAGGCGCAGCAGCTAGCAGCAGTTTGACCGCCGCAGCTTCGCCACACAAGGCTGCATAGTGCAGCGGCAGCAAGCCGTCCTCATCGGCCGCTAGTGCTGCTTCAGGCGCAGCTGCCAGCAGCAGCTCCACCACCGCTGTTTGGCCTCTGACAGCTGCACAAGAGCAGCGGCAGCTTGCCATCGCGATTGGGCACCAGCGCCGCCTGGGGCGCAGCAGCCAGCAGCAGCTGGACCGCTGCAGTGCGGCCCAGAACGCATGCCAACTGCAGCGGCAGCTGGCCCTCCTCATCGACCACCATTGCATCGCCGGGCGACGCTGCCAGGATCTGCTGGATGGCGGCCACGTCTCCCAGCTTTGCCGCATCGTGCAGCGCCGGCATCACCACACCTGCGTCACCCATTGGTGCAGCAGAGCAACTCGTCTGTACGCGCGCACAACCATAGCAAGGCAGAGGAGTGCTTGCAGGGTGCATGTACGCGCTTCCAGGCAGGCCAGGCAGCTGCCACCTCACGTCGAAGAGGGGACACGCAGGCTCTTGGCGAGGCCGGAGCCGCCGGGGCGGGAGCGTGGTTGCGGGCGGGCGCCGGGCCGGGCCGGCCGTCGCCTGCTGCTGTGCAGTCGGCCCGCTGTCCGCGCCGGACTGCTCCAAGCTGCTCGAGAGGTGCGGAGCGAGGCGCGCGATGGCACTCAGCTTGGGTTTGGGGCTTTGCCGGTAATCGCAGCCAGAAGGGGCAAACTAAGCTCGGGGCGAACTGAGAGAGTCCCAAGTGAGTGCGGGGACGTGGTGAAAGAGGATTCATGGCGGCCGGACGGTCATGGGCGGCAACATGTTCTGAGCGGCATGCACGCCGCGTCGCGGCGCGCGCGGTGGCCGGCGCCGTGCCCACACGTTGCCGTCTCATGTGCCTCACTCTGCTGGCTCCTGCTGCCGCTTGACAGTGCGTGCGTCACCTGCCGCGCCGTAGAGGGCACCGGCGCTGCAGAGTCGCCCAGGAGAGCGGCGCAAACCACTGCTGCCTTGCTGCACCTCGATCGCAGCAGGGAGCGTGAGGTTGAGCTACAAGAGTGCTGGGCAGCGCGGAGCAAGGTCTGCGATGTGAATACAGGAGCGTGGGCGGGTCAGCGCACCAGGGGAATGTCTCCCAACCGCCGCGCGCCGCGCACCTCCCCACGGCGACTCCCAGTGCAGGCGGCATTCGTCACACAGTGCAACTCTCAAGTTTCTGATTTGTGTATTAACTGGGCGGCAGCGCTCCCTGATGCGAAGATCTGCACTGAGCGCCACCTCACTGAGCTGGCGGTGGGCACCGCATTGTGCGCAACGCCGCATGCGCGCCGCCGCGTTGCTGCACGTCACAGGTCACCTGAATTGCAAAAGGCTGCAGAAATGGAACAACTCGGCCGACTCTCCCACCAGGCAGCTGTTGAATGCACCAACTAAAAGTCCTCATCCTCATCGCTGGTATCCCATGGCGCCTTGCTATACCCCCTGTCCCGCCAATGCCGATGCCACTCCTCCTCTTCATCGCTGGGCCCCTCCTCTGCCTCCTCCCTCTGTTCCTCCAACGGCGCCGCCGCCAGGATGCGGCGCATAATGCTCTCGGGCAGCTCCAGGCGCAGCCGCCGCTGCAGGTGCGCCAGGCTCAGCGCCAGCGTACGCAGGCGGCCGCGCGCCGCAAATGGCAGGTGCGCCACCAGCTGCGCCGCCTCGGCCGGGGAGCGCTCTATCACGGCGGGCAGGGCGCGCGCCAGGGCGGGGCAGGGGGTGGGGAGGAGCGCCCAGTCGGCGGGCGACAGCGCGCGGAGGGCGGCCAGGTCGGCCAGCAGCGCGTGCGCCACGTGTTGCTTCTTCTGCTGAGTAACAAGCCAAATGGCTGGGCTGCATATCGCTGCCAGCAGTTCAGTGATCAGCTCGGTCGGCGCTGCCGCCGAGCGCTGCAGCACGACGCGAGCGGCAGGGAGGTGGCCGTGGCTAGCTGCCAGGAGCAGGGCCGTCTCGCCCTCCGCTGTCCTGGCTCGCTCCGTCTGAGGCGCAGCTTCAAGCAACAGCTCCACCACAGCCGTGTGGCCATCTCTAACTGCCCAATGCAGCGGCAGCCAGCCAATGCCATCGGCCACCAGCGCCGCTTGGGGCGCAGCGGCCAGCAGGAGCTTGACCACCGCTGTGAGGCCTTCAATGGCTGCCTGGTGCAGTGGCAGCCGGCCATGGCTGTCAGCTGCCGTTGCGTCGCCGGGCGACTCTGCCAGGATGCGCCGGATGACAGGCACGTCTCCCAACTCTGCGGCTTCGTGCAGCTCGGTGCCCACCATCGCCACCTGCGTTGACCAGCGTGTGAGGCAGTTTAGGGTTTAGGGTTTGTGCGCTCAGATGAAGCCACAGCGGGACAGGAAGGGGCCTTGCGCTGCCTCTTCACATGCACAGAGGGCTCGGCAGGGCAGGTGTTCACCTGAGCAGGAGCCGTCAGTGGCAGCGGGCTGGAGCGCAGGCGGGCGGGCGGGCGGGCGGTGCAGCGACAAGGCCAGTCTGCCTCTGCGCGCGTGCCGATCCGTGCAGAGTCAGAAGTGACCTGTGGGCGCGAGGGGCGTAAACAGTGTGGGTGCCTTGCCCTGCGCCCTCGATCGCAGGAGAGAGCGCGAGTATGAACTGTGGGGGTACAGCAACGCGAAGCAGGGTTTCGGGAGAGGGGGGAGAGGATAGGCTGCGACTGCGCCCTGGCGGCCCGTCCTGTGGCACAACCTCGGGCCGTGCGGCCATTTATCACTGCCTGCCCTCCATGTGAGGTTGATACCAGAGCATGGCGACCTTAAGAGGCTGCTCTGCGCGCCCCCAGGCAGCAGTGGCGGTCGACATGCAGCACCGCCCGCCGCCCAGGTTGCCCAGGTTGCAAGCTGCGAGGCCTCATGGGGCACTGCCCCTCCAGTGAGCATGCACCTGGCCGCAAGAATGCATAGGGCGCCACAGGGGCTGCGCCGTGGGGCCTCGCCGCATCACCCACCCGCTCGCTGCCCTATCACGCACGCATGGCAAGCGCCCCGCCTCTGCGCGCAGGCGCCGCGGCGTGCTGGCTGTCAGCGCTAGCGAGGGCGAGTGTTTGGACACACGACCTGCCGACGCGCGGTGGTCCCAGCTCCTGGAGAACCAGCAGAAAATACAGTCCAATGCGGGGCAGCGCCAGCGTGCCCGCCTGCCCTCCCCCGCGCCGCCGCCGCGGCCGCAGCCGGTGCCGCCGACCCCGCCCGCCGAGCGGCGCACCCAGCGCGGCGTTGCGGTGCTGGGGGCGGGCGCTGTGGGCCTCGCCACCGCGATGCGCCTGGCGGCGGCGCGGTCAGCACTGGAGGTGGCTGTGATTGCGATTGCAGAGCGCTGGGCCGAGGAGACTGCAGACGGCGGGGTGATGGGTAAGGTGTGTGCCCACCGCTGCCGCCGTGCGGCACCGCCGACGCCAGCACGGCCGTCCGCAGCTGGGCCAAGCTCACAGGCGCCCTCCACCTGCCGCCGCTGGTCGAGAGCGGCTGACAGCACAGGCGCGGCGCGAGCGTTTTGGCGCTGGCGGCGGGGGTGAGCCGCCTGCCCGCGCTGCACCTGTGGGGCGCGGCGCCCGCGCGGCCCCCCGAGTGGGCATCTGACGTGCCAGGCTACGAGGTCCTCCCCCTGCAGCACCTGGAGTGAGTGAAGAGTGCATGAAATTCGCCTGGGCCTGCCGTCCTGCTTGCCAGTCTGCCGGGAGCGCTCTGCTGGGCGGGGGATGCTGTGCTACGTGTGCCGCCGTTTCCTCCCTCGCACACGCTGGCGGTTGGCCGCGCCGCGCTGCACCTCTGCGCCACACCACGCACCGCCGCAGGGCCTCCCATGAGCAGCTGGAGTGGGTGGACCCCGGCGGCCAGCACGCCGCCACCGCGCGCTTCTCCCAGCACGCCATCGACGGCGCCGCCTACCTGCCCGCCCTGCTGTGCGTGCTGCAGCAGCGCGCCGGCAGCGCGCGCGCCGCGCCCGTGGCGCTGCAGCGCTGGCGCGTGGAGTCGGCGGCGCAGCTGGCGGGCTTTGATGCCGTGGTCAACTGCGCGGGCGAGAAGACGGCGGCGGCGCTGTGGGGCGGCGCGACCGTGGCCCCGGTCCGCGTTGCACAGCTGCGCCTGCGCGCCCCCTGGGTCACCCACATCGTGACTGCGGGTGATGAGCTGGGTGGAGACATGCCGTGTGCCGCCGCGTGGGACTGCTGCTGCTGGGGTGGGCCAGACGCGGCGACGGGGATTTCATCGATGCCCAGCGCGCGCGGCGGGCGCTGGGCAGCGGCGAGGGCCGCAGCGCTCCCGGACTGCAGTCAGACAATAAGTACGGATATCGCCTTGTTCTCCGCCTCGCAGACAGCCAGCCGGGCCTCGCAGTCATCCCATTCGGGGGCACGGGCCCCAGCTGGGCAGACGTGGTGGTCAGCAGAGGGATCGCAGACTGGGAGTGGGAGTGGCGATGGGAGACCCCCGAGGAGGCCAGGTCAGGAGCGCTCCGCCGCGGGCCACTGACATCGCGCACGCGGGAGCATGGCCCGCTCATGCAGACGCTGCCGCGTGGCTGCCCTGCGGGCCCAGGTGCTGCAGGGTGAGTCGGCACACCGCGCGGCTCCGCCTTGCCTCTGCTGCGCCGACGCGTCCCCACCCTGCTGTGCCGTCCGATGGAGTCCTCCTTGGCAGACGTGCTGCCCGCCGCCGCGGCCCTGCTCCCTGGCCTAGAACAAGCCGAGCAGGTGGACTGGCAGGTGGCCACGCTGGCCAGGCGCACGGGCGGCCCGCGGCTGGAGCTGGAGCAGGTGGCGCTGGAGGGCCGGGAGCGGCCGCTGCCGGTGGTGCACAACTACGGGCACGGCGGCGCAGTCCTGGCCCTGGCATATGGGTGTGCGGTGGATGCAGAGGGGCTGGTTCTGAAGGCGCTGCGGCAGGAAGAGTCGCATGCTGTGTGACGCGGCCGCATGCTGTGTGACGTGGGGGGGTGGGGGGGTGGGGTGCAGCCGGCGGCGCAGCGTAGTGCAGCGCGCGAGCTGTGGGTGCGCGGCGGCAGCGGCGCTGTGGGAAACGCTTTGCAGTCGCACCGCAGGCGGGTGTGCCCGCCACAGCTACCCGCTCAGCCTGGCGCTGGGCCGACGGTGCCGCCACCATGCCGCACTGGTCCCTCAAGGCTGGTCCCCCCAGCTTGGGCAGCGTGCAAGCCAACTCACTCCTACAACCTGTGGCAAGCAGGGAAGCAGCCGCGAAAGAGGAGTGATGACAGAGGAGGCGGCGGGCGTTTGGCGGGTGGAGCGCTGGCGCTGGGTTGCGCAGCTGTCTCATGGTCTCACTCGGCTGGCTCCTGCTGCCGCTTGACGGTGGGTGCGTCCCCTGCCGCAGCGCAGAGGGTCCACGTGGCAGATCGCCTGCGGTGCCCGGCACGTCGCGCTGCGCAGTAGAGCCGCTCACGTGCACCGCTCTGCTGGCCCGCCCCAGGCAGCTCTGTGTGTATGTGGCTCCATTCGCACCCGCAGTGCATGGGCAGAGCAACACTGTCACACAAATCAGGGGTTCTGCGATGCGTGCACATGACCATCTGGCAAGCCCGATCAGCCACACAGCTGTTCCAATGCCGCCGCTGCCGCTGCTACTCCTCTCCACTGTCCTCTTCACCGCTGGAGCCCTCTACTGCCTCATCTGTTCCTCCAGCGGCGCCGCCGCCAGGATGCGGCGCATAATGCTCTCGGGCAGCTCCAGGCGCAGCCGCCGCTGCAGGTGCGCCAGGCTCAGCGCCAGCGCACGCAGGCGGCCGCGCGCCGCAAATGGCAGGTGCGCCACCAGCTGCGCCGCCTCGGCCGGGGAGCGTCCCAGCGCGGCGGGCAGGGCGCGCACCAGGTCGGTGCAGGGCGTGGGGAGGCGCGCCCAGTCATCCGGCGACAGCGCGCGACGCGCGGCCAGGTCGGCCAGCAGCGCGTGCGCCACCTGCTGCCTCTTCTCCGGAGAAGCAAGGCTGGTGGATTGGTCGTGCAATGCTGCTAGGAGGTCAGAGAATAATTCTGGTGTCCCTGCCGTCGAGCGCTCCAGCAAGATGCGGGCAGGAGGGAGGCGGCCGCTGACCGCTGCACCGAGGAAGGCCGAGACGCCCTCCGCTGTCTCGGCTCGCTCCGTCATGGTGCAGCTCGCAGCAGCAGTTCCACAACAGCCGCGTGGCCATGCGAATTGGCAGCAAGCCATACTCGCTTGCTGCTGACGTCGCCTGCGGCGCTGCAGCCAGCAGCAGCTCCACAACAGCCGCATGGCCCAGGGCAGCTGCAGCGCCAGCTCGCCTCGATGTGCGGCCGCCAGCGCCGCCTGGGGCGCAGCAGCCAGCAGCAGCTCGACAGCCGCAGTGTGGCCGTTCCCAGCTGCCCAATGCAGCGCCAGTCGGCCACGGCTATTGGCCACTGATGCCGCTGCAGGCGCAGCGGCCAGCAGTGCCTCAACCACCGCTGTGTGGCCGTTTTGAGCTGCCAGGTGCAGCGGCAGCCAGCCATCCCCGTCGGCCGCTGATGCTGCTTCGGGCACAGCAGCCAGCAGCAGCTCCACCACCTTTGTGTTGCCTTCTGCAGCTGCCACATGCAGTGGCAGGAAGCCATCGCTGTCAGCCACCAGCGCCGCCTGGGGCGCAGCAACCAGCAGCAGCTCGACTGCCGCGGCGTGGCCCAGAAGGCATGCCAACTGCAGCGGCAGGTCTCCATAGCCATCAGCCCCCATTGCATCGCCGGGCGACTCTGCCAGGATCCCCTGGATGGCGGCCACGTCTCCTCTCCTGGCCGCAGCATGCAGTCGCGTGTCTGGCATCGCTCCCCTGCATCAGCCGGGTCGGCAGGGGCAGTTGCGTGCGTGCCCCATGCAACTACGGCAGAGTGAGCAGGGGGCATGGACGTGCCGCCCGGTCATGCCAGGCCATGCGGCCGCCTCTTCGTGTCCACAGAGGTCTCAGCAGGGCAGGTGTTCACCTGAGCGGGAGCCGTCCGTGGCAGCGGGCTGGAGTGCAGGCGGGCGCAGCGCAGGCGGGCGGGGGCAGGTGGGTGGTGCAGCGACAACGCACGGCCTCGTTGCGGCGTTGCCGGCCCTCTGCAGAGTCAGGAGAGGCTCAGAGAAGGGGCGCGCGATCGTCAATCGACTGTGGGTGGGTGGCTTGAGCAGCAGCTGGAGAGCGTTCAGGCGACGCTTTGGGACGAACGGAGAAACGGAGAGGTGCAAGTGAGTGTGTGCGCTGTGGATATCACGAGAGGGGCCCCGGCCGTCGGGGCCGGGGGACCGACGCCGCGCGCCGGCCGCCCGCTCTTCATTGGTGCCGCGAACTTCTCGCTGCTCATGTTGTTGCACGGTGGTGGTTGCACTGCCTGCCTCTGCAGGGGGGCGCCTCTGCTGTCTCCTGCTCACGACGGGCGTCTCAACAGTTGAATGGGCGCCCGCCTGCGCCTCATTACCTCCGCTGCCTCCCCGTCCTGACTCGCTTGTTGAACAACGACGGTGGCAGCCAAGCCCTGCTCGCATAATCTAAGCGTGAATGGGAGTGGAGTGAGTGGCAGCAATGCAGGAGAAGGAGAGCACTTCCCGTCGTCATGGGGGCTTGGGTGGCCGTGTTGGGCGGCGCGGCGAGCGCTGATTCCAATACTTAGATTCGCTTTCCCGATCGCTCAAGCCGCTGCGCGCTCAGTTTGTCAGCGGTTATCTCAAGCTCACGCCCGCGACGATCCCTCCCTGTCGGCTTCCCTGTCGCTGGGCTTGGGCTTCGGCTCGCCACAGGGCCCGCCAATGGGGAGCCTCCTGCGGCAGGCGTACCTGGCCGTGCCGCGGCAGCTGCCCGGCAGCGAGCGCGAGGCCGCTGCCGCCGCGGCGCCCCGCCGCGGGCGCCAGGTGAGCAGGCGCCGCCGACGCCCAGCGCTGCCCCAGGACCCCCGACGCAGCGCCGCCCGCCGCGCCGCCGTGCAGGACGCGCCGTGGGCGGCGCTGGGCGGCGGCCCGCCGGGCGGCAGCCCGCCGCCTGCCGGCGGCCCGAGCGGCGGGCCGGGCGCCTGCGCGGACGTCGAGGCGCAGCCGGCCGGGCTGCGAGAGCCGCTGCTTGCCTCTGGCCCGCCGCGCGACGCGGCCGAAGGCGGTGCTTGGCAGCAGCAGCCGGAGCAGCAGGGGCGGCGGGGGCGGCGGGGGGCAGGGCATTGGCAGGAGCAGCAGCAGATAGGGGGGGGAGGCCCAGGCCCGTCCTCCCCCCCGGCCTGGAGCGACGAGCAGAGCGCCGCCGCCGGCGGCGCGTGGCAGGAGGCCGCGGCGGAGGCGCCGGGCGGGCTGCCGGGCGGCGGCGGCGGCGGCGGCGCCGCCGGCGCGAGCGTCGTCGTGCCCGGGCTCAAGGCGGCTGGCGGCAGCGCCTATGCGCAGCGCTACCTCTTCCTGGTGTGCCTGCGGAACGCGTGACTCGTTCATTCACTCATTCATTTATTCGTTCGGAATCGCTCGCAGGAGGACCACGCATTCCGCATGTGCATTGGTCGTGTGCTCCGCCGCCCTCTGGACGGGGCCCCCCTCCCCTGCGCCGCCGCCCGCGTCGCCCTCCCCCCCCGGCCCGCGTACCACGCTCGGCCCCCTCCCCCGCCGCCCCGCCCGCGCAGGCGGCGTGGCTGGCCGCACTGCTGGGAGCCTACGCGGTGCAGTGCGGCCTCTGCCGCTTTGGCCTGCCGCACGACTGCGTGGCGGCCACGGGTGGGCGGGGGGCGGTCCCCCTCCCCGCGGGCGGGGGGCGGCCCCCCTCCCCGCGGGCGGGGGTGACCCCCTCCCTCTCCTCTCTCGTCATTGCTTTCTGCTGCCAGCCCGTCTGTCTGCTGTGCTGCTAGGCCATCTGCCCTCCGTCCGTCTGTCCGCCCTACGCAAGCGCTGATCCCCCGCCGCGTTGCCGCGCGCCCTCCCATGCCATCCATCCATCACGCGCTTCCACCCACCCACCCACCCACCCACCCACCCGCACAGCCTCGCCCTGGAGGCGCTCTCGACAGACATTATCACGCCCTCCTGGGCACTCCTCACGCACGCCCTCCCGCGCCCTCCCGCGCCCTCCCGCGCCCTCCCGCGCAGCCCTGGAGGCGTTTTCCGACGTCGGTGAGCTGTGCCTGTTTGGAGGGGCGCTGGGCTGGATGGCCGGGCTGACAGAGGCGGCCCGCTTTGCGTGGCTGTTCAGCAGGCGAGCGGGGTGGGTGTGGGCGTGGGTGGGTGGGTGGGTGGGGGTGGGGATGAGAGGGACAGGAGGGGCACGCAGGCCCGTGCCGACTGGCGCCACGTGCGCGCGGCTCGCAGGCGCCGCTGGTACGTGTGGGCCACGCTGGCGGGCACGCCGCTCGTCTATTCGCTGATCAGGTGAGCCGACGTGCTTTCTTTTCAGCAGGTCATTTATTACACCACGTTTTCCTCCCTGTGATGTGGCGCTGATGTGGCGCTGATGTGGCGCTGATGTGCCACCTCCCCCCGGCCACGTCTGATGCGCGCGCCCGCGGCTGCGTCCGGCATGGCGGCGCCCCCGCAGCAGCAGCGCCAGCCTGTTGCCGTCGTTGGGTGCGCATGTCACGCCCCCGCTGCGGCCCGCCCCCCCCCCCCCCCCCCCCCCCACCCCCCCCACCCACCCCCCCACCCCCACACCCCCACCCCCCCCCCCCCCCCCCCCCACCCACCACCCCCCCAACCCCCCCCCCCCCCCCNCCCCACCCCCCCCACCCCCACCAACCCACCCACACCCACTCACACACACACACACCACCCCCACCCCACCCTCACACACCCACCACACACACTCCCGCCTCCCCGCCATGGGTCCGCCGCCCCCGCAGCAACGTCCCCGGGTTGGACCACTCGTTCGTCGACGTTGGTCGCTGGGGCGCCGCTTTCATCGCGCTGGAAGCGGCCGGCATGGCGGCCATCGCCGCAGGTGGGAGGGCTGTGTTCGAATGCGGCGTGTTGGGTTGGGCGGTTCTGCAGGGGCGGGTGCGTCCGTCACTCCCGGCGGCGGGTGGGGCGCACCCGGCCGTGGCGGGGCGGCGCCGGCGCCGCAGCGCGCCCCGCCCCGCCGGAGCCCGCGGCAGCGGGCCGCTCCGGCCGGCTGGGTCCTGCGGCAGCCGTGCCTGCGCCCCGCACCACCCTTCCCGTCTTCCTCTCTGCCTCCTCTACTATTCCTCCCTCCTCTGCTATTCCAGTCGTGGCGTGGCACCTCTGGGTGGCGAAACAGACCTATGGGTGAGGGCAGGGCGCCAGCAAGGGTGAGGGCAGGGCGTTGGCAAGCAGAGCGATCGAGCAATTGAACTTCAATTTGAGAGCGAGGCTGAGCACAATTACGATGCCCGCCGCCGCCTGCCCCGCCGCCGCCAGCCCTCGGGCCCTCTGGCCGACCGCGGTCTGCGCGCGCCGCCGCGCCCGCTCCCCCTGCTGCGACCCGCGCTCCCTGCTGCGGCCCGCGCTCCCTGCTGCGACCCGCGCTCGACCCTCCACGGGCCGCTGTGTCCAGTCTGCGCGCGCCTGCGCACTCGGCGGCAAGGCCCCCGCGCCCTCGATCGCCCACGCGCCCTCGCTGGCCCACACGCGCAGGCGGGCCGACCTTGCTGCCTATGCTGCCAGCCGGCTGAGCATCTTTGCTTTCTTCGTTGCCCAGGCGAGCTGGGTGCTGACGTCGTGTGCTGTCGTTGTGTGCCGACGCACATGTCCTCACGCGCGCGCGCCACGCAAGCGCTTCTCGTTCCTCTCCTGGCGTGCGGCCTGGCGGCGGGGGCGGCCGGGGCCTCGCATGCGGTCCGGCGGCGGGGCCGGCGCCGCGCGCGGCCGGGGTCGGCGCGCCTCGCGCCCCCTGCGCGGCCCGTGCCGGCGGGACGGCCGCCGCTGCGTCCCGCCGCTGCGTCCTGCCCCGCGCCGCGCCGTGCGCTGCAGCAGGGCTCGCAGCGGCGGCTGGTGGCGCGCCCCTGGCCCTGCCCTGCCGCAGGCGCTGGTGCTACACAGGAGCCGCCGCGTGGCCATCCACCTCCACCACCTGTGAGTCTGAAAAAAACTCTGTTTCAGAGCCCTGTGGGCTGTTCTTGCATGTGGCTGTTCCAGGAACGTCTTCGTTCCTAACAAAAACGTGTGTATATTAACTATATATGGGTGTGATTTAAAACTTTGCACGCGCACACTTCACGCACGCGTTGCCCCCTCTGTCCCAACGACGCAGCTACATCGGCTGGGCGCTGGCGCTCTGGGCAGAGTTCTCCCGCCCGCTGTCGGGCGCCGCGCTTGCGGCCGGCGCCGGCATCTTTGCCCAAGGCGTGGCCGCCTACTCCTTCGCCCCGGGTGACTGCAGTCGCAACAATTTGTTCTCAGGAGCAATTGCAATGAAGGCTCGGCAAGGTCGAAGCGCAGGGGAGCGAGGCGGCGAGGAGACGCGCGCGCGCGCGGCGCTTGCTGCGCGGGCGGCACGCGGCGCCTCCCGCGCTCGCGCTGCCAGCACGGCCGGCGCTCGCCGAGGGCCCGCGGCCTCTCTCTCCCGGGCTGGTTCCGCGCGGCAAAGCGCCCCTCCTGCGCTGCTCTCTGACAGCGCACAGTTTCCGACGACAAACGACGCGCTTTCCTCTCCGCAGTCTTCCTGGGGGGCGACTGTTTTGAGACCCCGGCGGCGGCGCAGGCGCGCGCGGGGGCTCGGGGCCGCGGCGGCGCTAGCAACGGTGCTCGCGCCGGCGCCGCGCGCGCGGCCGGCTGCTGGGGCGCTGCGCTGCGATGCCGAGTTTGGTGCATTATGGTGCGACCTCCGCCGCGGCGCCCCCGCAGGCCTCGTGCAAGTTCTGGGCGGCGCACCCCTTCTCCCTGCGCGTGTGTCCCGCGGCGGGCGCGCTGCCCTCCCACTCCTGCGCCACCTGAGGAGCGCGGCGGGGGCACCGCACGAGGAGGAGGTGGAGGAGGACGGAGGAGGAGGGGGGGGGGGGGGGGGGGGGCCCCCC
>PCFQ01000006.1:1698346-1708708 GCA_003063905.1 Chlorella sp. A99 | reverse complement strand
GGGGGCGGGGGGGGGGGGGGGGGGGAGGGGGGGGGGGGGGGGGGGGGGGGGGGGGGGGGGGGGGGGGGGGGGGGGGGGGGGGGCGCTCGCAAGGAGGGGGAGCGGCGTCCTGCACGGCGCGGCGCGCGCGTCAACGGGCGGCGCCAGCGTGCGGCATGGGCGGCCCCCTGCTGGGGCGGCCGCTCCCTCACAGCGGCGCTCGGGGCGCGCGCCGCCTGCGCCGGCAGCGACTGCCGAGGCCGCTCCCGAAGCCCAGGCCACCCAAAGACCCTAGGCAGTGCCTCGCCCCTGCCTCTTCCGCCTCCTTGCTCTCCCTGAGCTCCTCCTCCTTTGCTGCCGCCTTTTGCCTCCCCGAGTCGCATCGAGCCTCCCCAGTTTTCCTCTGCTTCCCTCCTCCCAGGGGACTTTCCTTCCAGATCTTCTTCCAGGGGACTTTTTTTTCTTAAACAGCAGATCTCGAGTTAAGATTAAACTGGCGCGAAGAGTGGACAGCAGCAAAGTGGAGCAGCAAGCGCGATAGCAGGGGGGTCTGCAGGGAGCGGAGCGTTCCGTTGGGGGGTGGCTGTGCGTGTGCGAGGGGGCAAAGGCAAAGGGGTCTGTGCAAGCGGGAGGAGGAAGCGCGAGCTCATTCAGGAGGAAAGCGCGAGCTCAGGCAGGAGGAAAGCGAGCTCAGGCAGGCAGGAGGAAAGTGCGACGGTGTGGTTCTTTCTGCGAAAGGAGCGGGGGAGAGCGAGAACGCACAGGCCGGGAGGGATCAGAGGTGCGGGGGTCAGGGGGCGCCGGGGGGGGCGCCGGAGCGCCGCCGCCCGGAACGGCGCCGCGCGCGCGGTTGCGCGTGTGTATGCTACAGGGCGGGGAGGGGCGCACGCCGCGCCGCCCCCCGGGCTGGAGGGGGAAGGGGAGGCGCCAGGGCGGCTTGGGCCGCGCCACAGGCCAGGCCGACGGGAGCAGGGGGCGGACAGGGGGAAACGGGGAGGGGAGGGAAAGGGAAACACGGGGCGGGAGGACGAACGAACAACCAAAGAATGAAAGGAGTCTTCTGGCACCGATGGGGGGGCTGGGGGCGGGGGACGCAAACAGCAGCACTGATGAAACGAGCCGGGGGCGCCGGGGACGCGGCGCGGGGGTGGAACGCGCGGCGTCCAAACGCACATGGAGCGCCTCCCCCGCTCTGCACGTCCAAATAGATCGGGTAGGCTGGAAAAGAGGAAAGCGTGCGCCGGCGGCGGGCGGGACAGGGGTGCGCGCGGCTGCCCCAGCGGGCCAAATGGTGGAGGAAAGGAAAGGAGCGGCCCCCGAGTTTGGGGGGGCGGGGGACAGGGGGCGCGCCGGGAGGGCGCCGGGAGCGCAGGGGCGGAGACTTGGAGAGCCGTCGAGGCGGGGGCGGCGGCGCGGCGAGCGGCGGCGGCTCCGCCGCCGTTCCCGCAGCCGCCACCCGCCTTGCGCCTCACGCCAGGAAGGAGGCGAAGAGGTGGGAGCCCAGCGTGACCAGGCTCGTCGGCTGCTTGCCAGGCCCGGCCTGCAGCTTGGGGCCGTCGGGCGCGCCGCCCGCCGCGGGCGCGGCGCCCGCCAGCTCTCCACTGCCAGAGTCGTCCTTGAGAGAGCCGGCGCCGGGGGGCGAGGCGCCGCCGCCGCCGGCGCCGGCGCCGCCGGGCGCCGGGCCGCCGGCGCCGGCGCCGGCGCCGCCGGGCGCCGGGCCGCCGGGCCCAGCTGTCGGGCCGCCGGCGCCGGGCGCCGGCCCCGGCGCCGGGCCGGTGGGGCCGCCGGCTGGCGGCCCAGCCGGCTGGTGCATCAGCCCCGCGAGCGCGCCGCCGTTGCCGAGGCCATTCATGCCTGCCAGGCCGCCTCCGGGGTAGCCCTGTGCGCGGGGTGGGGTGGGATGGGGGTGGCAGGGCGATGGAATGGCACAGCGATGGGATGGATGCACGCCGGCAGCGCCTCGACGACACGCGCCTCGACGACACGCGCCCCGCCGCCGCCCCCCCCACCCCCCACCCCCCCACCCCCACCCCCCGCCTGGCGCCGCACCTGTTGGAATGGCGCGCCCATGCCGGGGAGGCCAAACGCGGCGGCGGTGTACGAGTCCATGCCGCCCATGCCCCCCATGGCACCCATGGCGCCCGCGCCGCCCGCCGCGGCTGCGAGGGGGGGCGGGGAGGGCCGGGGTCGGGGGGTCGGGCGGGCGCGGCGCGGCGGTGCAGGCGACGCGGCAGCCGGCGCCTCGGCGCGACCCCGGCGCCCGCCCTCGAGCAGCAAACCAGCGCGGCACGCTTGGCCCCCTAGAGCCGCGCCCGCCGCCGCGGCGGCCGCCTGGGCGTCGGCCGCGCCCCGATCCCCCCACCCCCCCATCTCAGATCGGACGCGAAACGCAAAACGCGAAACGCGAAACGCGAAACGCGAAGCGCGAAGCGCTCCAATAAGAGCCCCCGGCGCAGAACAGCCGAACCGCGGAACAGCGGAGCAGCGCGCGCGCCTCACCCGCGGCGGCGGCGGCCATCTGGAAGTTTGCCGCGGCCATCGCGGGGTCAAAGCCGGGGAAGGCGCCGCCGAGGCCGAAGGGCGCGCCGCCCATGCCGTTGAGCTGCTGCTGCTGCTGCTGGTTGGCCTGGGGGCGGGGGCGGGGGCGCGGGCGCGCGCGCAGGTGCGTGTGGGGGGTGCGTGGGTGGAGTGTGTGAGGGCGGGCGGGTTGGGCGCGTGGAGGAAGCCCCCGGCTCGCGGGCCGTGCGGGCGAGCGCGCGCGCCGCCGCGACCGGCGGCAGGGGCGAGCGCCGCGCGCACCTGGTTGGCCGCCCTGCTGCTGCTGCGGCCCCAGCTTATCCGCATCGCGCTCGTGCCCAGCACCTGGCCGTTCATCGCGGCCATGGCGCGCTCGGCCGCGGTGCGCAGCACAAACTGCGGGGGTGGGGGTTGGGGGATGGGTGGGTGGGGTGGGGTGATGGTTACGAGTGAAGGCGGGGGGTGAGTGGTGGGGGAAAGGGCGCGAGGCGAGGCGCGCGCATGCTGGGGCGGAGGGCGGAATGCTCTGCCGCAATGCACCGCAGGATCTCGTTCTCGTTCCGCAGCCATCCGCACTGAGCCGCGCGCGGGACCCACGCGACAGCAGCGACCGCGGTGCTCTGCAGAATCTTCCGCAGAATCTTCCGCAGAATCCGACTCGCCTGCACGAAGCCGCAGCCCTTGCCCTGCGGGATCTTGACGTAGATGATGTCCCCGAAGCGCGCGAACGACGAGCGCAGCTGCTCCTCGGTCACCTGTGGAGCGCGGGAAGGGGGGAGGGACGTGCGCGGCGGCGGATGGAGCGGGTGAGCGGCGGCTGGTCGAACCAAAGATGGAGCGAGCGGCTGGTCGATGGCGGAACGGCGGAGCGGGTGGCGGGACGAGCGCGGGCGCTGTCGCCGGCACGGCGGGGGCGCCGAGGGCACGCGGCCGCGGGGCGCGGCGCGCGCCCCGCCGACGCCGTGCTGCGGCAGCGGCAATACAACGCAACCCCATGACTCGGTGCACTGCTCCCGCACCTGGCTGCTGAGCCCGCCGATGAAGAGGGTGGTGTTTGTTGGGTCCAGGTCCGAGGGGTGCGGCGCGCCGCCGCCGCCGGGGCCGCCCATGGCGCCGCCGGGGCCGAGCGGGCCGCCCATGCCAGGGCCGGCGGCGGCGCCGCCGCCGCCCGTGTTCTTTTTCGCGGTGGCCAGGCTCACGCGGATCGGGCGGTTGGAGAGGAAATGGCCCGACATCTGTGGCACGAGGGGGNGGCTGGGGGAGGGCGGGAGGGAGGGGTGGGGGGGGGGGGGGACGCAGGTGGGGCAGACGTGGCCCGCGCTCGCATGGGAAACGCCAACACAGAGAACGCCGAAACCAAGGAGTCGGGCGCGCGCCTCTGTGAGCGCGCGGTCGCGCTCCTCGGGCTGCGAGAACCGCACAAAGCCGTAGCCCTTGGACCGCCCGGTCGCTGCGTCGGTGATGACCTTGGCGCTGCGGGGAGGAGGGTGGCGTAGGGTGGGAAGACCAAAGGAGGAGATGGGTGGGTGTGGGTGTGGGTGTGGGTGTACGAGGCTGGGTGGCGCGGCGGGAGCGCGGCGGGAGCGCCCGCCTCCAGCCGCAGCAGGCGGCGGCCGGCGGCCGGCCACACACAGCGCCGCCGCCGCCGGGCGCCGGCAATCACCACAGAGTGCAGCAACGCCCCCGGGGACCGACGACCAAAAGCGCCGACAGGCAGCGCCTGATCGCAGCACGCGCCGCCTCCGCACGCAGGGGCAGAACCGCAGCGCGCGCGACGGCCGTCACACCTCCGCACGGAGGGGTAGAACTGCCGAAAGTACTCCTGGAGGATGATGTCGCTCACGTCGGGCGCGAGGTCGCCCACAAACAGCGAGTGGTCTGCAGGGAGGGAGGGAGGGGGGGTGGGGTGGATGCGTGGGAAGGAGGGTGGGCGTGCGAGAGTGCGTGGGTGGGGGTGGGTGGGCCGCCCACACACAGTGAGCGGTCTTGAGTGTGGGGTGGGGGGGTGGAGGGGTGGTTTTGAGGTGGAGAGCAGTGGGAGACGCGGCCGCAGGGGCGGCGGGCCCAGCTGGAGCGCGGGTGTGGGGCTGTGGCTCACCCTCACCTTCGCCTGCGGGCGCGGTCTTGCCGACGCCATAGGCCGCCCAGTTGAGCCGAAAGACCTGGGGAGAGAGAGGAAAGCGTGAGGGGGAGCGGGCGGGGGCAGGGTGAGGGGCGCCTCGAGGCGCGCCGGCAAATGCGGGGCGCGAGCGCGGCGCTGCCGCGCCCGCCGCCGCTGCCGCACGTCGCGTGCTCCCGCCGCAGCCAGGTTGCCCCCGCCGCCGCCCCGCTGGCGAGCCGCAGCCGTCAGCGCCGAAGCTGGCGCCGCTGCGCCCTGTGCCGCGGCCTCCTCGCCCGCACTCTGCTGCTCAAAGGCGCTGCGCCTGCTGCCTGCTGGCCCTCCTCCCCACTCAGTCCTTCCTGGCTTGCCGAGCCTGCGCTCTGCTGCGAACGACGGCCCGTGCGCTGCGCTGCGCTGCGCTGCGCTGCCTTCCTTGTCTGCTGGCAGCCGCCGCCGCAGTTGTTGCTCTGCTGGCGTGCCGCCTCCGCCGCCGCCAACCGCGCCGCCGCGCCCGTCGCGCCCGTGCGCCGCGCCGCTGCGCCGTGGCAGCGGGGCGAGGCGGCGCGACGACAGGCACGGTTGCGCCGCCGACGGCAATGCGTGTGGGGGAGGCGTGCGTGCGTGAACCCACCTGGTCCGTTCCGGGAACGACCTGCCCATTATAAGTCTTCAGCACCTGGTCCGCCGCGTCGTGCGTCCTGCAGCGGCGCGTCCCACCCGGCCGACGTCAAGCGCGCGCTGGGCGCCTCCCTCGCCGGCCGGCGCGGGAGACGCGCGTCGCCGCGCCCGGCACCGCCGCCGGCCGAGCGCGCTCCTTGGCGCGCGTCTCCAGCGCCCGCGCCGGCGCGACGCGCGCACTTCCCTCCCCAGGCCACAGCGGCCCAGCACGCCGGCCGCATCTAGCTGTGCCACAGCAGGCGCAGGCCAGCGCGTGCACCCACCAGCCCCCGCGCAGCACCCACCTGAACTCGAGGAACGCATATCCCTCGCTCATGCCCGTCGCCCGGTTGCGGATCAGCTTGACCGACACGAGCTGCCCGGTGTTGAAGAAGACAGAGTAGAGCAGGCCCTCGTCCACGTAGTTGGGGAGGTCGCCCACCTGAGATAAGAGGGCGAGAGGGGGGGCGGCGGTCGAGCGGGGGGGCGTGGGAGGAGGCGCCGCTAGAGCGGCCGCGCGCCTGCCCGCTCGCGCCCCAGCGCAGCCCGCCGCGGGCAGGCCAGGCCGGCGGGAGGCGCGCGGCCTGCAGCAGCGCGCCGTGGCAGGGCCATCATACAATCTCCCACGGCCCCTCCCAGGCACTCGCCCACAGGCTCTTGGACGCCTGATCGGGCGACAGGTCCATCCCGATCGCCGACCAGCCTAGCCCTGCGCTTTGAGTCCACGCTGAAGCGCCGCTCCACAAGATGCCCGAGGGCTCCGCCCAAGCGTTCTGATGGGTCTGCGGTCTTAGAGTGGGCTCCCAGAGCGCGCGCGGATGGTGCCCAGCCAAGCCTTTCCAAGCTGGGAGCTCTTGAAGTGGAGCCGATGGATGCGCCCGTGCTCCAGTGGCATGCGCAATGCGCTAAGCCTAAAGCACCGGAGCAAGCTAATGGTCGAGAAGCACAACATGCTTGATCGAGCGCAAAAGGGCCCCTCGAGCTCTTCAGAGCCGCACCTGACAACTCCCCAATCGGCGGACAGTCGTCTTGCCATGTGGTGGCGCCCATGTGATGGCCATCGCCCGACCCGCCGCGGGCTCTTTTCGCGCTACACCGGCGCTGCTGCCCTGCCTCCTTGCATCAAAACGCCGTGTAGGCTTCAAGCCACTCATGGGAGGCGCTCTTGGGACAGCGATGCCACCAGCGCCGCTTGCCCCGCCCGATGCGCATTCGCCGCCATTCGCCGCCCCTGCGAGCGGCAGCTTGCCCTTTTCTCATGCATCCCAGCAGCTTGTGTACTTGGATTCAATGCTGGTTGATGCACATCGTCTGATGTGGCGCGGTCTGGCGTGGCATTCCGCCGCCCCGCGTACTCAAAAAGGCAGCGGGCCCCCGTGCCGGCCCACTGGATTCTCCCAGCCGGCGCGCTAGCCCCTCCACCCCTGTGCATTCCTTCTTCTGCCCAGCATCGCGCCTCCTCAGGCCCAAGGAAGCGATCCGAAGTCGAGTGCTGCAATGCCGCGCCTTGGACCCTAGTTGGCATCGGCGTCGATTGCACCCATCGTCAGGTTGTCTACAGCAGCGAGGGGAGCTGGCGCGGGGGAGCTGGCACTTGATCTCCCATCGCGAGGCAACAAACCTCAGGCGAGCCCTAAATGGTCAAGAGAGTGTCGGAACGCGCGGCCGCAGCGATCGCCGGCCTTGTTGTGGGCAGGGGCAGGGGCAGTGGCGGGGCGGGGCGGCGCGCCGGACAGGCTCGCCGCGTGTCAGCAAAAGCCAGATTCTGCAGGATCCCACCTCCCCGGGGCCCCACGCGCCGCCGCCCGCCCCGTGCCCCTCCATGCAGCCCCGCGCTCCTTTTCAGGCCGCGCGTGGCAGCGGCTGCCGCCCGGGGCGCAGGGCATCGCGCTTGGGAGGTCTGCTGCCGCCGCAAACCGCTCTGGGCAATCCGCCGCTTTGGAGAGCCGTGCCCCGATGGAGAAGGACAAGCTGCTCCCCGGCCCGGCGCTGGCGTCCCCCGCCGCCGCAGCGCGTCTGGGGGAGGCCGCGCCGCTGCTCGCGGCGGCGCCGCCCCACTTGCTGGCCAGCGCGCGGACCGAGCGCGCCGCCGCGCGCCGCAGGCAAGCGGGGGGGGGGGGCTGGCAACCGCGGTGCCCCGCGCCTCGCACCGCCGTGCGCCTCGCGCCGCCGCGCGCCTCGCGCAGCCGCGCACCGGCGGGCCCGCCGCCACCTCCTTGCCTCCATGCCTCCTTGCTGCCTCCCTGACGCTGCCTCCTCCATTGACCCGGCCCGCCGCGCCCGTCCTGCCCCGCGCACAACAACACTGGCGCGCCTGCCCTGCCCTTGGCACTCAGCGCGCTGCCGACTCCCGACTGGCAACCGCCGACTGCTGGCCATGGCCTGTTGCAGGCGCGTGACGACTCTGCTGATGAACATTGCCTCCATAGTGGAGCGGGCAGACGAGGGCATACTGCCGGCGGTGGGCGTGCAATTGTTTCCGCTGCGTGTGCGAGTGTGCGAGAGTGTGTGTGTTTCCGGTGGAGTCTGTGGAGGCTCACGGGGCGGTGGGCCGGGCGTGCTGTGAGAGTATAGCCGGATGTGCTGTGAGAGAGAATATATGTCTCAACAAGCGTATCTGCAGCGCGTTTTTGATAAGTTCGTTACATTGACGTCTAAGAGGATGCCGGCGGTGGGCTGGGGGGCTGCAATGCGCGGTGCGTGTGCACTGCACGCGTGTTGTGCGTGTTGCGCCCGTTGTGCATGCGTGGCGTGTCTGTTGTGTGTGTCCCACAGAGGGTGTGGCGCAAGGCTGCGCTCATGGTTTCCCCTTGCGTTTTAGCCTCCTCCATCCCTGCCAGTGGCAGACCTGCGTCCTTCCACCCTGACTCCTTCCCTCATGCTTTGCTTGTTCCCTCCTTCCTTCCATCCTTGCTCCGCCTGTCTTTCCTCCTTCCTCGTTCAATCTCGACCTTCCCTCCCTCCTCCCACCTTCCACTTTCCCCCCTGCTCCTGCTTTCTTCCTCCTTCCCACCGCAGTGTACTATTCGCAGGTCGCTCCCTCCTGCTTCTCCCCCCTCGGCTGACTTCCTTCCCGCCTGACTTTCTTCCCTGCCCCCGCCCCCGCTTTCTTCCCTTCCCCTCCCATCCGCAGGTGTACTACTTCATAGGCCGCTCCCTCCACGCCTCCCTCTCCGACCTGGGAATGCTCACCCTCGCGCGCGCCCTCGTGCAGGCGCTCGCCTCCCCCGCCTCAGGCGAGCTCCAGGCTGCTCCAACCCTGACTTCTCGCCCGCCAGCCGCCCCCGTTCCCGCCTGCATGCCTGTCTTCCTGCGTGCCCTGGTCCCTCTCCCCCCCTCCGCAGGCGCGCTGGGTGACCGCCGTCTCTCCCCCTCTCTGCAACGAAACCACCCGGCTGACGGCACCAACCGCCCGTCTCCCACCACCCCACCCCCGCAGGCATGCTGGGCGACCGATGCGACCGCACGCTGGTCGTGGCGGCGGGCTGCCTGCTGTGGGGGGTGATGACCGCGGCCATCGGCCTCAGCCGCTCCCTGGGACAGGCCATGGTCTCCTGCGCAGGTGGGAAGAAAGAATGACTCTTGCTGCTTGAAGACAAGGTGAAAAAGTATAAAGAAAGGCGCAGTGGGATTTGTTTTGGGAAGAGCGCGTGGTCTTCTGCTCAGGTGGGAAGAAAGCATGTGCCGCTACCACGGCGCAGTGCACGCTTCGGTCAAGCTGGCATGCGCGCACCGGCGACGCGCGCGCCGGCCCCCGCGGCGCCCGCCCCGGGCCGTGTGCGGCCCTCATCCGCCGCCGCCGCCGCCCCCCCGCCCCGTGCCTCCCCCCGGCGCAGCAAACGGGCTGGGCCTGGCTCTCGTGATTCCCTGCGTGCAAAGCCTGATAGCAGACTACTACCCTGCTGACAGCAGGTGCATGACATGGCTTGCCAACAATTAAAATTTGCCAACAAAAGGAGCAATTATATGGCCATAAACTGCAGACTATCATTCAGCGGGCCTGCGCTCTGGGCCGGGCGGCCCCGCGCCCCCGTCCCGCCGCCGGCGCGCGCGCCACCGCCATTGACCCCGTCGCTCCCGCCGCCTTGCTCGGCCGCAGGGGCGCCGCTTTCGGTGTGATGGCGCTCACCAGCAGCTTCGGCGGCATGATTGGTTGAGTGTTTTAGAAAGCAGTAGATAGTCATGGTTTCTGTTTTCCTGATCTGTCTTCTGAGCGATTGGCGATGCTTTCTTTTTGGGTCGCGTTCGCAGGCCGTCGCTCGCGCCGGCGGCGCTGCCGCGCGCCGCAGCGAGCTCGCGTGGCTGCCGCGGCGCCGGCGCGTGTACGGTCGGGCCGCCGCCGCCGCTCCTCCCGCCGCGCTCCTCGCCACCGGCTGCGCTGTCGCCGCGCCGTCGCCGGCCGCACCTCGCGCGCCTCCATACCGACTCCTCCGCCCACCCTCGCTCTCATGCCACCTCAGCGCCCGCGGCAGATCAGTGGCTGGGGCCGCCAAACAGGCGCCGGTGCCACCCGTCTGCCGTGCGCCCACCCCGCCCCCTAAGCCCCGCCCGCGCACCCGCCCTGCAGGCGCCTTTTGGGCGACCAACGTCGGCACGACGCGGCCGTTTGGGATCGAGGGCTGGCGCTTTGCCTTCCAGCTGGTGGGGTCGCGTGGGAGAGTGTGCTGGGGTGGTGGTGGTGGAGGGTGTGTGCGGGTGGGTGAGTGGGTGGGGGTGGGGTGTGGGGATGCTGCCTTGCACCTCGGGACACCACGCGCGGCTTGTTCAAAGCCGGAGCCGGATGGCGCTGGCTCGGCATGGGCGGCGCTCTGGCGCCGGCAGCCAGCTGTACTGGAGCGGGCGGGGGCGTCGCAGCGGTGCCGACTCCGAGCGCCGCTCTGCGCCCCCCAGCGTGCGCGTGGCGGGCGTGGCGGCGTGCCATGGCCAGCGCATGCCCCAAGCAGAGGGCAGGGATCGAAGGCGGCGCTGGGTGTGTGTGGGTGTGTGGTGGGGTGGGCGGGTGGGGTGGAGTGGGAGGGTAGGTGGGTGGTGGGTGGGTGGGTGGCGGTGGTAGCGGTGGTGCGTGGGGGTAGGGAGTGGGGCGCGGGGGGGGGGGGGGGGGGGGGGGG
>PCFQ01000006.1:1656538-1667536 GCA_003063905.1 Chlorella sp. A99 | reverse complement strand
CCCCCACCCACCCTCCCGCCGCAGGCGAGGGCGCGGTCGGGCGCATGGCGCCGCCCGAGCTGCTCCGCCTCGACGCCGGCCGCCTCCACGCGGCGCAGAACGACTACCAGGGGCTGCTGGTCCTCACCGCGTGCCTGCTGATGCTGCGGCAGCAGCGCGCGCAGGCGCGTTGCCAGGGGGCGAGGGGGGGAGGGGGGGGGGGCCTTGCCGCCCACTCGCCGCCGGCGCCTCGCCTCGCGCGCGCGACTGCCCGTCGAGACGCCCCCCCTCCGCCGCTCTCTCCACGCAGGCGGGCGGGCCGCCCCTGGGCGCAGCCGACGTGGAGGGCGCCAAGCGGCGCCTGGGCGCGCTGTTGGCCGACCCGGGCATGCGCCTGCCCGACGTGGCAGCCGAGATCAATGCGCTCGCGGGCGGCGAGCCCTCGGGTGCGCGCTTCCCACCTGTTTGCGCGCCCCCCCTTCTTTCTGGTGCTGTGGGCGTGTCGCTTCTGTGAGGGGGCGGCGGCGGCGAGCCGGCCGCTGGCTGCTGCCCCGTTTGCGCGGGAGGCAGGCACCCGCTGGCTGGGTCGGCGCGGCTGGCGGGCTGTGGCGGCGGGCTCTGGGCGCCGCCCGCCGCTCCGGCGCGCCTGAGCGTGCTTTGCGCCCCGCCGGCTGGCCCGCCCGCTCGCCCGCCCGCCCGCTCCTGCCGCAGAGGCGGCCGAAAGCGGCGTGCAGGAGGCGCTGCGCCGCATGCTGACGCGCGGCGGCGGCGCGATGCGCGCCCTGACGGCCGCCCTCAGGTGTGCGTGCTGCGCACGTGTCTGCGGGGGTGGGCGGGTGGGCGGGTGGGGCGGGCGGTGGGTGCGTGGGTGGGGGGTTGGGCGCCGATGGCGCTCCCCCATCCGCGGCGCCCATCGGTGCTGCGCATGGGACGGTGCTCTGCCGCCCCTGCCGCCCTCGCGCTGCACCCAACAACCGCCTCCCCTGACCGCCCCCCTACCCCCTCTCCCCCCCGCCCGCCGCAGCGACGCGCTCCATGCGCTGCTCCTCCGCGGACCGGCGCACCCGGCGGGCCGCGCCGCGGCGGCCGCCGCGCTCGCGCGCGCCGGCGCCGGCGCGCTGTCAGCCGAGCTCGATGCGCTGGCCGCCGCCCTCGCGGCGGTGGCGGCGGTGGGCGAGGCGGTGGGCGAGCCGTGGTACGCCGCCCTCGCCGCCGGCCTGCTGTGATGGCCCGATGGCCCGCGGCAATCGGAGGCCCGCGTGGTGAGGGAAGGATGCGCGGCCGCCGCCGGCTGCCAGGGGAGGCCCGGAGCCGCGGCGCGCCTCGTCCAAACAAGAGAGGCAGGAAGGAAGAACGCCGCAGGAAGAAAGCAGAAAGGAAGGGCCGAAAGACAAACTACTGAACCTCGGGAGGTGGCCGCCCTCTGTTGCCCCACCCCCGCTTGTTGTATGCACTACCTAGCTAGATGACCCATTTTATTGTTTTAAAAATTGAGCAGCGCATTCGCTGTGCTTAACCGGTCGGGCCTGCGCGCACGCGCCAGCCGCGCGCGCACGCCAAACGCTGCCCGCCGCCCCGCCGCCGCCGACACTGTTAGCGCACTGCTGTGTGGGTGCCACCTCCATGCTCCTCCCCCCATGTCACTACCACCATTCCCGCCTGTAAGCAACTTGTTGTTCTGCAGCTGCTGCCGCGCAACCGGCGCACGCGGTCGGGAGTAGGCCTGGGTCTAACGTCCTCTCAGGGGTGTGAGGTCACGTTACCTAACGCCAATCTAACTAGCAATTGACATCTAACGTGAGGTCAGGGCACCAAACGGGCTGCCGGACCACCGAACTAACCCAACAGGGTTAGGCGCCCGCCGCCGCCGCCGCCCGCCGCCTGCCGCCGCTGCCCCACACGCCGGGGGCCGCCCCCGCCCCCCCAACAGCTGCCCAGCGCCGCTCGCAGCCTCCCCACAGAGCTCAAGACTGCTCCAGCAGCGCCTCCAGCAGCACGTCGGCATCGTCCTCATCCGCCGCCAGGCGCCGCTTCAGCCGGGCGTTGGCTGCCACAAACGCCATCTTCCTTGATGCCGTTGCTGAAACCGTGCCCCTGACGAGGGTGCATGGATCCAAGGGGAGGGCGTAATTCAGCGACAGAGCAGGGCCGCCTGCGACCGTCCGCCCGCGCGCACGCCCGCGCGCACGCCACCCGCCAGTGGCCCGCCACGCGGTCCGCCACGCGGGGCCCCATTCGCTGCCTGCTGCCTGCCACTGGCTCCTTCCCACCTGGCACGAGATGCGCAGGGGCAGGGGATGCGCGAGGCGTGCGATAAACGCTTGACATTCAAAGGTCCTGGGTCGCTGCCGCCGCCGCTTCCCGCCGCTGCCTCACGCCGACCAGGGTGTTAGGCGCCGGGCCCACAGAGCCGCCTACCGCACACCTAACCGTTAGTCAACGTTAGATCTAACTTTGTGTGAGGTGAGGTGCCAGGCCTAGTCGGGAGTCGCTCCCGGAGCGTCTGCCAGCGCAGTGCAGCGCAGTGCGCCGCGCTGCCAGCGCAGTGCGCCGCGCCCGCCTGCCGCCCTGGCTTTGTCGCGTCACTCTCACTTGCGTTCTCTTCGTTCTACAGTTGCTTTCCGCTCTCCTTCTGCGGTTCATCAGCAAGCCCACCCGAGTCGATTGACGATCGCGCGCCCCTTCTCTGAGCCTCTCCTGACTCTGCAGCGGGCCTGCAAGGCCGCAGCGCCGACCTTGTTGCTCCGTCCGACGCCCGCCTGCCCCCCCGGCTGCCGGGCCGCTCGCCGCACCCCGCGCCTCTACGGACGGCTTCCGCTCAGGTGCGCCCCTGGTCTGTGCGAGCGAGGGGGCATCGGCCTAGCCTGCGTGACTGGGTGGCATATCGAGGCCCCCTTGCAGCCGCTGCCGTGCTCCGTTCGAGCACTCTCTCAACCGCCCCCGCCGCACCCGGCTGTTGCAGGTGGCGATGCCGTGGACCGCGCTGCATCGTGCGGCAGCAGTAGGAGACATGGCCGTCATCCAACGCATCCTGGAAGCGTCGCCCGGAGATGCCATGGTGGCCGACGACACTGGGTGGCATCCGCTGCATGTGGCATGCACCCGTGGCCGCGCCACGGCGGTCGAGCTGCTGCCGTCTGCTGCGCCCCAAGCGGCATCAGTGGCTGATGGCTGTGGCTGGCTGCCGCTGCATTGGGCCGCTCTGAACGGCCACGGGGCGGTGATCGAGCTGCTGCTGGGGACGGCGCCTGAGACGGAGCGAGCGAGGACGGCTGCCGGCAAGACGGCCCTCTCAGCTGCAGCTAGCCAGGGCCACCTCCCCGCGGCCCGCGTGCTGCTGGAGCGCTCGACGGCAGAGACGCCAGAACTGATTGCTGACCTCCTAGCAGCATTGCACGCCCAAACCACCAGCCTTGTCGCTCCGGAGAAGAGGCAGCAGGTGGCGCACGCCTTGCTGGCCGACCTGGCCGCCCGCCGTGCGCTGTTGCCTGCCGACTGGGGGGCGCTCCTCACCCCCTGCGCCGGCCTGGCGCACGCCCTGCCCGCCGTGCTGGGACGCTCCCCGGCCGAGGCAGCGCAGCTGGTGGCGCACCTGCCAGCGGAGGAGCGTAGCTGCCTGCGCACGCTGGCGCTGAGCCTGGCACGTGTGCAGCGGCGGCTGCGCCTGGAGATGCCAGAGGGCATCGTGCGCCGCATCCTGGTGGCAGCACCGCTGGAGGAGTGAAACCCTTGTCGCACGCTGTCATGGCATCAGGCAGGCAGCAACCAGCCCATCCATGCTGATCGTTCAGCTGGATCCCCGTGCTCAGCACCCTACTGCCGCCACACGCTTCTGTCTGCACAGCCCCCCTGCAAGCCATCCCTTGCTCCACGCCGCTTAATTGACCGGTGCTGATAGTCGACACACTGCAAGCTGGCCATGCTGGAGGTTCCGCGCCCCTCTTCCCACACCCTGGGTCTTGCCACCACGCGCCCGTCCGCTGCCCACCGCCCGCCGCCACTCCTGCAGCTGGCTCCAACCCGACTCGACTGATATCCGCTACGTTATCGGTCACCCTGCGCTCTCCTGGTGCCGCCGGCTTGCCAATTCGAACGGTGTTTGTGTTATGCTAGTGTTCGTCTTTGCGCTCTTTGCGCGGCCGCCTGCGTGCGCTGGCGCTGAGCCTGGCGCGCCTGCAGCGGCGGCTGTGCCTGGAGCTGCCCGGGAGCATCGTGCGCCGCATCCTGGCGGCAGCGCCGCTGGAGGAGGAGTTAAAGGTGGATTGCAGCAGGAAGGGGTACTGAGGAGAGCGAAGAGGATTGGGGCTCGAGCGCTGCGGAGTAGCATGCAGCATCCGTTGACAGTTGTGCAGCAATCTGTCTGCGGGCTGTGTTGGAAAGGTTGCATTGCCACCTCCATGATGTGTGAATGGAGACGCATCCAGGAGTGCATGAGAACCAGGAAAGCCAGCCGGGAGAACGAGCAGGGGCGGTGCTGCTGGCAAGCACCGGAGCACTGCGTGCAGCCTGGCGGCCCCCATGCGCCACAACAGGTGGGCGCCTTCCAGCATGCGTGGATGTCACGTGCTGGCTGTGCTGTCGATTTGTCGCGACGGGGTGGGATGCTCTGCCTGCTTCCGCAGTGCGCTGTGTGGCCTACGAGGCAGATGACTATTTCTGCTCCTGCTTTCACCCGTCAACCCCCAGCTCGTATCGCGCGCTCCAGGCGCCGCTGCTGAGCTCTCGATCGAGGTCCCGAGGGACCCTGCCTGATCGTGCGCCTCGCCTGCGAGCCTCACCTGACTCTTTAGCGGGCAGGCAAGGTCGCAGCCAGGCCGAGGAGCCGACCTCGTCACTACAACGCGCCGGCGTAGCCCCCGCCGCCCGCCCCGCCCACTGTTTCGAGCGACGTGCGGTAGGAGGCAAGTGTGGGTGACCTGGCCCTCAGCCTGCCTGAGCCAAGCCGCAGCAACTGGTCTGCTTGGGTCCTGCGAATGCCACTGCACCGCTGCCATGTTCAGACAGCACACGGCGCTGCCGCGATGTGCTTGCTGCTGCACCGCTGCCGCGCACCTACAGTGCATGGCACCTGCCTGTCTCGTCCCCAATAGTTGCAGGGCGCCGATGGCAGAAACCTCGCTGCATGCCGCGGCCTGAGCTGGCGACGTGGCCGCCATCCGGCACGTCCTGGCAGAGTCGCCTGGCCATGCAATGATGGCTGACAACTTGCGGTGGCTGCCGCTGCATTTCGCAGCTCGAGATGGTCACGTGGCGGCAGTCGAGCTGCTTTTGGCGGCTGCGGTCGGAGCAACATCAGCGACGGCAGTAGTTGGCTACCTGTCGCTGCATTTGGCAGCTATAAACGGCCACACGGCAGTGGTTGAGCTGTTGCTAGCTGCTTTGTCGGAGACGGAACGAGCCAAGACAGCCGACGACTGCTCGGCGCTCTACCTGGCAGCCCGATACTCCCACCTGCCCGCCGCCCACGTCCTGCTCGAGCGCTCGACGGCAGCGCCAGCTGAGCTGATTGCCGACCTTCTGGCAGCCATACCAGCCATACACGGTCTTGAACCCGCCCCCAAAGCTCTGGATGTTGTGCATGTGCTGCTGGCCGACCTGGCCGCCAGCCGCGAATTGTTGCCCGCCGACTGGGCGCTCCTCCCCACCCCCTTCCCCCGTCTGGCGCACGGCCTGCCCGCCGTGCTGGCGCGCTCGACAGAAGAGGCGGCGCAGCTGGTGACGCACCTATCGGCTGCGGCGCGCGGCCGCCTGCGTGCTCTGGCGCTGAGCCTGGCGCGCCTGCAGCGGCGGCTGCGCCTGGAGCTGCCTGAGAGCATCGTGCGCCGCATACTACTGCTGGCGCCGCTGGAGGAGGAGACTGCATGTTTGATTCTGCGGACCGGGAAGACAGTGAAGAGGAGACGCTAGTTTGTCATCCTTGCAAGGAAGGAAGAGGGAGTGGGGCGTTGGCGCTGACTTGCGCCGTTGACTGCTGTGCCCTGTTGTGGGCTGCCGTGTGTAGGAGCCTTGCATGCCCCATGGCGGTTGTTGCTGGCCTTGTTCTCAAAATGTTGTAATCCATAGAAAGGCGGAAGCGACTGACGTGGCGGCATCATCAGCGCGAGGCCCCTTCTGCCTGAGGACCCACTCCTCCACCCCATCAGCAAGTGCCAGCCACAGCGACAAACCAACATGAGCGGCCCGGTCAGCGCCACTGCCGCCCGGCCCCCCGCCCTCGAGGGCCTGGCCTACCTGCACGGCATGCTGCCCTCGTACGCCGGCCAGGCTGATATCGTGCTGGTGGTCGAGAGCAGGGAGCTGCCCGTGCACTCCCAGGCGACGAGGCGGCGGGGGCGGGGGCGCCAGTCAGCAGCACTCGCTGTGTTGGCTGTGGTAACAGAAAACCCCGCACGGGTGCCAGCCGTAGCGACGGGCGCCCGCTCCCCATGCTGTTCTGCAGGTCCTGGGCCAGCACTGCCAGATCATTGCCGGCATGGTGGCCGAGGCTCGGCTGTCTGGCAGCATGTTCGCTGCTGACCAGGGGCCTGTGCGGCTGGAGGCGCCGTTAGCTGGCCTGACGCTGGCGCAGGTGGACCGCTTCCTGTGCGCCGCCTATGACACTGCCGTGGGCGAGAGGATGGTGGCCGCGCTCGACACCCCCAAAGACTTTGGGCAGCTGCTTGACATCGTGGAGTGCTTTGACCATGGCCCGCTGCACCAGGCAATCCACCGCAAGCTCGAGGGCTATCCTTCCAGCCCGCTGCGGTCCACAGCTGCCAGTGCGAACGCCATCATCGCCTGGCTCATGAGCCAGGCGATGGTTGATCAACCTGGCGCAGAAGTGAGTGCCCAGGGCCCTGGCTGTGGCTCCAAATGTGTGCCGTCAGCCTCGTGAGATGCTGCCCAGCGCGCTGGTGCAGGCACCACATCGAACACATGAGAGCGCTGCCTTCGTATGCTGATGTCCAAGCTGCTCGATGCCCACAGCGGCCTGCGCCTGTTTACCAAAATGAGGTGTGAACATGACATGCTCCCCTACTCCACGAGGCATTTCCATGCTCCCCCAGAGGCATTTACACAGGGCAGCCAAGTGCAGTGCGCAGGTACTTTCCACCACTCCCGACTGGTCCCTCCGTTCCCGCTCTCCTCCTGCCGCAGCTGGCGTGCCCTGGATGAGGCATGCCCAGGTGTAGGGCTCGTGGTGCTCAAGGGCGTGCTGAAGAGTGTGCATGCGACTGTGCGCAAGGGCTGCTTCCGGGAGGTGGAGGTGGAAGAGGAGACGGAGGTGGAGAGCGACGACGTCGACGACTCTTCGGACAATGCCGCAAACAAGCTGAGCGCTGACGTCTTCCGCTGCCACCTGCCCACCGAGTCTGACATCGCGCGCTGGAAGACTCCCCACTGAACGGTCTTGTTTTGACCTGGAGCTGCAGCCCACTGGGTCCTTAGGGCCCGGTCCGAACAGCCGGCCTGCTCTGTCGATTAGTTGACCATGCTTCCTGCCCTGTGTGGTACCGCTCCCTCCTGTACATAGCTCGTTTGTGCTCACCTGAATCACCAGGAACCATCACGTGTGGTATAATTTCTGCTGCAGAGGCGGCATTTCTGAGCAAGCAACGGCGACGGGCCTGGCGAGGATGACGGGCCGTGCAGTGAGGAAGCGGCAAGGCGCGCGAGGGGCCCCGCCCGCAGCGCAGTGACACAGAGCCCTAAGGCATCAGCCACAGTGCATGGGGCCTGCATTGCACGCAGCGGAGGCGGCACTGGAGAACATCAGCGGTGGGGTGTCGGGTCTCGCCACAAGCCGTCGGCAGGGGGTGAGAGGGCGGGCGGCGGCGTTCTTCCCAGTCCACTTGGCGCCCCCCGCTCCACCCCAACCCGTCGTCACTCCCCCTTCATCGCACGGCTCGTCTCGCGCGCTCCAGCGCTGGAGCTCGATCGAGGATTCAAGGACCGCCTCCAATTGCTCGCCTCGTCGCCCAGTGCAAGCCTCTCCTGGCCGTGGATCGGCCGACAAGCCCGCAACGAGGCCGAGGAGCCGACCTCGTCACTGCAACCAAGCCGCCCCCCGCCACTGCTGCCCGCCTCCCGCGCTGACCTCCAGTGCTGTTTGAGGCGAGTGGGTGACCTGGGACTGCCTGACCCAAGCAGCAGCTGCTTGGCCTGATTGCGCAGGCAGAGTCCTGCCCAAGTGCCGCTGCCGCGCCCCAGCGATACATGGCACCTGCCCTTTCCCCCAGCACAATTTGTGCAGGGCAGCGATGCCCCACACCCCGCTGCATCACGCGGCAACAGCTGGGGGCGTGGCTGCCATCCAACGCATAATGAAAGAGCCGCCCGGCGCTGTGATGGCGGCTGATGAGTTTGGGTGCCATCCGCTGCATGTGGCATGCACCCGTGGCCGCGCCGCGGCGGTCGAGCTGCTGCCGTCTGCTGCGCCCCAAGCGGCATCAGTGGCTGATGGCTGTGGCTGGCTGCTGCTGCATTGGGCCGCTCTGAACGGCCACGCGGCGGTGATCGAGCTGCTGCTGGGGACGGCGCCTGAGACGGAGCGAGCGAGGACGGCTGCCGGCAAGACGGCCCTCTCAGCTGCAGCTAGCCAGGGCCACCTCCCCGCGGCCCGCGTGCTGCTGGAGCGCTCGACGGCAGAGACGCCAGAACTGATTGCTGACCTCCTAGCAGCATTGCACGCCCAAACCACCAGCCTTGCCGCTCCGGAGAAGAGGCAGCAGGTGGTGCACGCACTGCTGGCTGACCTGGCCACCCGCCGTGCGCTGTTGCCTGCCGACTGGAGGGCGCTCCCCACCCCCTGCGCCGGCCTGGCGCACGCCCTGCCCGCCGTGCTGGGACGCTCCCCAGCCGAGGCAGCGCAGCTGGTGGCGAACCTGTCATTTGCGGCGCGCGGACGCCAGCGCTCGCTGGCGCTGAGCCTGGCGCGCCTGCAGCGGCAGCTGCGCCTGTAGCTGCCCGAGAGCATCGTGCACCGCATCCTACTGCTGGCGCCACTGGAGGAACAGAGGGAGGAGGCGTGAATAGCACAGCTGGCCTGGTTTCCGTTTCAGTGTAACGCACTCAGCAGGCCTCGATAGCCAAAGGTGAATGTCTTCAGCTGTTGGTTGCTACTTCATCTGCCTTGCTTCGCCCCATGTGCATAACCATACCCCCAACGCCACCTCACTGTGCCCACAACAAGACGGCCGGCCGCCAGCCTGCCAAACCGCCCAGCGCTGAAGCGTACTGGACCGCTCCTGCGGCACCGCGAGCAGCGTCACACGCCCCGTGCGCGCCTCGCCAGCGCCTGCAGCCTCTTCTAACCCACACCTCTCAACCATGGATCCCCGTGCCGCGCCCCCGGCGCTTCGTGCGGCGCTCGCAGTTTTGTTGTGCCCCCGCCCCCCGCTCCCTGCCCACTGGTGTGACGCCGCGACGCGGCGGCCTTCCTCGGCGGCCTTCCTCTCCATCTGTCACAACTGCCTGTGCTGCTGCTGCTACTGCTGCTGCTGCTGCTGCTGTTGTATGTAAAGTTCAGGAGGGAGTGTTTTGTTTTTTTGCCTGAGAGGCGTGCTGTTCACTCACGCCCCCTTCAAGTGCCGGTATGTGGCCGGCCCTGGCGGCCGCCGCCCTTCTGAAGCGCCGTGGGAGTAACTCTTTCGCCGCGGCGCTCGCCAAGCTTGAGATCGAGTTCGGATACAGTTCGCACCGTGCTCGAATCCAAATCCTCAGATCACCTAATGATCAAACCTGCGGCTGCCGTTCACTTTAGAAGATAGTCGTTTTATTCTCGCCCCATCTGCTGCCAGAGGTCTCTCGAGACTTTGCAAGACCGTTTGATGGCTCAAGTGGCCCCAGGTCAGGCTTGCCCGACAGAGCCGCCAGTCCCCTGGGGGCCGTACGAAGCTCTGGGCGCAGGGGCGAACGCACCACGATGCGCACTGGCACAGACGTGTCGAGACGCTCAGCTGTGCGGGTCCCCGCCCACTGGCGCCACCCGCCCACCGGCGCCACCCGCGCGGCGCGCTTTTGCGGCAAAAGGTCGCCAGTGAGGCCCGCCTCCCCGCAAGCCGCACCTCTCCCTGCCACCTGTCCCTGCAGTGAGGCCTCTCGACCAGCCCCAGGCAGCGGGCACGGCCCATGGGAGATGAGCAAGGGCTGTGGCTGGAGCGCGGCGCGGGGAGCGGCGACGAGGCGCTGGGCCTGCCCTCCTCCTCCCACGACCCGCCCTGGTCGCCGTCCTCCTACCTGTTTGACCCGTACACCTTGCACCTAGAGCGGCTGGACCTCAGCCCCGCGCGCGCGGACGACAGTGCTGCAGCAGGAGGGGAGGAGCACGCCAGGCGGCGCAAGCACGCCGCAGCGGCAGGAGAGGAGGAGCGCCAAAACGGGCGGCGAAAGCGCGGCGGCGCAACGGCGCAGGAGGACGCGGAGGAGCGGCAACGCAATGGCGCCAGTGCCAGCGCGTCAAGCAGCCGAGGAGAGCCGACACAGGGCGGCCCCGCGCCGGCGTGCCAGGTGCCGGGCTGCACGGCGCAGCTGAGGTCCCTCCCAGAGGTGCGCGCCTTGCTGCGCAGGGGCACCGCGCACAGCGCTTGCCTGCTGCGCTGCAGTCCAGCTGCACATGCCAGGCTGCGGCACCCACAGCGCACCACGTCTGCGCCGTCTGCGCCCCTGATGACACGCCCTGGCTGTGGTACTCACCTCCTCACCACCTCACCTCCCCACCAACCAACCCGACCCATCCCACCCATCCCCCTGCCATGTGCAGCCGTACTATGCCGCCCGCCGCATCTGCCCCCTCCATAGCCGCCTTCCATGCATCATGCTGTATGGCGTGGCACGCCGCTTCTGCCGCCCCTGCGGCGCGTTCCACAAGCTTGCAGAGATCGATGGCCCTGGGGGACGCTGCCTCCTCCGCTCGTCCGAGGGGGGGCCGCCGGGCCGCGAGGCAGCGGGCGCGGGCGCGGCGTCCCGCGACCCCAATGGCACCGCCAACAGCGCCGCCCCGCGCGAGCACGGCGGCACGCCCCCCCCCTCCCCCGCGCG
>PCFQ01000006.1:1629491-1643788 GCA_003063905.1 Chlorella sp. A99 | reverse complement strand
CCCCCCCCCCCCCCCCGACTGGCGATGCAGGTGCTGCCGGCGCTGCTGCGGGCGGCGCTGCTGGTGGCGCCCACGCCGCACACCCTGGAGCTGAGGTGCGGGGGAGCGCCGTTTGCGCGCTGGGCCCGGACTGTTGCTGGGAGCAGAACACGTTTTGGCCATCCCGCCGGGCGTCGGCGCCCAGGCGCACAACTTGCGGCTGGCGTGGGAGGCGCGCTTGGCTGCTCGTGCCTGCTCCCATTCCCGCTCTTGTATTCTCTCAATGCATGGTAGATCACGGCAGGCGTCTGCATGTGTTGCTTGGGGAGTTGCTGGAGTCGTGACCCTCGCCAAACTCCTTCCAAGGTGCTGTTCAGCACGTGATCGTCAGTCAGGCATTGATCAGTGCGCCCAGCTGCTACTGCCTGTTTCCACTCCCCGTGCGCAGGCAACGGCTCGCCGCCGCATTCCGCGCTGTGGCGCTCGCCATGGGGGAGGGCTATGCTCTCGCGGTGCTGGCTCCCATGCTGCTGGCGGCGGCGGGCGCGCCCGACTGGCAGCACGCAGGCGCGGGGGCCGGCGGCGGCGGCGGCTCCTCGGCCCACGTGGCCGCGCTGTGCGCGCGCCTGGCGCCGGGCGGCGACGCCCAGGCCGCGCTGGCGGGGCGCGCGGCCGCGCTGCCGCTGCTGCTGGGCGGCGCGCTGCCGGCCTGCGGCCCCGGCGCGCTGCTGGCCTGCCTGCGCCGGCTGTGCTCGGATGCCGGCACCGGCCAGGTGCGCGGCCGGGCCGAGGCGCTGCTCCTGCTCGTCCTACCTACCTCCCCCCCCTTTCTCATCCTGCCTCCCTCGTCTGATGCCACCACTCTCTTGATCGCTATGGTTTAGGGTATAAACCCTAAACCCTCTTGATCGCGCCCTTCTCCTGCTAATCTAGGGCCCTCTCGTGTGGCGCACACCACCACCTCTCGCAGGTCTGGGCGCTGCAGCACCCGCAGGCCACCGTCGAGGCCGTGCGCTTTGCCACGGCCGCTGCCGCCCCTCCCGCCAGCGCCTTGCCTGGCGGCGCCCCCGCCCCCGCCCCCGCGGCCGCCACCGGCTCCGCGGGCGGCGGCGGCGGCGGCCAGCCGCCGGTCGTGGGCCTGATGTGGGAGCTGGCGGTGGCGGGGCGGCCGGCGGCGCGCCTGGCGGCCGCGCTGCTGGCAGGCGCCGCCGCGCCCGCGCTGCGCAAGACGCAGGTGCGCTGCGCTGGGCGGTCGCTTTCCTGCTTGCCGTCCGCTCCCAACAACTCTTCCGTCTGGCAGCCTTTTCCCAACACGTTCAACTCCTCTCCCATCACTGCTCTCCCACTGCGCGTTCAACCAACGCTTCCTTTCCTCCCGTCCTTTCCTCCCGTCCCTTTCCCCCAGGTGCTGCGTCAGCTGCTGCCCGCGCTCATGTCCCTGGCGGGCGACGACGACGCGCGCGTCGCGGCCGCGGGCCTGGCCGCCGCCGCAGAGGTCTGGCGCGCGCTGCCCGGCGAGGCGGGCGTGCAGGAGGCCCTGCAGGGCGAGTTCGGCGGGGGGAGGGAGGGGGCGTGGGCCTGAGCCCACCTATTCCGCGGGTTGTTCTGGGCTGTGTGTGGTGCGTGTCTCGATATGTCACAGGCGTGCATGTACAGCCCATGCGGCGGCGGCCGGCGGTCGCTCTTGCTCGCGCTGACGCCCGCGCCGCGCCCTCTGCCCCATCACCTTCCGACATCCTCCATCCTCCGTCATCCTCCGTCATGCAGGGGAGCTGGATGGGCTGCTCTCCCAGCGGGGCCACGCTGCTGAGATGGCACTGCTGCGCGCGCTGGGCCCCGCTGCGCCCGGCGCGTCGGGTGAGCGCATGGGGCTGCCCCCGGCTGGAAGCGACGCGTCGCCAGGCAGCGCAGCAACGCCGCCCTCCCTGCCGCTCCGTGGCCAGCGCAAGCCACCCCAGCACCCCGCGCCTGCCCCGCTCACTCCCCCCACGCCTGTCGCCGTTCCCGCTCCCCGCGCCTGCCCTTTCTCCCGCTCCCCGCGCCTGGCGCAGACCCCCAGATGCAATGGCTGCTGCAGCGGGTGCAGCTCATCCTGGTGCAACTCAACCGCCGTGCCGCCTGCGGTGCGTTGGTGTTAGCCATTCACAGTCAACAGTTCGGTATAAACAGTTTGCAGTGTGTGCTATGGAGAGCAGAGATGGAGAGCAGAGGAGAGTGGGCAGCCTGCTGAGAGCAGAGGCGGCGCTGCACCCGACCCCGCCTGTGCCCACAACATGTGGCGCCTGCCTGCCACTGGCCGACAGCGTGTGCTCGCAGGCGGCAGGCGCCCCCGAGAGGGCGTGTGAGCCGCCGTGCTGCCCCCCGGGCTCCTGCTGCGCAGGCCGCACCCCTGCCCAGATGCGCGAGGCGGCCCAGGTGCACGCCTGCCGCCGCCGGCCAGACGGGCGGCGGGGAGCGCGCCGCGGCGCTGCTCAGCGTCAGTCTTCCATTTGCGGTTGGTTGCCCGCGAGGGCGCCCCCTAGACAACCGCTCCCAGACGAGTGTGATTTTCCCCTCCTGCGCGGCCTCTGTCTGCCGCTCGGCCGCTGCCGCAGGCCTGCTTCGATGCAATCCGCCAGGCGGAGGCCCACCTGTTTTCGGAGCAGCGCGCGGCGCTGCACTTCGCGGCCGCGCTGGCGGCGCTGCAGGCCAGTGGGAGGGAGGGCGCTGGCGGGGCGGCGGGCGGGCCGCGCCGCGGCGCGGGCTGCCCAGCGCACAGCCTTCGCCAGAGGCCGCGGCGGCGCAACGCGACGCCTGCAGCTCGGCGCAACGCGGCACGCCTGCCGCCGCAGCCTGCGATGCTGTCCCAATCCCTGCCCCCTGCCCCCTGCCCCCTGCCCCGCACCTCCCAGAGGGAGGCTGACTTGCTGGAGTCGGCCCAGCGCGAGGCGCTGGCAGCGATGATCGCGGACCACCACGCGGCCGCCCACGCGGCGGGCGCGGGGCCGGCGCCCGCGCCGCCGGCCGCCGCGCCCGCGGCGGCGCCGGGAGCGCCGGCGGCGGCAGCGGCGGGAGAGGCGGGCGGCGGCGGCGGCGGCGCGGCGGCGCTTCAGCAGCAGCTGCTTGCGGCGTTCCGGGGGTACCAAGCGCCCGGCGGGCCGGCCTGGCGCGACGCGCCGCTGGTGCTGTAGGCACTGGTGCTGTAGGCTGTAGGCTGTAGGCTGTAGGCGATTCTCACGCGAGGTTGCGAGGAGGGTGCGAGGGTGTGAGGATGGCACGAGCTGGGCATGCGCCCCTGGTTGGGAGGCAGGCGGGCATTCACGGGACCCGACCCGCCGCTTCCGACCCGCCGCTTCAGCGGTGGGCCGTGCTGGGCCGCCGCGGCCTTGGGCTAGAAAGAGTCCAGGATGCCCAGGCTGCTGATAAGGCCGTAGGAGACTGCACCGTTGTGCGTGCGGGTGGCTTGCACGACGCAGGGCAGCTTGCGCCACGCAAATGGGCCACCTATGCGCATACTCAGCGGCAGCGTCAGGAGCACGCGGTCGCCGCGCCATAAGTCCTTGCTCTCTGCACGCTTCTTCTCCTGGCCTTCGATGCGGCGGTGCTGTGCCCGCACGATGCTGAACACCTCAGCATGGCCGGGGTAGCGGGAGGGGCCGGTCACCTCATCGCTGCCGCCGGCGCTGCCGTCGGCACCGCGCGGGGGGCAGGCTGGCCAGCCAAGACAGGAGATGCGCCAAGGCAGAAGATGCACCGCTATTGCATGCAATCGCGCGCTGCGGCGCCCTGGGCAGGGCGCCGCAGCGCGCGGGAAACTAGCGCCTTCCCTCCCGGCGCCTCCTCTTTTCATCACGCGTTCCATCACGCAGTCCACCCTGCTTGCGCCTCGCCCCCACCAGCTCGCTCCGCGCTCTCCGGGCCGCACGGTTGGTGGCACTCGCTCGCCCCCCCTCTGATCGCTTCTTCTGCCTCGCGAGCGACTGCAGGCACACAGAGACCGAGGGCGACCTGCACTGCCAGCGTCGCCCTGACCGCCCGCCTGCCACCCGCTTCCACAAACGGCACTGCCGGTGAGCATCCTCTGGGCTGCTTGCCGCCTGGCCTGCACTGCCAGGAGGCTTGCATGTGTGCCTTGCTTCCCGCCTGTGTGCACGCACACGACTGGACCTACCCCCGCATTGGCGCGCCGCCTGCGCCGCCCCCCCCCTCGTCACCGCTCGCTCGTCACAGTATCGCCTGTGGGCTGCCCTTTCTGCTCTGCCGCTGCAGGGGCAGACGCGCGCGGCGAGGATGGCAGCGTTGCTCTGTGCCCTGCGGGCACACGCGGCAGCCCCCCGGGCCTCTGCCCGGGGCGTGGGCCCGCGCCCGAGGCAGCCCCTGCAGCACCAAGCGGGCAGGCAGCTTCGAGGCACCCTCGCCGCGCCTCGCGCGCGGCCAGGGTCGCCCATCGGGGGCCGCGCAGTGGGCGGCGGCGGCGGGGGCAGCCCCGGCGCCGGCGACGGGCCCAAGGTGCGGGCGCTCGCGCGGCCAGCGCAGCCCGGCGGCGCGCTTGCTCACTGCGCGCGCTCGCTCCCCTTGGGCGCAGGGTGTGGCGCGCGCCGAGGACGACGCGCCTGCTCTGCTGCTTGCCGCCGCGGCGCTCGCTGCGTACATCATTGGCACCTGCGGTGCCAGCTATCACCTGACACGCATCGATGCGAGGCTCGAAACGCAGGCTTCGCTGCAGTGGCAGCAGACGGCGCAGGTGCGGCAGCCGACGGCGCAGCTGGAGCAGCAGACGGCGCAGCTGGAGCTGCAGACGGCGCAGCTGCAGCAGCAGACGGAGCAGCTGGAGCGGCAGATGGCGCAGCTGGAGCGGCAGACGGCGCAGCTGGAGCAGCAGACGGCGCAGCTGCAGGCGTTGGCAACCAAGGCGGATGTCGCGCTGTGTGGAGTCGCGGCCGGCTTTGTCTGGCTGGGCACGCGCCAGGAATCGTGAGTGGGGGGTGCTTTCCTCAAGTCCCCGCGTCGCTTCGCTGGCCCTCCCACCTGCATGCTCCCGCACCATCCTGCTGCTCCTGGCTCTTCAGCGCACCCGTTGAACATAGAAGATTTCGATATTAATCTTTACGCCCACAGCCCGCCGCCCGAGTGGGTGCACGGCAGGCAGCCTCGCTGTGGCAGCCTCCAGGTGTTGCCTGGCGCCCTCCCCACGCACGTGTGGCGCCGCAGCACCCCCCGCCTGCAGTTGAGTGTGCTGGCAGGAGGGCGCGCCGGGCGATGGTGGGGCCGGTGGCCTCTCCGCCTTTGCTGCCATTCCCCTCCCAACTCCTGTGGGGAGGGGGCCTGGCCACGCTTCCGCGTGCAAAACGACCGCTCCGGCGCTCACAGCCATGTGTTGCACACATGTTGCGCCCCCACTGGTTGCGGATGGTGTGGCACCGCCCAACCCACTGGACTCCTGCCTCACTAGAAATGGCCGGTAGCATTTCATCAGAGCTTGAGACTGTACAACTGTCTACTAATCTCCCAACAAGTTTCAAGGGGCCATCCCAATCGGCGATCGCCCTCCGCGTGCTCACAGGCTCAAATCACGTTCTCTCAGCACTGCAGGCGTACCATCAGGCGCGGGAACAACGCTGGGTTTGGACCGCAAGCGACACGAACGCAAGAGGTTAGCACACGCACCCTTGCCTGAGAGGCAAGCTTTTCCTGAGAGAGGCAAGCTTGAAGTGGACGCGCAGGGCGCCGGCCAGGCGGGGTGCCCGCCACTCATCTGGCGCCCAGTGCCCACCGCCCGTCTGAGGCCAGGGGCGGAACACATGCTGCGCCGCTCGCTTCTCCTCCCTCACTCCAGTGCCCAATGCCTCAGGCCCCTTCCCAAAATGGAGTGTGGCACACTGCTGCTCACATCGCACATCGACATGCTTGTGGCACAGCTGCGCAGCAGGAGCGTCGGCGCGCAGGGGCGGGCAGCCCGAGATTTGGGCCAGCTGGCTGCCGCCAGCCCCACCTATCAAGCAGCCATCGCGGCGACCGGTGCCATCCCTCTGCTGGTGCGAGTGCTGGACAGAAGCGCCGTGGGTGTACAGCAAAAGGCCGCCAATGTGCTGGGCAGCCTGGCTGCGGGCAGCCCCGCCAACCAGGAGGCCATCGTTGCGGCCGGCGCCATCCCACACTTGGTTCGGCTGCTGCACCATGCCAGCTCGGGCGTGCGGCTGGGAGCAGCCAATGCCCTGGCGTGGCTGGCCGTTGACAGCCCCGAAAATCAGGAGGCCGTTGCAGCTGCAGGCGCCATCCCGCCGCTGGTGCAGCTGCTGGGCAGCGGCAGCACGGCTGCACAGGAGGGCGCGGCCCACGCTCTTAAACATCTGGCTGACGACAGCCCCGCCAATCAGGATGGCATCGCGGCAGCAGGCGCCCTCCCAGCCCTGGTGCACCTCCTGGACAGCAGCAGCACGGATGTGCAGGCGGAAGCAGCCACCGCACTGTGTGCCTTGGCCCTATACAACCCCACCAACCAGGAGGCCATCGCAGCGGCCGGCGGCATCCCGTGGCTCGTGCGGGTCCTTGGCAGCGGCAGCGTAGAGGTGCAGTGGAGGGGTGCTGCTGCGCTGGGAGTCCTGGCTGGCGACAGCCCTGCCAACCAGGACGCCATTGCAGCGGCCGGGGCGATCCCTCGCCTGGTGCACCTCCTCGGCAGCAGCGACACGGTTGCACAGGCAGAAGCAGCAGTTGCACTGGCCGACTTGACCGAAGGCAGCCCCACCAACCAGGATGCCATCGCAGCGGCCGGCAGCATCCCGTGGCTCGTGCGGGTCCTTGGCAGCGGCAGCACAGACGCGCAGTGCCAGGCGGCTACTGTGCTGGGAATCCTGGCTGGCGACAGCCCCGCCAACCAGGAGGCTATTGCGGCAGCAGACGTCATCCCAGCTTTGGTGCTGCTCCTGCCGAGCGCCAGCCTAGGATGTGCAGGAGGAGGCAGCCAGCGCTTTAGGCTTCCTGGCCAACAGCCCTGCCAACCAGGAAGCGATTGTGGCAGCAGGCGCCCTCCCGGCCCTGGTGCGGCTGCTGGACAGCACCAGCACAGATGTGCAGGGTGAGGCGGCCACTGCACTGGCCTGCCTGTCTGCGAACAATCCCGCCACGCAGCATGCCGTCGCCGCAGCCGACGCCATCCTGCCCCTGGTGCGGCTGCTGGACAGCAGCAGCGCAGACGTGCAGAGCCGGGCAGCTTTTGCTCTGGGCTGGCTGGCAGACAAGAGCCCCGCAAACCAGGCGGCCATCGCAGCAAGCGGTGCCATTCCAGCCTTGGTGAAGTTGCTGGGAGGCGGCCACGCTACCGCGCAGAAGCCGGCAGCCCGTGGGCAGCCTGGCCAGCTGCGCTGCCACTCGGGGGGCCGTGGCAGCAGCAGGAGCACGGCCCGCCCTGGTGCGGCTGCTGGGCAGCAGCAGCGCGGACGTGCAGAAGGCGGCAGCCGCCGCTCTGGGCGCCCTGGCCGCCGACATCCCCGCCCACGAGCATGCCATCGCACTGTTGACCGAGGCCATGCAGGAGCACAGGTGATCGCACCTGCTGAGGCGATATGCTCTGGGCGTCCGTTGCTGCCTGAGGCAATGTGCTTTGCTCCTGGCGTCTGCTGCCGGTGCGCAGCAGTGTCCTGCTCCCCCCCTGCCTGACATCCCTGCACGAGCGCGCGGCACGCCCTCTGTGCGATGCAGCCTGCTGGAACGGACCGAGCAGGACCCGCCTGGGGAACAAGGGCAGGATGCACCGGCTCTGGGCGTCAGCAGCTGCCGCATCTGCTGGAACGACTTCCCTACGACAGACCTCCAAGTGTTCGTGCCGTGGTGGGTGGTTGGCGCCCCAGCAGGCCCCCGGCTGCCGCTGTGGGGCACCCCATCTGTCTCCCCCCAATCCCCCACCTGGTTCGCCCTGCAAGACGGTTGCCTTGCCCTGCACGAAAACTGCCTCCCCTTTGCGCCCCCTTTGCGCCCCCCCTTTGCGACGCAGCGGTCACAAGATCGTGTGCAGAGAGTGCAACGAGGAGCTGCTGTCCAGGACGCGCGAGTGTCCCCTGTGCCGCGCGTGGGTGAGGCGCACGGCTGCCTGCTCCCTCTGCTCAAGGGTTGGCGCGCCGGCGCGAGGCCCCGCTGCACGCCGCTTGCAGCGGCGGTGACAGCTCCAATGCTGGCAGGAGCAAGAGGGCCAATACCTGGCAGGGGCAGGAGGGAGGGCCTCTCTGGCTTGTTCCTCCCTGATGCCACCCTCGGCCGACCCGCCTCCCGCCCCCCGCCCGTCGCCTCCCACCACGCAGATCGACCAGACTCTGCCGGGCACGTTCCGCATCTTCAGCAGCTAGCTGGCCGACTGTAGCGAGCCTGTGCGCCTGGGCGCGTGCTAGCGGCCGGGTGCGGCATGTCGTCCGCCGACCGCCGCGGCGCGCAGAGTTGGCGGCTCGCCCTGCTGGTCCTGCATCGCTGCTGCTGGGTGCGGTGCAGCGTGCGTCATGGGGCACTTTCTTTTGCGTGCACGCGTGCGTGCGAGGCCGACACTAGCGCCACGTGGAAAAGCATTACAGCATATTCGGTACAGCAGGCTGGTGGTTGTGCGCCGCCCGGCTGGACGCGCGATGCAGCGCCCGTCCCGCGGCCTGCACGCGCGCGCCCTTGGTGCCCGCTGCGGCTTGCGCGCCTGCCCTCGGTGCTCGCTGCGGCGGTGGTGCGCGGCGGCGGCGGTGAAGGGCTTGGTGGCGCTCGGTGCGCGCAGCGCGAGGTCGCTTCTGCCGCGCAAGCTGTGCCGCTGGCACTCAGTTTCCTTTCCTTATGGTAAGCCTCTCGCCTGCTCTCCTCCCTCCAGCTCCATGCCCTCATAGTCCTGCCTCTCACTCTGGCAGCTTCCTGTCTGCCGTGCGGGGCGCGAGCCGTTCGTGTGCCGCCTTTAGCCTGCCCTCCGGCACTGCGGGCTGCGTGCAGCGCCAGGCGGAGCAGGAGCAGGCAGCGCTTCGCCACTCCTTGGCGTTGCTGGGCTTTGGCGTGGTTCCAGCAGTATTTCATTGCTTGCATAGCGAGGGCAAATGTCAGCGAGATATCCTCGGGCCGAGCAGCAGACATTGGCAATGACAGGCACAGCCAGAAGCGCAGCGGCGCCAACTCTGAGGCAGGGGGCTGCTGGAAGCCCAGCAGCGCCATCGCCATGGGCCAAGGCGCAGAGCTCGTTAGCCGCCGTGCCAGAGGAGCCGGCCGGCCAAGCGGCTCGTGCGCGCTGGCCCCCACGTGGGCTGCCGCTGTTCTGCTACGCTCGCTCGCTGCTGGGCGCTGCCGTCGGTGCCAGCTCGATACCGCCGCTGCCGCAGCAGGCCAGGGGGGGCTGCCGCGTCACTGGCGCTTGCCCAGCTCGTCCGGCGCGCGCACCGCCCAGAGGCCGCTGGCGTATCCTAGCTGCAGGCAGGGGACAAAAATGTTCATGTTGAGGGCGGGCGGGAGCGGGGATGGCACAGGGCCGGGCGCCGCGCGGCCCGCAGGCCCGCGAGGGCGCTGCTCTCCAGCTCGGCGCGCCCCTCGACGACCATCCATGGCCTTCTGGAGCACTGCAGGTGCAGCCCGCGTCCAGCTCAGTGCGGCCCTCCTTTCTTCCCCTCGCCCTTTCTTTCATCTTTCTTTCTTTCTTCCTTCCTTCCTTCCCTCGCCCAGCTTTCCTCCCCTCGCCTTGATCATGGCGAGCTCAAAGGCCATGTGCGCGACGGAGGTGGCGCGAATCTTGGACCCCGGTATCTCCGTCCACGCCACCGCCACCTCAGCAACCGGGATCTGCGCCGGCGAACAGAAGACCCCAGCCAGAGAAGACGAGGTGAGCGACTGCGCCGACGCCTGGTCGGCGGCCGAGCCGGCGGAGGCAGGGGCGCGCGCCTGGCTGCGAGCCGGCGGGAGGCGCGCCGACACGGACCTCCGCGCCCCACCGCGCCGCTTTTGCTGTTTCGCACCTGCAGCCGGCGCGCGAGGTGCAGCAGCTCCACGTCGAAGCACCAGCGCTGCAACCGCTGGTTGGGGAAGAGCTGCTGCGCGGCGCCGCGGGAGAAGAGCTGCGGGAGGGGGCGAGGGGGGTGCATTGCATTGCATTGCATTGCACAACCGAGACGGGATCAGAGGAGAGTAGGAGGGGAGGGAGGGAGGGCGGTCGGGGTCGGCACGGCTGCCGGCCGATCGCGCCGGCGCCCAGGGGAGCGGGGCCCGAGCCGGCGCGCCCCTGGCTCTGCCACGCCGCCGGCGCCCGCACGCCGCGTGCACGCCGCATCGGCAACCAGACTCTGCAACGCAACCTCTCACTTCCTGCCCCCCAGCCCACTGCCCCCACCTCGAACCCGCACTGCCGCTTCGCAGCCTAGGAATCTGTACGAAGAAAGAAAGAAAGTACGAAGGAAGAAAGAAAGCCCTCCCCACCTTGAACCCGCACTGCGTGTCGCGCACGGCGCTGCCCACGACCATGGTCACCAACAGGTGAAAGCCGTGCATGAGGAAGTTGCGGAACCAGTGGCGCTTGGCCAGCGCGGCGTCCTGGGGAGGGGGGGGGGNGCGCCGCGGGAGAAGAGCTGCGGGAGGGGGCGGGGGGGGCCGGGGGAGGCGGGGAGGGAAACGGGGAGGGTTGGGGTTGGAAGAGGGAGGGAACCAGTGTTTTTGTGGCGCCTGGTCAGCGCGGCGTCCTGATGGAGGTTCAACAGCGAGTGGAGAGGATGAAGGGAAAGGAGGGATAAGGGGGAGGGGCGGAGCGCAGCACAGATCTCATGCGCCAGCGGTGACGAAGCAAAGCGGGCGGCAGAGCGCGCATGTGGCAGAGTGGCCGGGGGGGCACGCAGGGCGGCGCGGAAGGCCGGCGCAGCGCGGCGCAGCGCTCGGCGGCAGCACGCCGCGGCAGAGGACTGCACGAGCACGCGCATGCGTGTGTGACACTGTGCATGCGTGCTGTGTGTGCGACTCTGTGTGCATGTGTGTGTGCCACTGCGCGTCCCACCTGCAGGTGCGCTCGAGAGCCGCAGACGACCCCAAGCCCAGCCTGCCGGGGCACCAGCACGCTGCCGCCAGGCGAGGCCGCCGCCGCCGCGCCGCCGCCGCCGCCGGTCAGCTCTGCCAGCTTGCTTTCTAGCCGCTCCACGTCTGCGAGCGGCGCAGGGGCGAAGCACAGCATGACTCGACGCAGCCCGGCTCGACAGCCACCCCAAGGCGCGAGCACGGCCCGAACGCCGCACGCCCACCATTCGGCTGCTGTGGCGGGGCGCCGTGCATGCGTGCTTACAACACGCGAGACTGCGCGGGCCCACATGCAAGTGCCGCGGCGCCCCGGAGGCTAGTGCTGTTTGCTGCCAGTAGCAACGCACTCCCCCGCTCGGCCCAACACGCGTGCAGCGAACACACAACGAACCAGCCGCTCCGACGTCAGATACCAACCAACATACAGGCTGAAATACGGAACGGAAAACGCTGCCCTCCAGCCCCACCAGCCCACCGGCCCAACCAACGACATCCACACACGCCGAAATGAGGAGCGCTGCCCACCCGACACGCGCGTCGCGCCGTCGCCGTCCAGGAACAGCAGGCTGCGCCCCCGCGCGACCAGCATGCCGTTTCGAACGGCGTGCCCCTTGCCGCGGTTGGCGGGCAGCCGCAGCACACGCACTGCGTCGAGGCCGTGCTTGCGCACAAACTCAGAGGCGGCACTGCAAGGGGTGGGGGGCGGGGGGCGGGTGTGCGAGGCGGGCGAGGCTGTGGGGCGGGTGAAGTGCAGGTGCGCAGAGCAGAGGGAGAGCGCGAGAGCGCGGCGCTGAGAGTGAGAGGTGCGCGGCGCGGCGATCGGCGTGGCAAAGCACAGGCGACGCAGCGGGGGCAGGCATCAAAGCAGAGAGATGGGCGAAGGAGGGGCAGGTGCGGCGCCGGTGCACGCGAGGCGAGGGCAGGCAGGGCGCAGGCAGGGCAGAGGCAGGGCACAGACCACATCAGACTGGGCTGTGCGGCGTGGCGGGCGCGGGCGCGTGGCACGGCGCGCGCGCACCGCACAGTGCCGTCGCTGCTGCCGTCGTCGACCACTATCACTTCGTAGGTGAAATAGGGCCCTTGGCGGTCGCGGCGGCGCTGGAGGTAGGCCAGCGCCTCCTCCAGCGTCGCGGGCAGCCTTTCCTCCTCGTTGTACGCCGGGATTACGAGCGACAGCGCCTTGGTCGCTGGGCCAAACAGCGAGGGGCAGGGCATCTGCGCGCGGCGGCGCGGGGGCGCGACGCGACGCGGGCGCGTCGGCAGCGCTCGGAAGGGCGGCGTGCCGGCGGCGGGCGGCGGCAGGGGCGGGGGCACGTGGAGGCCGCGTCGCGCTGCCGCGGCAGTGCAGGCGGGTCACAGGGAACAGCTCGGCGCGACGCACCAACTCGGCAACACAACACACACACCTTTTGAAGGGAGGTGGGGTCCTCAAAGTAGATGTCTGCCGCCCGCACCGCCGTGTCGGCATCCAGCCTGGAGAACCAACGGAGCAGCAGGGAGGCCATCGCCGCCGCGCCGACCTGCGTGGCGGGGCGAGCAGCGGCGGGAGCGCGAGGCAGGCGTGGGGGGGGGGGGGGAGGGAGGGCCGCCGGCGCGCAAGAGGACGCAACCGCCCGCCCGCCCGCCCATGATACCGCCCGCCCATTCTCGGCGCAGCGCTGCCATCGCTCCGAGACTGATCGGCCGGCAATGAGGTCCCAGAGAGCCGCACCAGCAGAGCCACAACCAGGAGGCCGAGCCACATCACAGCGGAGCCCGCTGGCACCGCTGAGGATCGATGGATGCGATCCCCTTCCGATCAGCACAGTGCACGAGCAGCAGGGGCTGCAGGCGAAAGGTTGCTGCGAATGAGCGCGTCCTGTGCTCTCTGCAGGCCGATCGATACGTGTTGACGTCTCGGGTTATGGACTGAATGCACAAGCGGCTCAGATCAGACATTCGTCGTGCGAGGTGGCTCCATTCAAGCCGGTTTCCTTCCGCCCCACGCGTCTGTTTTGCAATTTGCGTCACTGTGCAACAATCTGGAAGACATGGCGGGGACCAAGCCCGTCATCGACGCGGCTGCGGCCGAAAAGATGAACCTGACCGTGTTGCGGCGGCTCGATCCTGACGTGGAGCAGGTGGGGGGCGAGTGGGCGGCATTTGGAGCGTGCCGAAGCTCGGGAGCGGCTGGAATGCCGTGTCCTCTCGTTGCCGTGCTTTTCGCGCGGCGCTGCAGCGCCTGCGTGCCACCCAGGCCGCAGAGCGCGTGCTTCAAGGGTAGGGCTGGTCAGGGGAGGGGCCCGACTGGCGGCGGGCGGTGTCGCAGTGGCGGAGGCGGGCTCGCCGCACCTCTCGACGAATCACTCCTGCTCTGCGCAGCTGCTTGCCACGGCGGGGCACGTGGCCCTGTACGACTTTGAGGTCACGACCAAGAAGTGGGTGAGTCAGTCCTCCGAGCGAGCGAGCGGCAGAGGGCGAGGGGCCGCTGGCCCCATCGGGCTCGCACCGCCGCGCTGCGGGCGCGTTCCTTCCCTTCCGCCGCTCTTGCTGGCGCGCTTGCCTGGGCGCCAGCGCGCTCCTCCGTCGCGCTGCGAGCTCCCGGGCGGCGCAAGGGAGGAAGGAAGACGGAGGAAGAAAGAATGCGCGCCTGCCTGCTCTTGCAGAGCCGGAAGGACGTGGAGGGCAGCCTGTTTCTGGTCAAGCGGCGCAGCCAGCCGCGGTTCCAGTTTGTCATCCTCAACAAGAAGAGCGCAGGTGATTGAGGTGCTGACGTGGACAGCGGGGGTTGCGGTCGGGGTTGGTCACCCGGCCGCGAGCGTCGGCAGCGAGCAGCGGCGGCAGCCGCGCTCCGACCCTGCGCCGGCGCAGCCCACCCCCAACAGCTCAAACAACCAACGGTTAACATTTTTCCCAAAGAAGTTAAAGCCAATTCACAACTAACTTTCTAAACGCTGTCAACCGCAGACAACTTTGTGGAGGACGTGATGGGTGGGTTCCAGTGCGAGGTGCAGCCGCCTTACCTGTTGTACCGCAACAAGGCGGGGGAGGTGCGCCTGATTGATCGATGCATTACACTTTACAGTTGAATTGATGTTGATACAGTTGAGCGATGCCTGCTGTGCCGCCACACGGCGGGGGAGGTGGGTGGGCGCTGCTGGTTGATTGGTCGATCGATTCATTGACAATGATTGACTGGATCGACCGCCACGGCACAGTGGCTGCGTCGCTGCCCGTCGCAGGCGGCGAGGGGGCGGCGGGCGAGCGGCGGGGACTGCACCGGCCCCTGGAGCGCTCGCGCCGCGCGCCCCCCGCCCCGCGTTCCTCCTCCTCCCTCCTCCCCCCCCCCCACCCCC
>PCFQ01000006.1:1589967-1621413 GCA_003063905.1 Chlorella sp. A99 | reverse complement strand
CCCCCCCCGCGCCCGCATGTGTTCCCCGCCTATGCAGCTCTACATCTGGAACCAGACGCGCCCCCCCCCTCCTCCACACACACCCCGTCCCCCATCCACCCACACCCCCTGCCCCCGCCCCTGCCCAGCTCTACATCTGGAACCAGACGCAGTACGGCGGCGGCATACTCTTCCTGGATGCAGACACCCAGATACTCAGAAACGTGGACGCCGCCTTTGGCTACCTGGACGGCTCGGAGTTTGCGGCGGTGGGTGTGGGTGTGCGTGCGGGCGTGGGTGTGGGTGTGGGAGGCAGCTTTCTGTCGGCGGGGTGGGTGTGGGTGATGCCGACGCCCGTGCGTCGAGATCGCGCCGCCAGCCGCTTCGGCCAGCGCCAGCTGCCCAGCAGGGCCTCGCACGGCACAGGCGCAGCGCTCTCTGCGCCAGCACGCAGCGCTCCCTGCGCCAGCACGCGGCGCTCCCTGCGCCAGCACGCGGCGCTCTCTGCGCCAGCACGCGACGCTCTGTGGGAAAACACGCGGCGCTCTCTGCGCCAGCACGCGGCGCTCTCTGCGCCAGCACGCGGCGCTCTCTGCGCCAGCACGCGGCGCTCTCTGCGCCAGCACACGACACGCTGCGTGCCAAGCACCGCAGGTGGGCGACGCCGGGCCCGACGTCATGAGCACGCGGGAGCGCAACCCCCGCATGTTCAACTCGGGGGTCATGGCGCTGCGGCCGTCGGGCGAGGCGTTCCGCCGCCTGCTGTGGATCCTGAGCCGCGAGGAGGTGGGCGGGGAGCGCCTTTCCTCCTTCCTCTCTCTGGACGGGGCACGCGGCAGCGGCGGCGGCTGGCAGGCTAGCCGCGGGCCGCGTGGGAGCGCGCGAAAGCCGCCGTGGGCTGCCGCGCCGCGCCGGCACGCCGGGGTGGCTCCACCAGACCCCACTCCTGCCCCGCAGATCAAGCAGCTGTATGACACGCGCCTGCCAGACCAGGGCCTGCTGAATTGGTACTTCAGAAACTGGACGCACATGCCGGCCGAGTTCAACTGCATGTGTGAGTGCGCGCCGTATGCGTGCTCGCGCCGGGGGCGGCGCAGCTGCGGGGCCGAGCCGCGCTCGCGCCTGCCGCCTGGCATGGGGCGAGCCGCCACAGCTGCCCCCAAGTCGCGCCGCTCGCTTCGGCCCTGCCCGCTCCCGCCCACCCCCATCCACTGCACAGTCTGCTGGGACATGCGCTTCATCTGCTCCACCGGCGTGCGCGTCATGCACACCAAGTTCTGGTGGGACGGCGAGTTCCCTGACAAGGAGGGGTACGATGACATCAAGTCCTTCTACTACCATGCTCTAGAGAATGAACTCCCCCGCCTGGAGTAGTAGATAGATGGGTAGATTGCCGTTGGCATCGGAACTGGCATTGGCATTGGCAGATTACATTGACGACTGCCCGAGTTTGGTAATCAGTCGCTGAACCGGAGTGGGCGAATGCCGGTGCACGAGCTGCCTCGGCTGGAGTGGCTGCCCTGGCGCGCGGGCTGCCAGCGCCTGGGCTGCCGCCAGCTGGCAGAGGCGGTGCAGCGAGGGGCCGCGCTGTCGGCTGCCCTGGAGGAGCAGCAGCGGCCGGCAGAGGCAGTGCAGCGCTGCTGAAGCGGTCAGCCTGCGGGCGTAGCTGTCAGCAGCTGACGCCAGGAAGGCGCAACAGGGAGCCGAGACGCGCGAGCTGCGGAGCTGTCCGTGCACATCACGTGGCGCATCCTGACGGCAGCGCCGCTGGAGGACCGAGCGGCAGCGAAGCCATGCTTGCGTCATTCCTTGTGCTTGACCACCCCACCGCAGTCTATCCCCCACTGCCGCATTTGCATAGTCTCTTCAAGCCCATCCTTACAACAGAATGGGAGCACAAAGCCATGGTTGGCGGCTAGCACGCCAAGGGGGATGTGCGCAGATCGCCGGCAGTGTACCGCCAGGTTCCGCCTCGTGAATGAGCTAGCCTGCTGCACCGCTGGGGCGCCTGTTTGTGGGCGTGCATTCAGCTGTCGCAGCTGTCGCAGCCGTCGCGGCCGTCGCAGCCGTCGCAGCCGTGGCGGCCGTCGCGGCCGTCGCAGCCGTCGCGGCCGTCGCGGCCGTCGCAGCCGTCGCAGCCGGGGCAAAGGCCGCTTCGCCGCCGCCACCTCAGGGCCAGTTCCACTGTGCAGGTCCTCCATGAACTCCTTCCACCAGGCACGAGTGCGTGTGAAACCCAGGGCCTGGCGGTGGTCGCCGCGCCAGCACCGCCATGACCGCCTCTGCCAAGTCACCCCCATGACCGCCTCTGCTCGTGCTCGTCACGGCAGAGACCACCGCAGCTGCGCGCAGCTGAGAGCTGGCTGCCGACGTGCTGGACAGTCTGATCGAGGGTAAGAGAGGCGAGAAGAGCGGCCTGCTGAGCCATGATGCCGCTAACAACAACGAATAGGACAGCTAACGCCCGCCTGCGCCTCACTGCGGCCCCAACAGCCTGATACATGCCGAGAAGCGTGGCGGAAAGCGAAGTGAACGCCCTTGCAGGTTGGAATGGAGGGCAGGTTCTCGTGCGGCGCCCCGCCCGCGCCGCAGCGGTTGGTCTGAAATCCCCAGCTACTCGTCTGCTGGCCTCACTCAGCCTGTCGCTGCTACCCATCAGGAGGCATCAGGAGGCCAGGGACTGGCCTCTGCCGCCCACAGCTGGGCGCGTCGCTGCCGCCAGCCGCAGTGCACGCCCGCTTCCCTGCCTGGCCAGTAGTGGAGCTGTGCCGCCTGCGAGCCATGCATTTGAGGCCTTGTCTGTGACGCTATGTTGAGCATGGTACTCCACCACCTGGCTCGCCGCCACCGCGCCGCAGCTACATGCTGCGGCAGCAGAAGGCAACGTGGCTGCAATCCACATCCTGGCAGAGTCGCCTGATGCTGCAATGATGCCCGATGGCGTGGGCGGCTGCCGCTGCATCATGCAGCTAGAAACGGTCACACTGCGGCGGTGTTGTTGCTGCTGGCTGCCACTGCATTGTGCAGTATCCCAGGCCACACAGCAGTGGTCGAGCTGCTGCTGACTGCAGCGCCCCAGGCGGCGTCAGTGGCTGACAACGATGGGCACCTGCCACTGCATTGTGACGCTATGCTCGGCCATGAGGCTGTTGTGACCCGTTTGCTGGGAGCGGCACCTGAGGCCGAGCTAAACAGGGCTGGACGGCCCTGCTCTTTGCAGCCCGTAACGACCACCTCCCTGCCGCCCGCATTCCGCTGGAGCGCACAACAGCAGCGCCGGCAGAGCTGATTGCCGACATGCTGGCAGTGATGCATGACCCGGACGCCTGGCCAGGCGCCCTCGAGGCAGTATAGAGGTCAGTGCATGCATCCCCCCCGTCACACCCCTCACCCTCACGCCACGTGTGACAGTTCAGTGACTGACCATAAACTGACGTTAATGTAATCTATCTATCCTCGAGGCAGTGCACACGCTTCTCGCCGACCTGGCAACCGACCGCGCGCTGGCGCCCGCCCTGCACCTGGAGCTGTGCATCGCATGTTGCAATGACGTCAGTAGTGCCTGGATCCGTACGCAGATGGGAGGAGCAGGGGTCAATGCTGGATTCAGTTGCCAGTGGCGGGCGGGCATCGTGACGCGAGGCCGGACCGGGCGGGCGGCTGGTGAACAGCGAGAGGCTGCGGCGCTGTCTGTTTCCCTTCTTGGCTCTTCTGTGCCTCACAAAACGCTCTCCCAGCTGCATCCGCGCGCCGGCAGCGGCGGCCAAAGGGAACTCGAGCTGAACGGGCCTGCAGAGCATTGCAACTTCCTTCATAGATCGCGCATTGGGCTGGCATTTTATTGCAGGTGAGAGGCAGGCAATCGCTGCGCGCCATGCATGGTGCATGCTGGAGACGCGCCTTGGGCCCGCCGATGGCAGGGACGACACGCGCATGGGCGTCTCAGAGCTTAGGAGGAGCGGGGCCTCGCCGGGCGGCGCCGGTGGGCGGGCGGACGGGTGGCGGGCGGCGACGTTGGAGGGCAAGCGGGCGGGGCAACCCTCCCCCCCTGCGACCCGCCGCTCCCTGACTGTGACTGCTCCCTCGCACATGCAGCGTGCGGGCTCCAACATCCATCCACGCAGAGGGAGCCCTCCTCCCGGCTTCCAGCTTGCTGCCGTTGGCCTGGAGGCGAGCGGACGGTGGCCGCCCTGCGCAGAGCGCAGCTCTCTGGCGGCGTCAAAACTTCTTCGGTTCTTGTCTCTTCAGTTCTTGACGAGTCATCCGTCCGAGAGGATGAAGCTGGACGTCAACGTGCTGCGCTACCTGTCGAAAGACGACTTCCGGGTGCTGACGGCGGTGGAGATGGGGCAGAAGAACGTGAGGCGCCTGCGTGCTCAGCCACCTTTTTTTTTTGGCCCCATGGCCATCCATGCAGTGGTCGTTGATTGGTTGCCTGGCGGCATCGGCGGGGATGGGCAGAAGAACGTGAGCTGTGGCTTGCGTTCCTGATGGTCGTGGGGCAGCGGGTGGCGCGCTCCAGCGGCGCAGCGCGCGGCGGCGCGGGCAGGGCAGGGGCCGGGGCCGGCGGCGGCGCCGCGCGGCCTGCGCCCGGCCCCCTCCCACCCTCTTCCCGCCCCTGCCCTCCCCGCGCGGCCGCCGCCCCGCAGCACGAGATCGTGCCGGCGCAGCTGGTGGACAGCATTGCCGGACTCAAGTGAGCCGCGCTGCTGACCCCCAACCCTCCCTAACAAACAGAGATGTTTGCGCGACCTAAAAATAAATCCTACATCTTGCTGCGCCGCGCCGCCGCCGGCTCGCGGCGCGTGCGTGCGCGCGTGCTGCCCGCCTGAGGCCGCCGCCCGCTGCTGGCACCGTGCCCCCCCACCCCCACCCCCACCCCCACCCCCACCCCCACCCCCCACACACACCTCGAGGCGGCCGCCCTCGCCCCGCCCGCCTGCCTGCCCCGCCCCTCGTCCCGCGCCGCCTGTCCCTCACCTCGCGCCGTCCGCCCCTCCTCCCTCCGCTCTGCCCCCGTCTCCCGCTGCCCGCCAGGCACGGCGGCACCTTCAAGTGCCTGCGCAACCTGCTGCGGCACAAGCTGGTGCACCACGACAGCTCCAAGTGCGAACCAGTTTTCTTCCTTGTGTTCTTGTGTTGTCTAAGTTGTATATTGGCAAGTTGCTGGGGCTGGGGGCGGCATGACGGCGCGCCACGCGGCCCCAAGCGAGGATGGTGGTTGGGCGCGGGGGCGGGAAGGAGGGGGCGCGCGGCGGCCCGCGAGAGAGGGGCGGCGGTTGCGCGGCGGCCCCACGCCTCCACATGCTCACCCTCCGACAATAACACAGGTATGACGGCTACCGCCTCACCTACATGGGCTACGACTTCCTTGCCATCAAGGTGCCCTAAACCCTTCAAGTTTTGAATATAATTTATAAAATACTATTGAATTGTGAAGAAGATATCATAATCCATACACGACTATTATGTACTATTATTGTGAGTTGTTGAATATGTGAATTGCGAATTATCAGCCTTGTCTCAAATCGCGACCACATGTGCTGCGACCTCCTTGCGGCCACGGCGAGCACATGTGTGGCGGCATGCGCACCAGTGCAGTGCAGCTCCCGCACACGCCAGGGCGGCGGCAGCTTCCTCGCGCGCGCACGCACGTGCCGCTCCGGCCCGCATTGCCGTCGCGTGGCCGGGGCCCTGCGCCCGCGCGCGGCCCCGCCCGCCCTGCGCCGCCGCCGCCCTGCCTGCGCCAAGCTCTCAGACCAGGCCGACAGCTCCGCCCTCTCTCGCCCCCTTCCCCCCTCCTCCCCGCGCCGCCGCCCCCCAGGCGCTGGTCAATCGCGGCGCGATCAGCGGCGTAGGCCGACAGATCGGGGTGGGCAAGGAGAGCGACATCTTCGAGGTGCGCGCGCGGGAAGAAAGCAAGCAGGGCATTTGACGTATTGACAATCGTATTAAAAATTCGTATGTTCAAGGTGTGCATGCGTGCGCGTGGCACGCGCGTGCATCCGACATAACAACAGCGTAGGTATCGCACATCTTTGAGGTGCGTGTGTTGCGAGCGCTGCTGTCCGTGCTGCGGCGTGCAGGCGCGACGCGCGTGCGCGCGGGGCGCCCGCTGCCAACTCACGGCGCTGCCTTCCACTCTCCTCCAGCCCTTCGCCCCCAACAACCCCCAACATCCCCCCAAAATCCCCCCAACATTCCCCCCATCATTCCCCCCAACACTCTCCCAACATTCCCCCAACGCTCCCCCAACTTTCCCCCCACCATGCTCAGGTCACCAACGAGGAGGGGGAGGTGATGGCCCTCAAGCTCCACCGCCTGGGCCGCACCAGCTTCAGGTGGAAAGAAGCGCATGGGGTGGAAAGAAGTGCAAAAGGGCGCTTGCACGCGCGGGGCCGGGGCTCGCAGCGCCGGCTTCCAGGCCCGCCGGGCGGCGGGCGCCCGGCGGCCGCGCTCGGCGCTCTGCTGGGCCCGCGCCCCGCGCTCCGCCGGGCCCCGACCGCCCGCGAGGCCGCCGCGCTGGCGCACGCCCGCCGCAGGGCGGTGAAGAGCAAGCGCGACTACATGAAGCGAGGGAGCCACTACAGGTATGCCGGCTAATGTATGTATGTATGTGTCGGAGGTATGGGCGCTGCGGGGGGGGTGGGAGGCCCATCACCGCCGCGCGCCCCTGCCCTGCCCGCCCCGGCGCCGCCCCGCGCCGCTCGCGGCGGCGGGCGGCGGCCCCGCCCCGCACCCTCCCCCCCTGCCCCCGCGCGTGCCGCGCGCGCCCCCCGGCCCCCCCCAACAACATCAAATTTTCATCAAATTTTCAAGTGTGTCTTCTCCACGCCGCAGCTGGCTCTACCTCTCCCGCCTTGCGGCGCTCAAGGAGTTTGCGTTCATGAGGGCGCTGGGGGACCACGGCCTGCCGGTGCCGCAGGCGCGCGCTTCGAACGTAGTTTGTTTTTATATTTTTCCCCGCGTTTTCAAGACGTTCCGAGGGCCTGCAGGGAACGGCTTGTCGGTGCCGCAGGCGCGCGCGTGCGCCTGTACGTGTGCTTTGAGATGCGCTTGGCGTGTGGCGAGCGCTTTGCTTTCTTCAACTGACCTGCTCAGATGCTTTCCTTCTGTTTTGCTGCTCTGCAGGCGATTGACAACAGCCGGCACGCGGTGCTGATGAGCCTGGTGGACAGCTACCCGCTGGTGCAGGTGGGAGGAAAGTATTTGAGCGGCTGGAAAGCGCGCAGGCTGGGGACCAGGGAGCGGCGGCAGCGGCGGCGGCAGTGCTTCCAGCGTGCCGCTGCCCATGCTGGTGCTGGCCAGTGCCCAGCCCTCTTGACCCGTGCTTTCTTTCACCCGCACTTTCTTCCGCCCGCGCTTTCCACCCGCTGCCGCCGCAGGTCAAAGAGCTCAGCTCCCCGCGGCGAGTCTACACCCAACTGATGGACCTTCTCTGTCAGGTGCGAAAAAGGCTGGTGCGAAACGCGGGCAGGGGTGCATCAACGCAGGCAGGGCGCAGCGTGTGTGGCACCTGGGGGCGCGGGTGGCCAGGCATGCAGGCGGCAGGAGCGCAGGAAGCATGCGCAGCGCCCTGGCGCGCGTGGCTGCCGCCCGGCGCGGCGCGGCGCGACGTGCGTCCGGGCAGCCCCCGTGCCGCCGATGCCGCGCCGTTTGGCCATGCCTGCTGCTGTTCCTGACCCGCAGCTGGCGGGCCTGGGGCTGGTTCACTGCGACTTCAACGAGTTCAATCTCCTGGTGCGTTTCAATGCGTTGCAGCACGTGTTTTTGCCTTGCCCGTAAAAGAGGGGAACTGGATGCGTTGCGGCGCCGCCGGCCGGCCACCCTGCACGCCTCTCGTCCTCCCTCCCTGGACTGCCTGCCCCGCCGCCGCCGCCCCCCTGCTGCCCTGCCGCCCGCACAGTGTCCCACCCGCCCCTTTTCGCCCCCCCCTCCCCCCNCCCTGCCGCCCGCACAGTGTCCCACCCCCCCCTTTTCGCCCCCCCCTCCCCCCCCACCCCCACCCCCACCCCCACCCACCCCAAAACAAAAACACAGATAAACGACACCGAAGAGCTGACCCTCATCGACTTCCCACAGATGGTGTCGGTCGGCCACGCCAACGCGCAGGCGCGGCGCCCGCGCGCGGCGAGCGCACTGGGGGGTGCCCGCGCCGGCCGCGCGTCGCCCGCGGGCTGCGACGCCCCTTGGTTTGCCTTTGTTTTGCACTGCAGGAGCTGTTTGAGCGCGACGTGGAGTGCATCATCCGGTTCTTCAGGTATCATTATTATTATCACGTCTTGTTACCTGAAACCCCATGAAATGAGGTTTCATATTGCTGCACAGCGAAACCTCGTTTCATCCCTTGCCGCAGCCGGTGCCCCGGCGGCGTCGCCGGCGCCGGCTCGGGCCCGCACCCGGCCTGCTCCCCCGGGCGAGCTCCCCTCCATCCTCCCCTTCTGTCCACCGCCTGCTCTTCTTTCCATCCCCTTCTCTACTTCCCCACCCCCGCAGCAAGAAGCTGGGCTACATACCCGAGCTGGATGAGGGGCTGGAGCGCGTGCGCCCCTCCTTCCAGGTCTGCCTTCGCAGAGCAGCACATTCGCAGCGGCGCCGACCTCTCTCTGCCGCCGCACGCCGCGGCTCCTGCGGGGCGCTCCGTCCGGCGCGGCTGCCGCGCGGGCGAAGCGGCGGGCCGCGCCGCGCCGCCCCTCTCGTGCATCGGCGCACCACGAGCTCACGAGTCGCACCCCTGCCGCAGGATGCGGTGGCCGCAGCCTTGGGAAGCATCGATGGCGAGCTGAGGGCCTCGGGTGGGTGGGCGGTGGGTGCTTGCAGTGGGGGGGCGGGGGGCCGCGCACTTGCGCACCGCCTTGCCCCGGCCACAGCAGGGGCGGCGCGACGCCTCCTGCGGCCGCTGCCCTCCCCCGCACACCCCGCCAGCGCTGCGCGCGCGCCCCCTCCCCACGTGCCCTCCCTCAAGCTCCCTCCCCCGTGCCCTCCCTTCGCCCTCCCTCCCCTCTCCCCTCCCCGCGTACTTTATTTTTTCCACCATTCTGGCCACCCAGGCTTCAAGAAGGAGCACCAATCGGTGCTGGAGCGGTTTGTCGAGAGCCGGCAGCAGGGGGAGGAGGAGGACGTGGGGGAGGAGGAAGAGGAGGACGAAGGGGAGGGCAGCGACAGCAGCGAGGGCAGCGAGGAGCAGGAGGAGCAGGAAGGCAGCGAGGCGGGCGCGGCGGCGTGGGCCGGGAATGAGGGAGAGGGTGAGGGCGACGACGCAGGGGCGCAGCGGCAGGCAGCGCGGGCGGCGGGCGGCGGCGACGGCCTGGCGGCGCTGGCGGAAGAGGGCAGCCAAGGCAAGGGCGGTCTGCTTGGCAGCGAAACCAGCAGCAGCGATGCGGGCGCCAGGGCGCTGGGCTCAGACGAGGAGGAGAAGGAAGAAGGCAGCGAGGGCGAGGCGGCAGCAGCCGGTATGGCAGGGCTGCGCCTGGGCGGCCGGGCGCCGCGGCGGCCGGGCACGGCGGCCGCCCGGCAGCAGCAGCACGGCGGCGGCGGCGGCAGCGGCGCGCAGCAGCGCGTGCAGGCAGCGCTGGCAGGGCAGCAGCGGCGGGCGGCGCGGCGCGACGCGCTGGCCAAGGCGAGCAGCAGGAACGCGAGCAAAGCTAAGAACAAGGGGAAGCGCAAGGGCGCGTCGGGCGGCCTCGGCGACTTCTGACCGTTGTTGGTGGGAGCGGCGCTCCTCTTCCGTGCCCGCAGCGGGAGCGGCGCTCCTCTGTGCTTGCAGCGCCCCTGGCTGGCTGCTGTTAGCAACAGTGCAAACGACAGAGAGGGAGCAGAGCACCATGCATGCGGCTGCTTGCCAGTAGGCAGGCAAACACAAACAGACAGCCCTGGAAACTACGTTCACAGCTGGAAACTACTCTCAGATCTAACAGCCAACCCACCATGTCTCTACACTCCTCCTCGTCATTCAACTCTGCAACGTCCTGCTCGTCCCGCTCCTCCTCCAGTGGCGCCGCAGTCAGAATGTTGCGAACAATGTGCACGGGCAGCTCCAGGCGCAGCCGCCGCTGCAGGCGCGCCAGGCTGAGCGCCAGCGCTCGCAGGCAGCCGCATGCCGCCGCTGGCAGGTGCGCCACCAGCTGCGCCGCCTCTGCTGGGGAGCGCTTCAGCATGCGGGCAGGGCAACCCTAAACCCTAGACCCTCTCGGCGCTGCTGGGGAGCGCGCCAGCAGGACGCGGGCGGTGGAGAGCTGACCATTGAGGGCTGCCCAGATTGTTAGTTGCCCAATGCAGTGGCAGTTGGCCCAGTTCGTCAGATGCCATTGCGTCGCCAGGTGACTCTGCCAGGATGCGCCGGAAGGCAGGCGCGTCTGCCACGGCATGCAGGAGGGTGCCTGCCACAAGCTCCAGCGGCTTCTGGAGCGCACGAGACGAGCTTTGTGGGTTGAAGAGCGAGGCGCAGAGTTAGGGTGAGAGCAGGGGACAAGAGGTGGGTGGGAGGGATGGGATGGGCGCGGGGTCCGCCGGGGTCTGCCTCTCAGTGCTGCTCCAGCACCCCGGCAGAGCATCCGCACGCAGCAGCAAGGTGGCAGCGCAGCGAGCATGTGCTGCCGTAGCCGTAACGTTGGGTGTTCTACCTGGCGTGCGCACGGGGCCGCCGCCAGGCCGCCTGATGTGCCCGCGGCGACAACGCTACACAGCAGAGTTGGCCTCGCCCACATTCCTTGCTCTCTACGCAGGCTTTTCCAGTTCGCATGCTCTCCTCCATGCGCCTCCATTCCCAAGGAAGCAAAATATCATGAATATATCCACAGGTGGCATTCTCCACGTCTGGGAGGCTGCGATGCAGTTTATTGACAGCAGTGAACAGGTGCTGCATGCAGCTGCTACTCCTCATCGCTCGAGCCCCGCTCCCCTTCGCTCTTCTCCTCAGTGCCGCTTCCTTCTGCAATATCCACCTCCTGCTCCTCCTCCAGCGGAGCCGCCGCCAGGATGCGGCGCACGACGCTCTCGGGCAGCTCCAGGCGCAGCCGCCGCTGCAGCCGCGCCAGGCTGAGCGCCAGAGCGCGCAGGCGGCTGCGCGCCTTGTCCGGCAGGCGCGCCACCAGCTTCGCCGCCTCCACCAGCGAGCGCGCCAGCACGGCGGGTAGGGCGCGCGCCAGGGCTGGGCAGGGAGTGGGGAGGAGCGCCCAGTCGGGGGGTGACAGCGCACGGCGGGCGGCCAGGTCGACGATCAGTGCGTGCACTGATTCCTCTCTTTGCTCCAAGGTGGCTAGGCTTCCTCTTGGTCTTGGCGCATCCACTGCTGTCAGCAGGTTGGCAATCAGCTCAGCCGGCGGTGCCGCCGAGCGCTCCACCAGGACGCGGGCGGCAGGGAGGTGGCCGCAGTGGGCTGCAAGGTAGAGGGCCGAGCGGCCTGCGTTTGTCCGGTGCTGCTCTGTCTCAGGCGCCGCATCTAGCAGCAGCTCAACGACAGCTGTGTGGCCGTTCTCAGCTGCCACATGCAGCGGCCGCCAGCCACGGCTATCACCTGCTGATGCTGCTTTGGATGCAGCAGCCAGCAACAGCTCAGACGCCGCGGCGTGCCCACGTGCAGCTGCACGATGCAGCGGCATCTTGTCGACCAAGTCGGCCGCCAATGCCGCCTGGGGCGCAGCATCCAGCAGCAGCCTGACTGCCGCTGCGTGGCCGTTGTCAGCTGCCTAGTGCAGCGGCAGCCACCCCAATTCGTCAGCCGTCATCGCATCGCCAAGCGAGTCTGCCAGGATGCGCTGGATGGCGGCAACGTCGCCATTGTTGGCTGCATGTTGCAGCTCGGTCCATATCATCGCCGCCCTGCGCAGGCGAGGCGGCAGGCGGCGCGAGGCAGGCAGTGGGGCGCTTCGCTGGGCACAGCAGAACTGCTTGCAGGCAGCTACAGTTGCCGATGCAATGCAATGCTCGCAGGCGGGTCCAGATTTGCCGCTGACCGTCAGGGGCGTCAGGGGCGTCACGAAGGTCGGGCGGCGGCGAGGATAACACCTCGCTGATGCTTCGCTTCGGCCTGTCTGGGGCGCTCCAAACTCAGGAGCGGCGTAGCGCGAGGCTTTCGCGATCGTCGCAGGCATCTCCACTCGCCCTCGAGTTGGCGACCGGCTGCACCAGGGCTTGTGGAGAACGGTGACGAAGCAGATATAAGCGGGGTGGGGCTGGTTGAGCTGATCATGAATGGCGGGCGGGGGGGCGGGGGTGTGGATTGAGGCAGGGCAGGGATTGAGGCAGGTCGAGAGCGGCGTGCCAACGCGCCATGCAGCCACCTCGCGCCATATCCCCACGCAGCAAGGCGAAGGGTCTGGCGAGCTTGGGAGGCCGGCGGGGCGCGGTGTACGGCGGAGCGGTGCGCGCAGAGTCGTTGAGCGGGGTCGGGCAGCGGCAGGAGGCCGGAAGCGCGACCAACGCACAGGATTATCAGCGCGCGGTGCCAGCCCGCCACACGCCCACATGCTCCCTCCATCCCCTGCCCGCTCCCCTCGCAGGCCTGCAGCGGCGAAGCGTCGGATGAGCTGCTGCCCTGCCTGGTGGACGCCCTCGCCCCGCTGAACAACGCCACCACCCAGCTGGGCACGCGACCGAGGCGGCACTGGAGGCGGCAGCGGGCGCCACGCCGACGCCACCAACCTCCAGCTCGTGCGCGAGGCCGCCTGGGGCCTGAGCGGCGCGGAGCTGACGCCTCACCATGCGCAGTGGGAGGCGTGTGGCGACTTCCCCGGGTTCAGGCACGCAAGGGGCCGGCATCCATGCGTGTGTGGTGTGGGTGGTGGGTGGGCGGGGCAATGAGGCTTGTGCTGCGCCTTCGGCAGGCGGCACGTCGTCCCCTGCGCCTGCGGCAGTTTGCCCAAGAGCGGCCGGGTAACCATGCGCCGTTTATCCTCCGGGCGGCGATGCCAGCGCCAGCGCTTCGGTACAACTGCGCGCCGCTGTCATCGCTTCCGCGATTGCAGGCCTGCGCTGGCCCATCTTTCACAGCTCCAGGCTAGCCACGACGGCAATTGAGTGGAGGATTCTCGTGCTGACGGGGCGCGCAGGGCGCCGCGGGCGCCGTCCTGCAAGCCCGCCCGGTGGCTCTGGGCTGCCTCCCACGACAACCAGGGAGCGCGACCACGCCTATTTCGACATCTCATTTCGTGCTTTTGACAAGCCCTGAGCTCAGCAGACAAGCCACACATGCGAATCGAGCTTTGCCGGGAGAGCCTGGTGGTGCGCCTGGAAGGCTGGGACAAGCTTTGGGCGGCCGTGCGCTCAGATATCGCTGTTGACCTGCACACCATCTGCGGCGTCCGCGCCCGCCCGCCCGAGGCCGCCGCCGCCTGCAAGGGCCTGCGCGTTGGCACCGACCTGCCAGGCTGGTTCACAGCAGGCACGCGGGGAGGAGGGGAGGGGAGGCCATGCAGAAATGGGCGCACAAGAAGGGGGTGGAGGGGCTCCCAGTACAGCGCAGCAGGTGACCCTCGCCTGTCCTCACGCCCCTTCTCCCCTCCCCACCCCCCAGGCACCTTCTACCACCCCTGCTCTGGCGCCGCCCCAGACTTTTACTTCGTCCTCCAGCAGTCGCACGCTCTGGCGTTGGACCTCGCACCGCCCGCACGCTACGGCCGCCTCATCCTCGATGCAGGACCCGGCGCCGACGTCGATGCAGTGGCCGCAGAGATCGCGGAGGCGGTGGCAGCGCTGGGCGACGGCGGGCAGGCGGGCGGCAGCGCCACGGCGTGCGGCGCGGCGGTGCTGGGCGGCGGCGGCAAGGCGGGCGGCACGGCGGCAGGCGGGGGGTGCAGCGGCGAGCTGGAGCAGCCGCTGTTGTGAGCAGAGCGCCACCGAGGGCCCTGCTGTGCTACCCGCGATTGAACGCCTGCCTATTTCTCCACGCGGGAACTTTTTCATGCTTGCCACTCCTGTACTGCACAGCACCATGAATGACCACAGTGCAGGACCATGAAGCACAGCCGTCAGACCAGGCCAACACACTGATGAGCAATGCATGGCTGGTGCCTGCCTGATGCCATGCCATGCGGCTGGGTGTGTCAAGCTTGCGGTGCATGCGGCGCTCAGTCCTCCAGCGGCACCACCGTCAGAGTGTGGCGCACGATGTGCACGGGCGGCTCCAGGCCCAGCTGCCGCTGCAGGCGTGCCAGGCTCAGCGCCAGAGTGCGCAGGCGGCCGCGCTGCTCTGCCAGCAGGCGTGCGACCAGCTGCGCCGCCTCGGCCGGGGAGCCGCCAGCACGGCGGGCAGAGCATGCGCTAGACCAGGCCAGGGAGTGGGGGGGGGGGCGAACCCAGTCCGCGGGCGACAATGCATGGTTTGCAGCCAGATCTGCCAGCAACGCGTGCACAACATCCAGAGCCTTGGGGGCGGCTTGTGGACCGTGTATGGCTGCCAGAAGGTCGGCGATCAGCTCAACCGGCGCTGCCGTCGAGCGCTCCAGCAGGACTCGGGCGGCAGGGAGTCGGCAGGACGTTGCTGTGCAGGCATGCCAGGATGAGGGCCGAGCGGCCGTCAAGCTGTCCTGCACCGCTCCGTCTCAGGCGCAGCGCCCAGCAGCAGTGCCACCACAGGCACATAGCCCTCCCGAGCCTCACAATGCAGTGGCAGCCAGCCGTGCTGGTCAGCGGCTGATGCCGCTCTGGGCGCAGCAGCCAGCAGCAGCTCAACCGCCGCAGTGTGGCCCTCGCTTGCTGCCAATGCAGCGGCAGCTGACCACTGCTATCGGCCACTGATGGCGCCTGGGGCGCTGCAGCTACCAGCACATCGACTGCTGCCGTGTGGCCTTGCAGAGCTGCACAATGCTGCTTGGGGCACCGCAGCCAGCAGCACCCGGACTGCTGCTGTGTGCCGAGGCGGCGACTGCGGTGCAGTGGTGTGAGGGTGCGGCGCCAGCGCGACGTGCGTGCCCAGCCGCTTCTGCTGCTGCAATTGCCGATTGGATGTCTGTGGCAGGGACACACACCTTGACTACAAACCCATAGATGCATAATAAAACGATTTGGCGGGAGTGAAAACTTAAGAAATGCAATAGAAGACTCTGCTGCCGGCTCCCACGCAGCCGAACGTTGCTGTGCAGGCATGCCAGGATGAGGGCTGAGCGGCCGTCAAGCTGTCCTGCACCGCTCGCTCGCCGCCACGTCACCACGCGACTGTCAGTGTGCGTATGTGTGCACGACGGTGGGCATCGCGGCCGGGCGCTCGTCTATCGGGCAGCAGCAGATGCAGCTGCGGGCCAGGGTCAGGGGAGGAGGAGGGCGCGGCGTGGTGCTCGGGGCAAGGGGCGGCACGGACTGCCTCCTGCCTCGCGCAAAGCCGCTGCCCCTCCCGCGCGTAGCCCACCCCCTCGGCTAAGCCCACGCCAGCAGCGGAGCAGGCACGGCGCCAGCAGAGGAGCAGGCAGAGGCGCCGGCAGAGGCGCCGGCAGAGGACCCCTCTGCGAGCGCGTCCAGGAGCCGCTCACGGGAAGAGGAAGATGCCGATGATGATAGAGATGGGGCCGCAGTAGCGCTCGCGGGCCACCGCATACGTGTGCACCGGCGCGGTCGCAGCCGCGGCCGCGGTCTGTTGCACCATGACGCCACCGCTGCCAGGCGCGCCTGCGTGTTGATCTCCACGCGCAGGTCGTTCTTCATCCTCTGCTTGCAAGCAGAAAATGGGAAGGGGGGAACTGGGAGGGAGGCTGGCCGGGTGGGCGTGGGTGGGTGGGTGGGTGGAGGAGGGTGTGGGGGTGGGGGTGGTGGTGGTGTGGTGTGTGNGTGTGTGTGTGTGTGTGTGTGTGTGTGTGTGTGTGTGTGTGTGTTGGGGTGGGGGGTGGGGGGTGGGGGGTCAACACGGTCCCTGGTTGCCCCAAGTTGGCAGGGTGGGAGGGTGGGGTGGGGTGGAGGGAGGGGCGGTCCAGGCAGCTCAGAGCGTTCCCTCTCACCTCCCGCTCCAGTTCCTGGCGCAGCTTCTCCACATATCCGTCTGCGCTGCCCCGTGCCATGCTGCCGGTGTACGGGACCGCCATCGGCTGGCTGGCATGCGGCAGGGGTGCCACGGGCTGCGACCCGGCCGACCGCGGCGCCTCCGAGCTGCCACCGGCGGGCGGCGCCGGCACCGTGGCGTAGGTCGCCGGCGGCGGCGGGTAGCCCACCGTCGGCGGGCCTGCGCGCCGGGGCAAGCGAGCAATCCTTGAATCGTCGCGGGGCCAGGCTCGGGGGAAGGGGGCGGCGGCAGCCCCGCCGCTGCAGCACGAGCGCTGGCCCAGCTCCCCTGCCCCTGCAGGGGCAGGGCAGCTGCCGGCCCCAACCGCTCGGCTGCAGCCCGGCGCTGTGCCACATGGCACATGCCCACGCGCGGTGCCCAGTGATGCATCGCTCGCTGGGCACCCCATCAAAGGGCGAGCCCGCCGTGATGGTTAGCCGCTGCACCTCTCCCAAGATCTCCTTGGCCTGCGCATGCGGGGGAGGGAGCGAGCGCTGTCGTCGGCATGCCGCCGCTGCATGCCCTGGCCAGGTCAGCCGGCGGGGTCGCCGAGACGGGCCGGCGCGGGCGCCCCTGCCGGCCACAGCGCCAGCGGCGGGCCGCTCGCCGGCGGCAGGCGAGGCAGGCCACGAGCGGCGAAGCACGGAGGCGGCGCCGCTGGCGGCCGGCCGGGCAGGCGGAGCAGCCCTGGCGCGGGGCGCGCCTGGAAGGTGGTGCAGCCGAAAGAGCCCACCAGGTCCTCGCTTGTGAGGCCCAGGAGGTCTTGGCCGGTCACTGCGTGCAGGGGGGCAGGCGGGGCTGCAGCCTGGCTGCAGCTCGGAAATGATGGCGGTGTGTGGTGTTTGGTGGGTCGGGGGGAGGGGGGCGACCGAGCCCCCGGGGCAGCTGGGCGGTCGGCAGGCGGCAGGCGGCGAGCCTGACGCGAGCTGTCGGCGTGGTTTCAAGCGGCATGCCGCCGCACCTCCGTTGTGCCTGAAGGCGTGCGCGAGCTGGCCCAGCGACAGGGACTCCAGCCAGGCCACCACATCCTCCACCGACCACTGCGCCACCGGCCTGCCCATCCCTTGCGACTGCAGTGGAGCTGCCCGCAGGCGGCGCGCGCGCGGGCGGCGGGTGTTTTTCTGAGGTACAGGCGACCGGCCGTGTGCAGGCGGCTACCGGCTACCGGCATGCACAGAAGCCCTTCAGTGCGCTAGCCACGCCTCCTTCTCACCTGGCCGGGCCTTCAGGAGAGCTGGAAGCGCCGGCAAGGCCGCGATCCCTTAGTTTGGCCTTGACCCACTTCCTTCTCGCGAGTATCACCGCGATCGGTTGCGTTCAGCGCTGCTGGCGTCACGTTAGGGCCGCAGAGTCTCGTTGGGGAGTATCTGGAGCGATGAGCACGCTTTCTGTGTCGGACATGTCGGACGTGTACACGTAGCCTTACATATTCCTTCTATATTCCAGTCCCCAGTCACAAATGGAGCACTAGATCTTGTTGTTTTAGCAGACATCAAGGCGGATGGAAACTGCAGCGGTCCATCCTGCCCTAGCGCGCCGCCCTGCCCAGGCGCGGCCCCCGCCCGTGCTCCGGGCAAGACAGCAGCCCGCACTGCACTCCACGCACCACCCGCCACGGACTCCCAGCCACAGGCTGCCGCTGCCAGCCGCAGGTTTGACCAGCCAACCGACATGTCCAGCCGCAGGCTACCGCCGCCAGAGCTTGAGCGCGCGGTCCTTGCCGCCGCTGGCGACAGAGCCGCCGTCGGGGGCCCAGTCTGCCGAAAACACCTCGTCCGCGTGGCCGGGCAGCTCCACCAGCATCTTGCGCGTGCGCACCTGCGGGGTGGAAAGCGTGGGGGCAGACGGCAGCAGCGAGCTGAGCGCGCGGTTGGCCTCGCCGGAGCGGCGAACTGGTGCCGCTGCGCGCCCGCCGCTGCCGCCCGCGCCCGCCGCCCGGACCCAGCAGCATGCCGCATGCAGCACATTCTGCAGTAGATATCGCGCATGCATGAGATGCAGGCAGGCAAGCAAGCATGCGCACGCACGCAAACATCTGCGCACCTCCCAAATTTTGAGCGTCGAGTCCTTGCTGCCGCTCACAAACAGGCGCGAGTCGGCGGACCAGGCGACCTACACACACACATGCGCGCGCGCACATGCGCGGGCCGCCTCGGCGCGACAGCACGGCGGGGCCGCGACAGGGAGGTGCGCAGCGGGGCGGCAGCGGGGGCCGCGGCCCCCCCTCACCCCACCCCCCACCCCACGCCACCCCCACCCACCCCCACCCACCCACACACACACACACCACCACCACCACCACCCCGCGCGAGCCCCACCCACCCACCAACACAAGCGCACACGACAACGCTCCCACCCTCGCACCTGGTACACCGGCCCCACGTGCCCGCGCAGCGTGGCCACAAACGCGCCCTTCACGCCATCCCAGAGCTTGACGCTCTTGTCGAAAGAGGCGCTGGCGATCCAACGCCCGTCGGGGGAGAACGTCACCTGTGCGGCGGCAGGGGCGGCGGGGGACCGGCGCATCGCGCCACGGCGTCGTCCCAAGCGCGGGCGGGCGTGACGGCGGCGCCCGCGTGCTGGCGGGCGCCGGCCGGCGCCCGCGCCGCCGCGGCTGCGCCGCCCGGCGCGCAGCGCGCAGCGCCAAATCGCGTCCCAAGCAACTCGGTCCCGGGCGCGCGCCTGGTTGATGAGCTGCATATGCCCCGTCATGCGCGCGAGCGGCTGCTTGCTGGCCGACGGCTCCCACAGGAAAAGCGTGAAGTCGTCGGAGCCTGGGGCAAAAGCAACAACCAATGGTCGATGTGCTGGCCGATGGATTGACCGATCGATTGGATCGAACAGGGGGCTGCCAGGTCGATGACGTGCGCAGGGAGTGAGGCAGCGGCGCTCGCGAGGCGCGGCAGGCGCGCGCAGCCCGCCCGCGGGCGCGGGCACGGCGCGCGCGCGGCGCGGCGCGGCGCGGCGCGCGGCCATCTGCCCCGGGCCGCGCCCACCTGTGGCCAGCCGCTCTGGCCGCCCGCCCCGCGCAGCCTCGTATCGCTGCAGAGCCTTCGCCTTGGCCTCCGCTGGGTCGGCGGGCGCGGCGCCGGTGTGGTCAAACGCGCCTGCGCAGGGAGGGAAGAAAGAGGGGAGAAAGAAAGCGTAAGGGCCGAAGCGGCGCGGAGGCGCCGGCACTCCTCGCCGGCACACCTCCCGCGCTCTGGCGCCGGTTGCGGCCTGGTGGCCTGCTGCCCGCCCGCTGCCCCACCACCTGCAGCCTCCCTCGCGCATCTGCGGCCTCGCTTGACGCGCTTCGTGAGCAAGAAAGCGCGCGCTTTCTCCCCCCCCCCTCCCCCCCCCCCTCCCACCCGTGCGCAGTGCATAGTCGGTGCTCAGGCTCATCGTGTTGACCCAGTGCCCGTGCCCCCGCAGGCTGCGCACAGGAACGGAAGGGGCGCGGCAGAAGGTGAGAGACAGGGCCGCACAGGCGGGACGCAGCACCCAGGTGGCGCGCAAACAGGCGGCGCCGCGTCGGCGCGGCGACGCGGCCGGCGAGCGCGCAGCCGGCGAGCAGCAGCCCTCGGCGCCGCGGCGCGGCGCGAGCCGCGCCGCGCCGCCCCCTCCCCGCACCTACCTGCGCACCAGCTTGCCGTCGGAGGCGTCCCACACGTTGATGCTGCAGTCGCGGGCGGCCGAGTATATCAGGCCGTCGCCGCCCCACTTGACCTGCGCGGCGCGAGGGCAGCAGGCGCGGGTGGGGGGCGCGGGGGGGGGGCGGCCGGGGGACGCTCCTCCCAGGCTCCTTCTGCATCCCACCCTGGTCGCCAAAAAAACAAGAAAAAGCAGGGGAAAAAAACACCTCCTCCACTCCTTTGCATCGCGCCAGCGCTCCGCCTGCCACATAATGTCCGCCAGCCACGTGCCCCCGGCCCCCGTGCGCCCCGCGCGCCTGCGTCACCGCCGCCGTGTGGTTGCTCATCGTGAAAAGGCAGCGCCTGGGGGTGGAGGGAAGAGGGGGGCGGGGGGCGTTTAGGCCCTCTCACACCACCCACACTCCTGCGCGCGCACCCACTCGCGCCCCACCTCCATCCCCACACCGCCCCAGCACCACACACACGCGCACACACGCACTCTCGCCACACTCACACGGCCATTTGTGCGTTTGCCGCCGCTCGCCTCCCTCGCACGCGCCCGCGCAACAGACTGCTCACCGCGTGCTCGCCTCCCACACGCGTATCGTGGCATCCTTGGAGCCAGAGCAGAACCGGCGCACGGGCAGCTCCACGTGCGCTGGCTCCCACGCCAGCGAGGTGACAAACTTGCGGTGGCCCCGGCACTGCCCCGCCGGCTTGCCTGCGCCGCGAGCAGCGGGACGAAGCGGCGGCGGCGAGCCGGGTCGGGCGCAGGGCGGTTGTGGACGCTTGCGCGCCGGCCATGTCGCGGCAGCACCAGGTGCATCTGCAGCGCGCGCCCGTCGCCCGGCAGCGCCCCCCCCNCCACCACCACCACCACCACCACACACGCACACACGCATACACACACACACAGCAGCGCAGCAACCAAACCAGCAACCGAAAACCAAACCAGTAAAGCCAGACCGGCTCCAATCGGGGCTCGAATCAAGGCCCGCTCCCAGTCGCGCGCCTGTCTTGGGGTCCCACAGCCAGACCGCGCCCGCGTGGTCGCCCGAGGCCACCAGCGCCGCGTCGGGGCTCCAGGCCACCGCCAGCACCCAGGCGCCGTGGCCCTTGCACGTGTGCGCCGGCAGCTGTGTGTTGAGGTCCCAGAAGCGCACGGTGGCGTCACCTGCGGCGGCGGCACGCACGCGCAAGCCGGTCAGCGCGCTAGCAGAGGCGCGCGGCGGCGGCGCCTGCGGCGGCGCGCAAAGTGCGAGTTGGCCAGCATCCACGCAGGCTGGTCAGCGGTGATGCGAGGAAAAGAAGGTGCTGAAACAGCGCTTGCGCTGTCGCTGGCAAGGCGAGAGCTGCCGCGCGCGCCGCGCGGCCGCGCTCTGCCTCGCGCGCAGCTGCCTCTCGTCACCTGAGCCGCTGCACAGCCGCTTGCCGTCGGGGCTAAAGTTGACCGAGAGGATCGCCTCTGGAGGGAAGAAAGCAGGGGAGGAAAGAATTCAGTGGGGGAAAGGGAGCGACGCGAGAAAGCCACACGACCCTGGGCGAGCAGGCAGTCATCATAACAAAAACATTTCATTTTGTGAAAAAAATCCTCAGAGACTATAGCCGCCTCGCTGCGCCCTCATCGTGCGTGTTTCTCACGCGCCCGCTTGCGAATTTCACGGAAAGCTAGAGGCCGCGGCATCCCCCCCCCCCCCCTCCACACCAGCCAACCCCCCCCNCCCCCCCCCCTGGCTGCCTGCGCATCCCCTGCCAACGATGGCGGCCCCCCTTTCGCCCACCTGTGTGCCCGGGGATGGTGGCGCTGCAGCGCGCCACTGGGCGCACCCGGAACACCGCCTGCGGCTGGTACACTACCCGCAGCACCGCCTCGACTGCGGGAGGAAGAAATCAGGAGGACGGGAAGAAAGCTCGGAGGCCAAGGAGCGCTCGAGCGCTCCCGGGCCCGCCGCCCAGCAGTGCCGGGCGCCGCCCGCCGCCCCCACGGCGCTGAACACCGCTCTCGCGCACCAGCAGGCGGCACCCACCTGAGACCTTCTGCTTGGCCAGGTGCGTCCCCAGCTCCCCCGCCAGCTCCAGCTCCTCGATGTAGAAAGAATAGGGCAGCTTCTCCTCATTCTGCAAGTGAAGAGGAGGAGCAGGAGCGAGCGAAGAGGGGCAGGCAGAAGGCGTGGGCATGATTGCCCGCAGGCTGCGCTGCGCTCTGCGGCACTGGTAGCGCCGCCAGCGCGGCTCTGGTAGCGCCGCCAGCAAGTGGCAACGAGCGCGGTGCGCCTATCCGCCAGCTCCTCAGCCAACACCCCACCACAGCAGCACTGTTGCACGCAGACAAACGAGCGCAGCCGGCGCGCGCCTGGAGCAGGCCGTTGAGCAGCGCCTCCAGCTGCTGTGGGGTCACGTCGTGTGGAACGTCCAGTTCCGGCCCTGCGCGGCACCAGGGAGCGCGGTTTGTGAATCAGGAGTGTAGCACATGGAGTGCAGTGTGCGTGCGCAAACACATGAGCAGCTGCGGCGGGCGCGCCGAGGACTGGCCGGGAGGGGCGGCGGCTGTCTCCTAAGCGCCCGGTCGCGCTCCCTGGCACCGTGCCTGCGCCTTGCATGCTTCCCGTGGCTGCGGCGCTGCGTTGCCGCTAACCTGGGCAGTGCGAAAGTTGCATTTGCGCCCCACCCACCTGTGGCCTCTCCCTCAGGCGAGCGAAACTGGATGATGACGTTGGCAGCCGCCGGCGCCGCCGCCTCCACCTTTTGCTTCTTGACGGCCGGTCGCTCTGCCATTGTGCAGAAAGCTGCAAGGCACGGCGGGCCTGCAGCAGCACGTGGTGGAGAGGGCGAGCTGAGAGGGAGCGCCACTCGCCGCCCGCCCGCCGCCGGCGCTGCCGCCACGAGGCCCACTCCTCCTATGCTCTGAGACGCCCATGCTCGTGTCGCCCCTGCCATCGGCGGGCCCAAAGGCGCGTCTCCAGCATGCACCATGCATGGCGCGCAGCGATTGCCTGCCTCTCACCTGCAATAAAATGCCAGCCCAATGCGCGATCTATGAAGGAAGTCGCAATGCTCTGCAGGCCCGTTCAGCTCGAGTTCCCTTTGGCCGCCGCTGCCGGGTCGCGGATGCAGCTGGGAGAGCGTTTTGTAAGGCACAGAAGATGCAAGAAGGGAAACAGACAGCGCCGCAGCCTCTCGCTGTTCTGCAGCCGCCCGCCCGCCTCCGGCGTCGCCCGCCTTGCATCGCCTCGTGACACCTCCCGCCGCTGGCAACTGAATCAAGCATTGACCCCTGCGCCTGTTGCGGATGGCTCCGCAGCGCCCTGGCCAGCCCCGGCCTCGCTGCGGCAACGCTGCGGTGTTGGTGGGCCGCTCCTGCTCAGGACAGGCGCAAGCCGATCAGCAGCCTCCACGCACACCCCTGCCTCGATCAAGCAGCCGGCTGCACCATGAGAGCGTCGAGGTGGACGGCGATGAACCAACGACGAGACGAGCCGAGATCGGATTGGAAGCAGCTTCTGGTTGCTGCCACAGTGCGACCGACTGCGGTGACTTGCACACACCTAGCAGGAACACTGTGACATGGGGGAGCTGCACGACAGGGAGCTGCATGAAACGGCCGGGAGGCATGTGTGGCACTGCCAGCAGGCAGCTAGAGAGGGTAGCTCCCCTTGGTACCACCGCACTGCTATTCGCCGCTCGAGCTCCACTCATCTGCGCTCGAGCCCCACTCCTCCTCGCTCCAGCGCCGCTCCTCCTCACTCCAGCCCCGCTCCTCGTCACTCTCCTTTTCCCGCTCCTCACTCCAGCCCCGCTCCTCGTCACTCTCCTCTTCCCGCTCCGCCTCGCTCTCCTCTGCATGCTCCTCCTCGCTCTCCTCCTCACTCTCCTCTCTACGCTGCACCTCACTCTCCTCTGCATGCTCCTCCTCATCGCTGCTCGCACCAGCTATTGGCTCGTCCTGCTCGTCCTCCGCATCACTTGATGCCAGCGCACGGGGGTGCAAATGCCACTGAATCAGCGTCCGCGACAGCTGCGGCGATGGCAGCGCTGCTGCGCATGGCTGTGCTGGCAGCTTCTCCTGCTCCTCCAGCGGCGCTGCTGCCAGGATGTGCTGCAGGATCGCCTCGGACAGCTCCAGGCGCAGCCGCCGCTGCAGGCGCGCCAGGCTCAGCGCCAGCGCGCGCAGGCGGCCGCGTGCCGTGTCCGGCAGGTGCGCCACCAGCTGCGCCGCCTCGGCTGGGGAGCGCGCCAGCACGGCGGGCAGGGCGCGCGCGAGGCCGGGACAGGGGGTGGGGAGCGCCGCTCAGTCTGCCGGCGACAGCGCACGGCTGGCGGCCAGGTCGGCGAGCAGCGTGTGCACCGTTGCTTGAATGTCCAATTCGGCAATGCAGCCGAAATGACTGGCTGCCATGAGCAGGTCGGCAATCAGCTCGGCCGGCGCTGCTGCCGAGCGCTCCAGCAGGACGCGGGCGGTAGAGAGGTGGCCATTGAGGACTGCATAGTGCAATGCCGAGCGACCTACGGTTGTCTTGTGCAACCCCTCCGTCCCAGGCGCCGCATCCAGCAGCAGCTCAATGACAGCTGTGAAGCCGCGTGTAGCTGCCTCTTGCAGCGGCAGCCAGCCGCTGTGTTGTTCAATCACGGGTGCCGCCCCGGGCGCAGTCGCCAGCAGCAGCTGCGCTGCCGCAAAGTGGCCGCGGGCGCACGCCATCTACAGGGGCAGACATCCCCGGTCAGTGGCTGCCATCGCATCGCCAGGCGACTCTGCCAGGATCTGCTGAACGACGGCCACGTCCCCAGCCCGCGCAGCAGCATGCAGCGCGGTCCACGGCATCGCGCCCTGCATCAGCGTGGATGCGGCAGTCGCCAACGCTGTTGGAGCACGGCAGCGGCGCAGCAGCAAAGCAGAACTCTGCTGTCTGTCCTGTCCCTCTCGCGCATGCAGGCCGCGGCGCATGCAAGCCAAGGACTTGCTGTTTGGGGTCAGGCAGACCAAGGGCTAGACAGGCGGGCTCAGTGGAGCCTAGAATTAATGACGGTGGCGCCAGGTTGCATTACTCACCTTGACACGCACAGCGCTCGAAGCTGCAGGCGGGGGCGGGCGCCTGGCGGGCGGGCGCGCGTGGCTGCCTGCGTGCTGCAGTGACGAGGTCGGCTCCTCGGCCCCTCTGCGGTCTTGCCGGCCCGATCCACACTCGGAGAGGCTCGCAGCCAATGTGCGATCAGGAACGGCACTCCACACCTCGATCGAGCAAAAGCGGCGCCTGGAGCACGTGAGACGAGGTGTGGTTTGACGAGCGAGACGCAGAGCTAGGGCGAGAGCAGGAGAGAAGAGGCGGGCGCCCGCCCCGGCGCGGGTTCGGCCGGCCTCACGGTGCGGGTCTCGCAGCCCGGCAGAGCATCCCCGCGCAGCAGCAAGGCGGAAGTGCGGCGAGCATGTGCTGCCGTAGCAGTAACGGCGGGTGCTCCACCTGGTGAGGTGCAGGGGCGCGCCATAAGCCGCCTGCGGTGCTTGGAAGGGCGGCGCTTTTCTCTGCAGAGCGCCCTCCATGTCACTCTCCTGCTTCTCCATGCAGGTTTTCCTGGTCCTCATGCAGCCCTGTATGCAGCTCCATTCACACCCACTCAGTGCTTGCACAACCGGCATTGGCACACATCATGGGGGTTGCGGTGCAGTCTTCCAACAGCCGTGCTGGCAGACCATGCAGCTGCTACTCCTCATCGCTCGAGCCCCGGTCCTCCTCGCTCCCCTCCTCATTGCCGCTTCCTTCGGCAATATCCACCTCCTGCTCCTCCTCCAGTGGAGCCGCTGCCAGGATGCGGTGTATGATGCTCTCGGGCAGCTCCATGCGCAGCCGCCGCTGCAGGCGCGCCAGGCTGAGCGCCAGGGCACGAAGGCGTCCGCGCGCCGTGTCCGGCAGGTGCGTCACCATCTGCGCCGCCTCCACCAGCGAGCGCGCCAGCACGGCGGGCAGGGCACGCGCCAGGCCGGGGCAGGGGGTGGGGAGGAGCGCCCAGTCGGCCGGCGACAGCGCGTGCCGTGCGGCCAGGTCGGCCAGCAGCGTGTGCACCGCCTCATCTCTCTCTTCTTGGGTGGCCGGGTCAGCATCTGGGTGACGCTGGACGCCCAGCAGTTCTTTCAGCAGCTCAGCCGGACGAGCCACCGAGCACCATACCAAAACGCGGGCGGCGGCGAGGTGGCCCCACATCTCTGCCAGGACGAGGGCTGTGTTGCCGCGATCTGTCTTGGCTCGCTCCGTCTGCGGCGCAGCTGCTAGCAAGATCCCCGCAATAGACCCGTGGCCGCACCGCGCTGCCTCATGCAGCGGCAAAAAGCCACCATGCGAAGTCGCTGATGCAGCTCCGGGAGCAGCAGCTAGCAGCAGCTCATCCACCTCCGTGTGGCCTTTCCGTGCTGCCCAATGCAGCGGCAGGCAGCCAGCAAACGAAGCCGCCAAAGCTGCTTTGGGCTCAGCAGCCAGCAGCAGCTCGACAGCCGCAGTGTGGCCGCTGAGGCATGCACAGTGCAGCGGCAGCCATCCCATGTTGTCTGCTGCCATTGCATCGCCAGGAGACTCTGCCAGGATGTGCCGGATGGCGGCCACGTCTCCTAGTGCTGCGGCGCCATGCAGCTGGGTGCGTGGCATTGCCTTCCCTGCATGAGCGGGGGTGCGGACGCGAACGTTGACCACAGCTGATTGGCAGCAAGTGTGTAGACTGCGCATATAAATGCAGCTTGGGCATTCAGGCTCGGATGCCCAGAGGGGCAAGGACAAGGCACTCACCAGCAAAGCCGAAGGGGCACGCTTTGTGCGGGCGGCATGGTGGGGGCGGGCCGATGGGGTGTCTGTGCCTGGCAACCCGCGGCCTCCGCTCTCTGCAGCCTTGACGGCGGTGCAATCGGGAGGGGGCGATCGTTTGATCGGTTTGACTTTGCGAATGCAGTCAATCAATCGCAGCGCTAAGAGATCTGCCGACTGGCGAAGAGCGAGACACCAACGAAGAGTGGCGATGCACAGGCTGCTGCATATGAAGGAGGGCGGGCGGGCGGGCGGGCGGGCGGGCGGGCGGGCGGGCGGGAGGCCACTGTGCACGCAAGGCCGCACTCCCTGACTGCCCAGGCACCCCTGACCTCCTGCGCTGACCTGCGCAGCTGCAGTCACTGGCCTGTGAACGCGCTATTCAGTGGAGAGGCGGTCGGGGGCGTGCTGCTGATACCCGGGTATCAGCTGCGTGCGGCATGCCGGCATCAGAACCCACGGCAGTTGCAGCGCTGCAATACGCAATTGCGCGCTCTCTTTGTTGCTCTCGAGTGATCAGGAGTGTAGTCCATCGTCGGCTGCGAGTCTGATAGGTCTGACGCTCGCATCGTGCCCAGAAGGTGGGGACAGATGTTTGATGCGCCCCGCGGGAGGATGGGGAAGAGCTGCAGCTTCTGCAGCTGTTCACCGTACACGTTGTGTGCCGCGGCTTGTGCGCTCGATGGCAGTTGCTATCCGTGTCGGGCAGAGGCCTCCTAGGAGCAGAGGGGCCGGCAGCCGCTTTTGGCTTGGGAGTGCCGCCGCATTGCCCCGCCCGCCGCCGCTGTCCCGGCGCCGTGCGCTGGCACGACACCCTGTCCTTGCGCCGCCTGCAGCGCTCTGGGCAGCATGAGCACCCCGGCGGAGATCCTGGCCGGCGCCGGCAAGGAGGGGCTGGAGATGATCACCCAGCTCAAGGAGCTGTGCAAGTGAGTTTCCCTGCTTTGTTTGCTCGTTGCAGTAGCATGTGCCTGCCAGTGGCCTGTCGCCGCTCGCGTCTTTTCTTGCTTGCGTGCCGACAGGCAGGAGGCGCGGGCCTGCCGTGCCAACGCTGCAACAGCTATGAGCCGCCGCAGTCGACGCCTCGCGGCGCATCCATTCCGGCCCACGCCGCCGCCGCCCGCTGCCTCCCCACCGCAGGAGCGACCCCCGCTCCCCCCTCAAGCCAAACTATGTGGACCGCGCCAACGCCGTCATCCTGACCGCATCCTACAAGGGGGGTGAGGAGCCGGCCCCTCCCTCGCTTCTCATCATCGCGCCAGCACTCTGTGCAGCGCGCGGCACGGCCCCATGCTCAGCGCGCCGAGGGACCCCGCACCACCCCGCACCATGCCGCCTCCATCGCCCACCCCGCACCCCGCACCCCACCCGCCCACCCGCCGCGCCGCAGGCCTGGGCTTTGGCTTTGCCGGCGGCAGCGGCATCCTGCTCGTGCGCCTGCCGCGCCTGCTGGGCGAGCCGCCGCGCTGGTCGGCGCCCATTTTCCTCAAACTGGCAATGGCAGGCGAGGCGGCCGAACTTCAGCGGTTGATTTTGAGCGCTTCATTGCCGCAGTGTTGGCGAGGGTGCTGCGCTGCGACCCGGCGCCGCCGGCAGGCGCCGCGGCAGCCGCGCGCGGCGCACGCGGCGGCGCCGGCTCCCATCCGCCCCAACTGCACCCCGCGCGCCCGGCGGGGGCCCCCGTTCCCCGCACAGGCATTGGCCTCAGCGTGGGCTTCCAGTACGCGCAGACGCTCACGCTGTGTTTGGGCACCAAGATGCTGGACCAGCTGCTGGAGGGCAGGCAAGCGCTTGCCCGCGACTTGCATGCGGAGCGAGCGACAGCTGTAGGCTGCAGGCCTGCAGGCTTCTGCGTGTCGAGCCACGCCGCGGGCTCCTGTCCGCCTGCCCCGCCGCTCCCCCGTGTGCACCTGCCTGCCAAGCTGCCGCTCCTCTCTCGCCGCCCCGGCCGGCCCTTGCAGGCACTCGGTCATCGGCATTGACCAGTCGGTGGTCGCTTTCTACCCGCGGGTGCGCGCGCCCTCTCCGACCGCATTTTCCTGCCTGTTCAACCTGCTGGACTGCTGGCTGCGGCGCCGCGCGCCGCCGTCGATCAAGTCGCACTGATTGAACATCGAATGCTGGCCTGGCTCGAGCGCGCGCCGTCCACCCCGCCCCACTCCTCGGCCGCCCCAGGTGGAGGAGCGCAACGACCTGATCGAGGCGTCGATGACCGAGGGCGTGGACATCATCACCGTCAGCCAGGCCTCGGGACTGATGGTTAAGCTGAGCCTGCAGGGTGAGGTTTGTTCTGGGCGCCCGAGGCGGCAGACCATGCGCCGCAGAGCGCTTCCGCCTCTCTGCCCGGCTGCTCCTGTCCTGGCTGCGTCGAGCGGCCCACAATCGCATGACGAGCCTCCTCTCCCCCGCTGCAGGCGGCGGCCTGTCGATCGACGAGGCGAAGATGAAGGAGGTGTATGGCGAGGGCGTGAGCGTCAAGCAGGTGGGCCTGTGCCGTGTCTGTGCACAAGGGTGGCTTCTGTGCAGTACACCGTGCAGCACTTCATTGATGACTTGGCTTGAAAAGAGGCGGGATTGTTACCTGCCACCTGTGGGGCTGCGTGGTGTCACATTGGGCGCGCTGCAATCGAGAGAGGGCGCATGCCCGGCGGCGCGCGGCGCACGCGCTATTGCGCGCCATAGAGCACCCCTGCGCGCGCTCTTGCTCACCTCCCCTCGCGTGTGCCGCGCCGCCTCCCCCCACTCACGCCGCTGCAGGTCGCGCGGGGCGAGGGAGTGGGCCCCGTGACGGAGCTGGAGGGGCTGTATGAGACCCTGGGCGCCATTGTCAAGGCGAGGCGTCTTGCTTGCATCATGCCGCCGCCGTGCCAGCCAAACCCACCGAGCCCTCCTCAGTCGTGCCCAGCTCTCGCGCGTGCGGTCCTGCCGTTTGCCCCCCGCAGGAGGCCAACAAGGAGTGAGCATCGCAGGAGAGTGCCGCAGGCGGCCCTGCAGCCAGCCGGCGGAGCGAATGACGGGAGCTCGTTGCGCACCCAATTTGGGAAGCTGGCTGAGGGTGGTGATGGACTCCTCCGGGAGGCTGATGGCTGAGGGGCAGCTGGGAAGATGGAGCAGCAGCACATTGACAGCGGCAGCGCTGGTAGCGGGCTGACTTGACTTGACACGATCGCAGTGCTATGGTAACTGTGTTTGTATTGCTTCTGACATCGGCACGCACATTTTGTCGCTCTGCAACAACAAGGGCTGCCGATGGGAGAGGGGCCGCGCGTGCTTCGGGCCCTCGGCTGCCGGCCGAGAGAATGGCCCTCATGGCCGTGGCGGCTAGCCCCGTCCTCCACATTCCGAGCCCTGCGGCCCGTTCTCTGCTGTTGTGTCCTATCCCTCGGCTTCCAGCGGCGCCGCCGCCAGGATGCGGTGCACATGTGCACCTGTGCACGGGCGACTCCAGACCGAGCCGTCGCTGCGCAAGCCCCAAGCCGAGCGCCAGCACACGCAGGCGGCCGCGCTGCTCTGCCGGCAATGCGCCACCACCTGCGCCGCCTCGGCTGGTGAGCGCGCCAGGACAGTTGGCAGGGCGTGTGCCAGGCCGGGGGTGGGGGTGGAAAGGACCGCCCGCCCAGTCGGCGGGCGACAGCACGCGGCGGGCAACCAGGTCGGCCAGCAGTCGGCCAGCAGCGCGTGCACAACATCTCGTACTGTGGGGCTGACATATGGGCTGCGCACTGCTCCCAGCAGGTCGGCGAGCAGCTCAGCCGGCGCTGCTATCGAGCGCTCCACCAGGACGCGGGCAGCAGCGACGTTGCCACGGCAGGTTGCCAAGTCCAGGGCCGTCCAGCATGAGCTGCTCGCTCTGCCTCAGGCGCAACAGCCAGCAGTAGCTTGACCGCCGCAGCGTGGCCACGTCTCCTTCCTGTGCCGCGGCATGTAGCCGTGTGCAGGGCATTGCCACTTGCGTGCCATCAGCGGGAAGGGTGCGTCAGGGTGCACGTTCGAACAGTCGCCGGCAGCAAGAGGCACAGACATGATGCCTGTCGTCTTGCAAGCTGTGCTTCATCTAAATTAAAAAGAAAACCAACCTCACCACGCGCAGCGACAGGTCAGGGCAGGTGTCGCCAGGCCGGGAGGCGTCGCAGTGGCGGGTTGCTGCTGGCGGCAAACGGCGGGCAGGCGTTGAAAGTCCAGGACAAGATCAGCCCTCGGCCTGCGCCCCTCGGTCATCTGCACCCTCTGAGAGCGCCCCGAAAGCGCCAGAGCCTCGCCATCGTGCATGCTAGCGCAGAGACTCCGCTGCTGTTGGACACCCATCGCCTCGCTGCACGCCCGCAGTCTAGCAATGCCGCCCAAGGTGTGGCTTTCACGATCACGACTAGAATCCCCTGTTTCAAAGGCTCCAAAGTGATCTGAGCCTTCCGCTGCTGATGCCAATGCGCAGAGGGCAGCGCGCGCCGCAGTGGATGCGCAGGAGGGCGCGCCTGCCAGCAAACGCAAGCAGGCGTCGCGGGCAGGCAGCGGCGCCACCAAGTCGGCAGTGCCAGACGCGCCGGTAGCTGTGGCCAGCAAGCGCGCTGCAGGCAACGCTGCAGCTAGCGCAGCCGCAGGCAGGCGCGGCAAGGCGGCCTCTGGCAAGGCGGCCAGCGGCGGCGCGGCAGCGGCCGAGGTGGCGGCAGGCGCCGCTCCGGCAGCAGCGCCGGGCGGCGGCCGGCAATTTTTTCTGATGAAGTCGGAGCCAGACGTCTTCTCAATAGACGACCTGGAGGGGCGGCCCGGCCAGACGGAGCCGTGGGACGGTGCGCCGTGCCGGTGGCCCGCCTCGCCGCCGCTGTGCGAGCGCCGCCTGCCTGCATGGCGTGGCGCGCGCGCGGCTCTTGGCCAAACCCGTGGCCAATCTTCGCGACCAGAGGCTCAGGGTTTGCTGGGGAAGGGATCTCTCTCTCTCTCGCAGGCGTGCGGTCCCACCAGGCCAAGAAGGTGCTGCAGAGCATGCGGCTGGGCGACCAGGCGAGGCGGCGCCAGCTGCACTCCCCTTCGCCTGCAATGGCGGCTGACTGGGGGGGGGGGGGGGGGGGGGGCCCCCCGCCCCTTGGGGGGCCGGGGGGGGGGG
>PCFQ01000006.1:1563099-1580137 GCA_003063905.1 Chlorella sp. A99 | reverse complement strand
CCCCCCCCCCCCCCCCCCCCGCCCCTGCGCCCCGCCGCGCCCTCCCACCACGCGCTCCCGCCCCCGTCCGCCGCCCCTCGCTGCGCACCCCCGCCCACCCACCGTGGCACCCACCCTCACTCACGCACGCATCCGCGCCCACATTCCCAATTCCCACCCACACTCCTTCACACACACGCTCCTGCATACGCCGCTCCTTCACACACACACTCCTTCACGCGCCGCTCCACCGTGCCCAGGTTGCGATTGTCGAGCAGGGGGTGGCCCCCGGCGGGGGCGCCTGGCTCGGCGGCCAGCTGCTGTCGGCCATGTGCATCCGCAAGCCCGCGGTGCGGCCGGGGGAAGAAAGAAGTCGCGGGGGGGAAGGGAGAGCGCGCCCGCGGGCGCGGACTGGGGAGGCCGGCCCCCGCGCTCGTGAGGCGCGCCCGCCGGCGGCGGGCGGGCGGGCGAGCGGGGGGCGGCAGGGCGCGGCGGGGCGGCGCCCTGCGCCACACGCCGCCCCATCCCGCCCTCGCATTCTGGAAGCGCGCCCTTCCTCCTGCCATGCTCTTGCCATCCTGCAGCACCGCCTTCTGATTGAGCTGGAGGTGCCCTATGAGGACGAGGTGAGCAGTTTATTTCGCAGTTTCTTTCTTCCTTCTTTCCTGCGCGGCTGGACCAGCAGTGGCGGGGCGCTGTCCTGCGGCGAGGGGGGCCGCGCGCTGCGCAGCATGCGGCCACTGCGTCGCGCGCCGGCGCGCCAAGCGACCGCGGCATCGGGGGGGCTCCTCGCGCGCCGAGGCGCTGGGCACGCGTCGCACCTGGCGGCATGCCTGCATGGCGCGGCGCCGCTTTCTCCCCGGCCCCTACTGAACTCCCAGCTACTCCGAGTCCCCACCTGCAGGGCTCCTTTGTTGTTGTCAAGCACGCCGCCCTGATGACCTCCACCCTGCTCTCCAAGGTGAGTGAGAGCCGGTGCCAATGCCAATTGGGCGGGCCGTGCCCCAGGGGGCACAGCGCTCCTCTGCGAGTTTTCGCAGCCTCCGTCAGGGCAGCGCTCCACGCTGCCACCTTCTTTCCCGCCGCCGCTGCGCGGGCCCCGCCGCAGCTGCCGCGCCCCCCCGCGCCGCGAACGGCGCGCGGTCCCCGCCCGCCGAGCGCCTGCGTGGTGGCCCGCCGCCCCGCTCAACATCCATCTGCTTTCTTCCCCGGTGTCTTTCTTCGCTGCTTCTTTCTTCCCCGCAGGTGCTGGCCGCCCCCAACATCAAGTTGTTCAACGCCACCGCCGGTGAGGGGGGTACCCATGCGCGTGCGGTCCCCGGCCCCGCCTGCCCGCCTGCCTTACGCCGCCCCCACCAGCCCACACACCCGCCGCCGGCGCACCCGCGCCTTGGCCCGCTTGGCGCACCCGGCCCGCACCCGGCCCGCCCCCGGCCCGCCATGCGCACCCGGCGCACCCAGCGTCTTGGCCCGCCCTCCCCGCCCCACCCCTGCGCGGGCCCGCCTGGCCCCGTTCCCCGCCTCCCTTCCGCCCCACTCCCTGCTCTCCACCTCCCGCTTTCCTCCCCCTTTCCCTCAACTGGTAGATGGCACTAACGGCCATCGCATTGCCGCCTGGTTGGTTCTCCCCCGCTGCAGCCGAGGATCTGGTGGTGAAGGAGGACGCCCGCCGCGGTGGCAAGTACGTCGCCGGTGAGCGGCCCGCCAAACGCAGAAACAGCCTCCTGTCCGGTCTTCAGGGCAGCGCGCGGCGGCACGTGCGCCTGGCGCCAGCCGCACCCCTATGGCCGCCGATGCCGCGCGGGCGGCGGCCGCCAGGCGCACATGCCTCCTGCGGGGGCCGCCGCAGGGGCGATCCACCTCTCCCACATGCAGCGCCTCGACTCCCCGCGCCTCGCGTTTGACAGGCACGCACTTTCCCCCCCGGCGGATGGCGCAGGCGCCGTCACCAACTGGACCCTGGTCTCCCTCAACCACAACACCCAGAGTGAGGCGCCTCCTTCCTTGGGGCTTGTGGCGGCGCAGGCGGGGCCGACTTTCTCGTCTGCTCCTGCTCCCGCCCCCGTCGCCGCACCCCCGCGCCAACCCAGCTCCGCCTGCCGCCTCGCCTGCCACGCCACGCATCGAAACAACAATCAGTGTGCATGGACCCCAACGTCATCGAGAGCAAGGTCATGGTCTCCTCCTGCGGCCACGACGGCCCCATGGGCGCCGCGGGTGCGCGCCGCGCAGCCGCGCCACTGCCCCGCGCGACCGTCCGCCGCTTTCGCCCCGCCCATCCGCTCGCAGCTCTGCCCTGCCCCCCCTGCCCCGCCCTGCCCCCCTTCCCCGCCCCGCCCCGCCCGGCTCGCAGCCCCCCGCCGCCTCCACGCGCCGCGCGCGCCGCGCGCCGGCGGCCTGCCGCGCGCCCGTCGCAAGCGCCGGCAGCGCCGGCACTCCCCTGCTCCCCTGCGCTGGCGTTGGCGTGTCGAGCTGCTGTCCGCGTGGTCCTCCCCCTGCCGCCAGGCGTCAAGCGCCTGGCGCGCCTGGGCATGATCAGCGGCGCGCCCGGCATGGCCGCGCTCGACATGAACACCGGTGGGTGGTGTCGGCGGGTGGTGCGGGTCCCCCCCCCCCCCCCTCCTGTACCCCGCAGCGGCCAGAAGGCGGCGCACATCGCCCTCAACTCGCTGCGCAGGTGGGGGCAAGCGCGCCATTGCGCAGAGCTCTGCTGGGCCTGCGAGCTCTGCTTGGGTGGCCGCCCCCCCAGCCCCCCCCCCCCGAACTGCCAACCGGCACGCCTCCCTCCGATACCCCTGCCCCTGCCGCCGCGCGTGCAGGCAGCAGGCCGAGGCACAGGCCGGCGAGGGCAAGCAGGCGGGCGAGCTGGTGGCCGCGTGAGCGACGCCCCCTCATGCTGCAGACTGCCTCCTGCCTTCCCCAGCGCCGCAGCATCCATCGCCAAGACCCACGCCTTTGTCATCATTCCTGAATACCTAGCATGCCCTCCGTTTCCGTTGCACATTCGCCCACAAGCCGTCCGGGCTCTCCACGCCCCTTCTGCAACTGCTGCATGTCCCACATGAGGAATCGATGGTCCAGGGGACCACAGAGAGGCCTCAACACAAACGCCTGTGGCCGCCTCGGACCGGCCGCCTGCTGCCGCCGCTACCATGCGCTGCTCCCTGCGACCCGGTCTGCCTGCTCCACCTCCAGCAGCGCTGCCGCCTGGATGCGGTGCACGACGCTCTCGGGCAGCTCCAGGCGCAGCCGCCGCTGCAGCCGCGCCAGGCTGAGCGCCAGAGCGCGCAGGCGGCTGCGCGCCTTGTCCGGCAGGTGCGCCACCAGCTTCGCCGCCTCCACCAGCGAGCGCGCCAGCACGGCGGGTAGGGCGCGCGCCAGGGCTGGGCAGGGAGTGGGGAGGAGCGCCCAGTCGGGGGGTGACAGCGCACGGCGGGCGGCCAGGTCGACGATCAGTGCGTGCACTGATTCCTCTCTTTGCTCCAAGGTGGCTAGGCTTCCTCTTGGTCTTGGCGCATCCACTGCTGTCAGCAGGTTGGCAATCAGCTCAGCCGGCGGTGCCGCCGAGCGCTCCACCAGGACGCGGGCGGCAGGGAGGTGGCCCTGCGAGACTGCCAAATAGAGCGCCGAGTGGCCTTGCTGTGTGCCGCGGCGCTCCGTCTCGGGCGCCGCTGCCAGCAACAGCTGCACCACGGCTGCGTGGCCATGTGCAGCTGCAAAATGCAGTGGCATCCAGCTGCAAAATGCAGTGGCAACCATTGTGGTCACTGACACCGCCTGGGGCGCAGCGGCCAGCAGCAGCTCGACCGCCGCTGCGTGACCGTAGGAAGCTGCTCAGTGCAGCGGCAGCCATCCCATGTCTGCTACCATTGCATCGCCGGGCGACTCCTCTTCTTGCCGCCTGCGAGGATGCGCCGGATGGCGGCCGCGTCTCCTCTTCTTGCCGCAGCATGCAGGGGAGTGTCTACCATCGCTGCCCTGCACCAATCGGGGCATGCGCTGTCAGGACGCAGCAGCGGCTCAGCCAGACACAGGGTAGGTCGCCCACTCACTCAAATCGCAGTGCTTGGGCAGCGGAGCGGGCGGCTGTCGGGCGGGCGCGCGGGGCTGCCTGCGTGCTGCAGTGACGAAGTCGACTCCTCGGCCCCTCTGCGGCCTTGCCGGCCCGATCCACACTCGTGAGAGACTCGCAGCCAAGTGTGCGATCAGGAACCGCCTCCACACCTCGATCGAGCAAAAGCGGCGCCTGGAGCACGTGAGACGAGGTGTGGTTTGACGAGCGAGACGCAGAGCTAGGGCGAGAGCAGGAGAGAAGAGGGGGGCGGCCCTCCCGCCGGCCCTCCCGCGCCGCCCTCCCGCCGGCCCTTCCTGCGCCATGCTTGTCATTCGCATTGCTTGTAATTTCGTGTGCCCATGCTTGTAATTCACATGCATGCACAGCAGCTCTCCATCCGGAGGAGCAGGCTACTGGCCAGGTGGCCAAGGCAGTTCGAAGTAGAGATACTCTGGGGGCGGCGGCGACGAGTCGCCCCACTCCTCCTCGCTGGAGCCCCACTTCCCCCCTTCGCTCTCCTCCTCACTGCTGCTCGGCTCGGCAGCGTCCGCCTCGCGCTCCTCCTCCACCAGCGCCGCCACCAGGATGCGGCGCACGATGCTCTCGGGCAGCTTCAGGCCCAGCCGCCGCTGCAAGCGTGCCAGGCTCAGCACCAGCGCGCGCAGGCGGCCGCGCGCCGTGTCCAGCAGGTGCGCCACATGCTGCGCCGCCTCGGCCGGGGAGCGCGCCAGCACGGCGGGCAGGGCGTGCGCCAGGCCGGGGCAGGGGGTGGGGAGCGCCGCCCAGTCGGCGGGCGACAGCGAGCGGCTGGCTGCCAGGTCGGTGAGCAGCGCACATGCTGTCTTCTTGCTCTTCTTGCTGGGCAGGCCGCCGTATGGCTTATCCCACACCTCCAGCAGGTTGGCGATAAGCTCAGCCGGCGGTGCCGCCGAGCGCTCCACCAGGACACGCACCGCAGGGAGGTGGCCCTGCGAGGCTGCCAGGACGAGGGCTCTCTTGCCGCGATCTGTCTTGGCTCGCTCCGTCTGCGGCGCAGCTGCCAGCAACAGCTGCACCACGGCTGCGTGGCCGTTCACAGCTGCAAAATACAGCGGCAGCTTGCGCCCAGGGCCGGTCACCGAGGCTGCTTGCGGCGCAGCCGCCAGCAGCTCTGCGACCGCCGCAGCATGGCCATGGCTGCTCGCAACATGCAGCGGCAGCCAGCAGAACCTGTGATCCATCGCAGCGCCGGGCGACTCTGCCAGGATGCGGTGGATGGCGGCCGCGTCGCCTTCTGCTGCCGCATTCAGCAGCGGGCTCCACAGTCCCCTGCGCCAGCCGGGAGGCGGCAGTCCCATCGCTGCGCGCCCCTGCATCACTGCTGCGCCGCACATCCCACGCATGGCGCAGGGCACACGCAGGGCCATGAGCTTTGCGCAGGCCAAGCAGCTGCCGACCAGGTGTGAATGTCAACAGCAGATGGCGGCGCCCTACCTGGGTGGCATGGTCGGGTGTTCCTCTGGCTGCACCGCTGGCATCGTGCTCGACGCAGGTGGGCGGGCGGGCGTGCGGGCAGGGGCGTGCGCGTGCGCACGTCTGAACAGGCTTGGCGCAGCTGTGCAGGCCGCCCAGCGGCAAGAGAGGCGCAGAGGGAGAGGTGCGATCGATCTGCTCTGGGCTGGGTTTGATGGGTGGCGCAGGAGAGCGCGGAGACGAGATAAATGTGGCGGGTACGAGTGCGAGTGAAGGGAATGAGAATGGGCGGGCGGCCCGCGGCGGCCGTGCTTGGGTGGGCCCGGGCGAAGCGTGCAGACAGCAGTGCTCATCGGCCCTTGCTCACAGCGCGTTGTCGAACAATGTGGCTCTCCCCTGGCAGTTCTCTTGTTGCACGTGGGTGGGTGCACCTGGTGCGCCCCAGACCGGCATGCTGCGAGCTGCCTTCTGCCCCGCTACGCTTACACCCGCAAGCCGCCCTGGTCCGCCTGCGCTCCTTTGCTGGGGGGAGCCTGAGGACGCGCGGGCGTGCCTGGACCGCAACGTGGCGCGGCGCGCGGCGCGCGATCTCGGGAATCACACGCCCCCCTTGCACTCCAGGCAACTTCACACCACACATGCGAGACGCGCCCCCCCGCACCCCCTGTCGCAGCCATCGCCGCGCGCGTGCGCGCCGGCCGGCCGGCCGGCAAGGGCAGGCGCCGCGCCGCTCGGCTGCTCCCCGCCCCGCAGCCGCCGCGGGAAGGCTGCGAAGCTTGGCACCTGAAGGGGCGGGCGGCTCTTCGTCGCTGTCATCGAATGTCGAACGTCGCTGTCAATCACTTCCCCGCTGTGCATCGACATTGGGCAGGCGGATTGGCGGCAATCACAATTGCGGGCTAGGATCGCATGGCCAATTCTCGATCAGGCGTGCTGGGCGGAGCTGTGGAACACGCAATGAAGCATCGGAGATGAACCGAGAGTGTGGCAGCGCAGATACATGCACGCTTGTTCAATCCCTTCCCCAGAGCTGGACAGCTGCGCGTGCAGGCGGTCCGAGCACGCCCCTGGATGGATACGCTGCAGGTTGGTGAGCGGCAATTCGCAAACAGCACGGCAGCAACCGCCCCGCCTCCCGCTCTCCAATCTGCCTGCGCTGCGTGCGGCAGCGACCCCAAACCGTGCTGCCAGTGCAGATGCCGGATAGAACAAGCGCATGCATGGCCCCCAGGGCACAGTGGAGTTCTGGGTGTGCAGGCGGCCCCTCTGCTGTCTGCCCTCTTGATCGCCTCCTGGCGCCCCTGCAAGCGCGCAGAGGGGGATGGAGGTCCTGATTGCGCTCTGGGTCTGCTGCTAGCTTGCCTGGATCAATTGCACACAATCAGCTATATCAGGGCCATGCGAGAGCTCCTCAGCACCACTTCTCTGTCACTCGACTGCCCACCCCCCCTCCTATCGCCTCCCTCCCCTACCGGTGGACAGACAGAATGCAGACCGTGGCCATCCGCTCGACCTTCGGCCTGAAGGCCCCCGCCACCCGCGTGAGCGCCTGGGCGGGGATGCAATGCGCCCCCTGTGCGGCGCTGGGGAGCCGCAGCGAGCCACAGACCCACCCCATGCTAACGCCATCATTTCGCCCCCCCTCGCTCTGCAGGGCACCAAGCAGGTGACCCGCGCCGCCGTGGAGTTCTATGGCCCCGGTGAGCTTGCTGGATTGCCCTGCAGCCCGTGGTGGAGGGCCATAGCCGGCTCGCATCATGCCTGCCTCGCTCCCATTTGTCTCTCTCGCCTCCTATGCGCCTTCGCCCCGCTGCTGCCGCGCGCTGGAGAGGGCGGGCGCGGCCGATCTAAGCCTGTGGGGCAGGATAAGCCGGCGATCCCAATCTGCCCCAGACCCCTTAGCCCCTTGCGCGGCGGCTCCCAATTGTCGCCGCTTCTCCCTCTGCCCCCCAGGCACCCCTCTCTCTTGCCGCCGCGCCACCTCCCCTCCCCCCTGCCACAAGAGACGCCTGACATCTAGCCGCCCCGCCACCCAACCCTCCCTCATCCCTCCCGCAGACCGCGCCAAGTTCCTCGGCCCCTTCTCCGAGGGTGTTACCCCCTCGTACCTGAAGGGCGAGTACGCCGGTGAGTCAAGCTAGGGCTAGCTAGGGCTGGGGCCAGGGCTGTGTGTGCGCCGCCGCCCCCCGTTGCCCTGCCTCCCTGCCCTGCCCCCCTTGCCCGCCCTCACACCCCTCCCCTCTCCCCATTTCCCCCCGACAGGCGACTACGGCTGGGACACCGCCGGCCTGTCGGCTGACCCCGAGACCTTCGCCCGCTACCGGGAGGTGGAGGTGATCCACGCCCGCTGGGCCATGCTCGGCGCGCTCGGGTGAGCTTCCCCGCCGCTGCTGGGGGGTGGGTGGGGAGGCAAGTGGCGCCGCCGCATCTGCTGTGCGGCGGAATGCACGCGCCGTCTTGCACCAGATCTGACTGCCTCTCCCGCCCACCCCCCCCCCTGCAGCTGCCTGACCCCCGAGCTGCTGCAGAACAACGGTGCCGCCGCGTTCGGCGATGCCGCCACCTGGTTCAAGGCCGGCGCTGCCATCTTCTCCGAGGACGGCCTCAACTACCTCGGCAACCCCAGCCTGGTGCACGCCCAGAGCATCGTCGCCACCGTGGCCGTCCAGGTGCGACGGGGTTGAGCCCGTGCGCTGCCGCAGGCGCCTGTGTGCCACCCGCTCCCTTGTGCACCCTCCCCCAACTCGCCGTTCCTCCCTCCCTCCCCGCCCTTCACAGGTCATCCTGATGGCTCAGGCTGAGGCCTTCCGCTATGGCGGCGACGCCCCCGGCGTCGAGACCTCCGGCGACTCTCTGTACCCCGGCGGCACCTTCGACCCCCTGGGCCTGGCTGACGACCCCGACACCCTGTCTGGTGAGGAGCGGTGCGCCCATGGGAGGATGGCTGGATAGCGATGCTGCCTGGACCGCCAAGCAGCTCCCCCGCCCATATTGCCCCCCTCACCCCCCCACCCCACAACCACCACCACCACCACCACAGAGCTCAAGGTGAAGGAGCTGAAGAACGGCCGCCTCGCCATGGTCTCCATGTTCGGCTTCTTTGTCCAGGCCATCGTGACCGGCAAGAGCCCCCTGGAGAACCTGGCCGACCACCTGGTGAGCTCGAGGGCTGTCTTGTCGGACGGCTGCTACCATGCACACTCGCTGCTGCCCCCATCCCTTGCTGCTCCCCACTGCTGACGCCCCATCCCGCCCCTTCTACAGGCCGACCCCACCGTGAACAACGGCTTCGCCTCCGCCACCAAGTTCGTGCCCGGCAACTGAGCGCTTCCGAGCCCTTGCTGCTAGCAGTGGGGGCCGGGGCCGAGGGGAGAGCCAACCGCTTGTCTCTTTTTCCCGATCCTCCCGCCACGGCTGGCGCGGCCGCCCACGTGTTGCAACAAGCGTCCGGTGCAAAGCATGATCCCCCTCCCGAGAAGAGAACTCCCCCTCTAGCTTTTGACCGTCTCCTTGTGTAACCTCTGCGCCCATCTGTGCAATTCACATCCCTTTCGTTCGTTTCGTTCGCGAAGGCCCCCCTGCACATCGCAGCGGGGGCGGCCAGCCGCCGTGTAACGCAGGAGTGGACTAGACACAACACTAACACGTCAAATTTGAGGGGCGCAGAGGGGAGTGCAGAGGCACACAGTTCCCTTGCCTCTGCCTTGTGCTGGCCCTCCCCTGTGCCTTCTGTGCCTGCTCTGTCTCTGCTGCCTGCCTGCCTGCTCCCCCCCTGCTTCCTTGCGATGCCACCCTGCTGCCCTTGCGTTTGCCAGGCTGTTGTCTTGCCGCGCCCCAGCAGCAGCACTGCCCCTGCGCCCCCTTGTCCTGCCGCCCCCGCTGCAAGGGGGCTTCGCCGTGCGTGGGGAGGGGGTGCGGCCTGCCATTCCGTCCCACCTCCCTTCCTCCTTCCTTGTCCACAAGCCCCTGCCCGGTGTCCGTTGTGTGGTGGGTGTGGACCCCCCTCGACCCTCCGTTGCCGCCGGCAGCCCTGCAGGAAAGCCGCGGGAGCGGTGTGGTCCCCTGCTGGTGCGCCGCTGCGGGCAGGAGGGCAAAGGTGCCGGCAGCGGGCAGGCCCCAGCGGTGGGAGGAGGCCCCAGCGACCACGAGAGGGTTGGGGACCCAGCTGGGTGCAGACAACGGCCACGGGCCAGGGACTGGCCGTGGCTGCCCAGCTCCCGTGGCTGCATCCCAGGGGCGTGGGTCTGCTGCTGCAGGGGTGCGGGCCTGCTGCTGCCAGGCCTCTGGCCAGGGCTGGTTGTGCTCGTGCCCTGCCCTTGCCGCTGTCCCTGTCTTCTGGCCCTTGCTTTCGCCCGCACCCAGATGTGCTGTGTGTGCGGAGGGAAGGGTAGAGGTGCACCTTACAAGCGTGCTCATATTGCACCCCTCTGCCTCTTCCTCCTGTTCTTCCTCCTCCCGCTCCTCTTCCACTGGTGCCGCCGCCAGGACGCACTGCATGATGCCCTCAGACAGCTCCAAGCGCAGACGGCACTGCGCCCGCGCCAGGCAGAGCGTCAGAGCACGTGCGCCGTTGCAGGCAGTCAGTCTCCATTGCGGCGTCGGGCCACTCCTCCAGGATCTGCTGGATGGAGACCATATCTCCTCTTGCTGCCGCAGCAGTGTGCAGCTCGGTTCGCGGCATCGCCACCTGCATTGGCCAGGTGCGGCATGGAGGTCGCATGCGCGCCGCGCCCTACACAGCCACATCAGGGACGGGCAGGGGCTTAGACATGCAGCTGCCTCCACACATGCACAGAGGCTTAAGGGTAAGCGCTCACCAAGCTGTCGCTGGCTGGTCAGGTGGCGTGCAGGCCGCCTCGGCGTGGTGGGCACGGGCGGGCGAGCTCGGCCCCTAGGGCCTCTGTGCGGGCATCAGAGGACAGTCGTCCAAGGCGAGGCTGCGCAGGGACAAAGGCAGCGGGGGCAGCCGCTCCACTGCCCCTCCATCGATCTCGCAGTGTTGCAGGCGCGGAGAGCTGCGTCCGCGTCGACAGTGCCTGCAGGTCCGCTTTGCTGAGCGCGCTGCGATGCAGCTCAAGGCTGCGGAGGCTGCGCAGCCGCCGTGCGAGGGGAGGCAGCAACCCCGGGCACTCGCAGCCGCAGTCGAGGTGCGTGAGGCGGCGCAGACGCGCCAGCCACCATGCGCTGCCTTCGTCCAGCTCGGCCACAGTCACAGACTCGAGCCGCGTCAGCCCCCGCAGCAGTCCCCAGTCTGCTTGCAAGTCACGGGTGTCGGCCGCGTCCAGGCGCGTCAGGCCCTTCAGCGCCGCGAGATACGCCACATACTCCAGGGGACAGTCTGGAAGGTACGCCACTCCCAGGTCCAGGTGCTCGAGCCTGGAGAAGGGCGGCAGTGCCGCCGCGCTGGCCCAGTAGCCCCACTTGGTGGCCCGCGTGGGGGCGCCTGCCGCGCCACGCGGCTGGCGCGGTGGAAGACGGGCAGGTTGGGGTCCCTGCCATAGACCAGGACCCACACGAGAAAGGGCACGGCAGGGTCCTGCGGCGCAGCACATGCGGCAGGTGTGACACGCCGGCATGTCGCGAGGAGCGTACACAGCTGCAGCGCTTGGCGGGGGCAGGGGGTCACCTCGTCTACATCCTCAGCAGAGGGCGGCAGGGGAACGCGTTTCTCGAGATGCGGCTGCTTGATCTGCAAGCAGCCAAGTTCGGGTGGACTGTCATGCGCAAACGATGGCGGGCGCATGCCCAGGTGCCGGTCGCCGGCCGTCGCAAACAGTGCGCCACCCTCACCCTCGCCATTCTGATATCCACGTTGCCTTCCCACGCCTCAGTAGATGGGTCGCAGCAGCATACGTAAACTCTACCGTGAGCTGAGGGCTCAGGCGCGATGTTGTTGCGCTGCGATGCGACAGCGGAGGCCTGCAATCCGTCTCTGGAGGTCGAATCCAATCTGAGGAGACGCAGGGGCTAGTCTCTGATTGAAGTGCCCCGCCCGCCTCCCGCCCCGCTACTACGGGCTGGCCATTGACCCCAATGGTCGAATTCGAATGGCCAGCCCGCCAGCAGCCATGGAGCGTTCTGGTCTGTTGTGTCTGGTAGCATGGCTAGCATGCAATGTAATGCCGGAGGCAGGTGTCAACGGTGCTGGCAGGTGGCCATGGCGTGTATGCCTTGACTGGCCGGACAGCACTGGGGTCTGCGGTGTGCAGCGCGCAGCGCCTGGCGCTGCTGGGGCACCGCCGGCAGGCCCCCGCCCTCGAGGACTCATGCGCACGTCCTCTGCATGGCCGTCTGCAACGCGTGCGCGGCGTTCTGCGACGGCCTGGGCTGGCACTGTCGGGTGCTGGAACTGTCTGGTACTGAAGGTGGGAGGGTACAAGCACTGCGGCGTGTGGCCCTCGACCGAGTGGGGCGGCCGACGGAGGGGTTCACAGGGAGACTGAGGGGTTGCAGGCAGAGCCGCAGACACACGAGCGCACGTTGACCATGCGTCGCACTACGGCCCGGCGCATCCCACCAACAAGGCGGCAGCACAACGAGCGCGTGTTGCCATGAAAGTGGATGCTACACCTGCCGCGGCGGCGCAGTGGGCCACGGCCGCCGCCTGCGGTGCGCGGCAGGTCGGCGCTGCGCAGCAGGGCCGCCCCGCACTTTCCCCGTGCAGGCTTTCCGGTTCTGAACGCCTCTCTCATTCACTCCGGTATGCGTCTCCGTTCGCACCCATGCTGGTGGCCGGCGACAACCACGCGAGCGCCGAGGAGCTGGCGCGTGCGACGGCCGGCGTGCGCAGCCTGCAGTAGTTATACTGCCACGACCTCGACCCCAACGATGCATGGCAGATGAAGAAACACGGCTGGGCGCACGCGGAACCGGGCGTGGGGATGTGGCAGCGCTGTTGACTAGAAAGGCCGGTCAGGCGCTTCACGCCTGCGCCTTGCCAATGGCATGTAACCAGGTACTATGTGCACATGCAGAGCATAGCCATCCAGGTGGCCGCCGCACGATCAGACCAGCACCACAGGCTGCGCTGTCTGCCGCGGTGGGAGGCCACGATCGCCAGGCCAGAGGCACCGCGCTGCATCCGCCACGATGGCGTGCGTGAGCACCCCGCCCAACGGCGTCAGCAGGCAGCACTCCAGGCCTGCAGGCAGCGCATGACGTGGCAATGTGATCCAGGGATAGAGCGTCGGCAGCACCCCTCAGGCCCCGTATCCTGCCAAGGCCAGCGCTGCCGACGGTGCGCTCCCCGCACCCCAGACGCACCCCACAGCAGGTGGATGATGGCAGCGGTGGGCGCCAGGGCCAGAGGCGCGCCCAGCAGCTGCGCCGCGCCCAGGCCATGCAGCGCCAGGCCGACCAGCGCGGCGCCGCCCCAGCCTGCGCCAGCGTTGCATGGGGTCAGAAGAGGGGAGGAGTGCAGTGAGCTTGGGGGGAGTGGCGCAACCTACTCAAGGAAAGAATGTACAAGAGCAGGCAAGGGCAGGCGGCTCAGGCAGATGCGCCACCCTCGGCAGGCAGCCCGCTGTGCCACGGCCCTCACATGCCAGGCGAGGGCCGCCGTTCGCCACCGCCCAGCGCCCCAGGAAGGGTGCGGCCGCGCCCCAGGCGCACAGAGCCGCCACCAGGCACGCCAGCAGCCGGAGCAGGCGGGCGGCAAGCTCCGCAGCTCCGATGCGCCACAGCGCTGCAGCGAACGCCTCGTGCTCTGCTGCAGCGAGCCGCGCCGCAGGCTGGCGCAGCTGCGCCGCAGGCTGGAGGACGGGTGGGCACGCCGCCCAGGCTGTCAGCAGCAGCAGGGGCGCCGCCCAGGCGGCCGCCCCCGCCAGCCCTGCCAGCGCCAGGCGCGGCACCTTCGGCACGGGGCACAGCAGCAGCTGCTGACCAAGGGCACAGCCTCAAGTGCACAGACACGTGCCAGAGTGTCTGCGACGCGAGCTACCCACCAATCTACCCACCAATGGCAGCGATGGGAAGTGTGTCATGCAGAACGGCGTCAGTGCCGCCACCCAAACCAGCGCCGCGAGCGTGGCCATCCGGCCCACCCGGGGCGCAGCGCCGGCCGCCGACGCCACCGCAGCGTGCCGGCCCAGCCGCTGGCCGCCGGCGAGTAGGCTCTCCAGGCCAGGCGCCTCCCGGCGCCTCCCTGTGGCTGCGGCGGCGGCGGCGGCGGTGGCTGCTTCCGCGCTTGGCGGCAGCCCGCCTGAGGGCCGGGTCAGGGGGCGCAGTTCGGGGTGGCTCAGAGGGTCGTACTTAGAGTGGGGGGGGGCCAGGACGCCCGACTCTGCCGGCGGGAGGCAGCGGCGAGAGAGGAGGCGGGACCACGTGCGTGAAAGTGCACCAACAAGGCCTCGTCAAGGGAGCGCAGGCTTGGGAGGGCAACAGGCTGCGCTTGGCACAGGCTCCAAAGGCGGCAAAGCAATGGATGCTACGTGGTGGCAGACTTGCCTGACGCCCACAAGTGGATGAGAAGAGCGAGCGCGCCATCTGTAAAGGCTTGAAAGGGGTTGCCCGACCCGCGACCGGCTGCAGCGCTGCTCGACCGGCAACCGGCTGCAGTGCTCCTCGACCAGCGACCGGCTGCAGTGCTACTCCCCGCTCCACCGCTGACGCCGCCAGCCCACCTTGGCGCAGCAATTGCTGGCGGCACACTGCTGGCTGCTGCTCGTGGCTGCCTAGCAGAAGCAGAGGGAGCTGATGGCAAGCCGAGGGAGTGCGCCTCCGCATCCGCACCGGACCGAGCTCCCGCCTGCGAAGCGCTGACGCTGGTGCCGACACTGCTGCTTGTGCCGGGCGCCGGGGCTGTATCATCCCATGCCAGTGGAACCAACGGCTCCAGAAAGCGCTCTGCTCGCTGGGCAGGCGGGGCTGCTGTGCTCCCACTGGCTCCTGGAGCGGCGCCGCTGCTTGCACCATGCTGTGCCTGTTGGGCCGTGGGTTGTCCAGGAAAGCTGCGCCACCAGCTGGCCAGCCTGTCCCACAGCCCTGGCGTGCGGCCTCCAGCAGGGACTGACACGGCTGCTGCTTCGCTCGCTGCCGGCCGCCGCCCAGCAGCGGCCCCACCGCTGGGCATCGGTTGGGCCAGTGAGCGCGCCACTGCGCGCCAGGCGGCTGCCGCCGGCCCGCCCACGCTGGCGCTGCTGTTGCTGGCTGGCGGCTCCGGCACCGCCGGGAATGGCTCTGGGAAGCGCTCCGCCTGTGCTTCCAGCCACTGCTGCAAACACACCACTGCGGTGCTGCTGCTGCCCGGTGCACCGTCGCTGCTGCCGCTCGGGCCACCCAACTGCTGGCCACTAATGCCGCGCCACCACGCAATGAGTTTGTCCCACAGGCCTGGTGCGGGGCTGCCGGCAGTGTGTGGCAGGATTGCTGGCCTGTCTGCGTTCCCGGGTCTGGCCGAGTCTGCCCGGCCACTCGACGGCTCCAGCACGGCAGCAGAACCAGCAGCTGCCTGCCTCCTCCTGCCGCTCCTGCTGCCAGTGCCGCACCGTGCATCCGGCGCGCCAGCCGTGCTGTCCAGCTGCCTGCGGCCACGCCTGCGGCCAGAGCTGGGCGCGCCGTCTGCCTGCCAGGCGCGTTCCTCCTCAGCGGCGGCTGCTGTCACGGCGATGCCTTGCAGCACCAAAATCGCTTCGATGGCTGCCGCATGCATGCCGCTGCTCCCAAGGCGGTCCAGAGCCACCCATGCGGCCGCCTCCTCAGCCCCCGTGGGCTCCCGGCTCCCTACAGCGGGACGCGAGACGCCCGTCCATCCGGCCGCAGCAGCACGCGCCGCCCACATCGCGGCGATAGACGGGTCCCAGGCCGGCTCGGTGCTACTGCCGTGCTCCCACAGCGGGGCCTGGCGGCCACTGGCACCGGTGCCTCGGGAAGCTGCTGCGGCGGGCGGGGGTGGGCGGCGGCGCCAGGGCGTGCGCTCCAGGGCGGCCGGCCCCCATGCGCCGCGCCTTGGACCGCTCCGTGGAGCGTTTATCGCTGAGTGGCAGGCGCCGGGTGCCGCCGCCAGCGGCGCGGGCGCGGCCATGCCAAGGCAGCTTAGGGCAGCGCCTGGAGCTGGCTGTGGAGCGATGGGCTCATGCTGTGATGCAAGGGGGCTGCCCTTTTGTGGGCGCCGCTTCCCCGAGTGCTTTCCACCCTGAGGCGCAGCGGCATGGGCAGAACCTTGCCTGCGAAAACAGGCCAAGCAACTGCTGTTTGGGTCAGGCAGGCCCAGGGTCAGGTCAGCCACCTGAAAGCGCAGTGGGCAGGCGGGCGGGCGGGGGCGGGCGGGCGGGCGCCGCCGGCGCGTTGCAGGGACGAGGTCGGCTCCTCGGCCTCGCTGCTGCCTGCCGGCCCGATACAGCGAGCGCGATCAGAAGGGTCCGCGAGACCTCGATCGAGCTCCAGCGATGCCTGGAGCGCGCGAGACGGGGTGTGGGTTGAAGGAGAGACGCAGAGTTGGGCGGGCAGGAGCAGATCTGCCCGAAGGTAAGCAGGTGGCCGGGTCGGCCGGATGTCGTCGGCCGCCGTCATGGGCCGTTGTCTTCAGCAGCCAGGCAGCTCAGCATGTCCCACCCCGCCGCAGCAAAAGTGGCAGCGCTGTGAGCACGTGTTGTTGTGTGCACGGTGGTGCTCATTGTCGCGGCGCAGGGCGACGCCGCCAGGCCCTCGCTGCGCGCGCAATTCACAGTAGACCGGCCCCGCCCACTTGCACCCTCCTGCTGGGGCAATCCTGGCTGCTGTTCACATCCACAGTGCATGTGCTGCCAATCATTGTCACAATTCAGGGGCCCTGCGATGCAGTTGCGTCGCCAGCTGGCAGGACCGATCAGACACACAGCTGTTCAATGCCGTCACTGCTACTCGTCTTCACTCGAACTCCACTCCTCTGCACTGTCCTCATCACTGCTCCCCTCGGCACTGTCGTCCTTCTTCTCCTCCAGCACGACAGGCAGAGCACGCGCCAGGCCGGGGCTGGGGGTGGGGAGCGCCGCCCAGTCCGCGGACGGCGACAGCGCGGGCTGGCCGCCAGGTCGGCAAACAGCGCGTGCACGACCTGCTGCCGCTCCTCCTGAGCGGTCGGCCAGGCGCCTGTGTCTCGCATCCCTGCCAGCAGGTCGTTGGTTAGCTCAGCCGGCACTGCCGCTGAGCGCTCCAGCAGGACGCGGGCGATAATGAGGTTTTGGCAGCTAACAGCAAGGCCGAGGGCTGACGAGCCTCTAGCTGTCCTGCGTTGCTCCTTCTCTGTGAAAACAATAGCACCGCCGGCGGGCCCCCGCCCTCGAGGACTCATGCGCACGTCCTCTGCACGGCCGTCTGCAACGCGTGCGCGGCGTTCTGCGACGGCACGGGCTGGCACTGTCGGGTACTGGAACTGTCTGGTACTGAAGGTAGGAGGGTACAAGCACTGCGGCGTGTGGCCCTCGACCGAGTGGGGCGGCCGACGGAGGGGTTCACAGGGAGACTGAGGGGTTGCAGGCAGAGCCGCAGACACACGAGCGCACGTTAGGCAGAAACCACGGGCGTGGCAGCGATTGAACGACCGAGTCTGGCATGCTGGGCGCCAGGGGGGGGGGG
>PCFQ01000006.1:1520433-1563084 GCA_003063905.1 Chlorella sp. A99 | reverse complement strand
GGGGGGGGGCACCGCATGCATGTGGCTGGCCAACGTTGACACTGGCGCATCGCGCGGCTACCCGCCGGCGAACACGCGCCACAGCCACCTCAGCACCAGGAAACAGAAAGTGTACACAACGGAGCTAAGCAAGGATGCTCTAGGATCGAAGAGGTGACGAACCACGTTGCGAAACACCCGCTTTCGCCGGAACCGCTGCGTCATCATGGTATAGCACCGCGCCTGCTCTTCCTTCTCCAGCGGCGCTGCCAGCAGGATGCGGCGCACGACGCTCTCGGGCAGCTCCAGGCCCAGCCGCCGCTGCACGCGTGCCAGACTCAGTGCCAGCGTGCGCAGGCGACCGCGGGCAAAGGCTGGCAGGTGCGCCACCAGCTGCGCCGCCTCGGCCGGGGAGCGCTCCAGCACGGCGGGCAGGGCGCGCGCCAGGCCGGGGCAGGGGGTGGGGAGGCGCGCCCAGTCGGCGGGCGACAGCGCGCGACCAATCGCTAGGTCGGCGATCAGTGCGTGCGCTGTCTTCTGTCTTTGCTCTAAGGTGGGCAGGCTTCCTCTTGGTCTTGGCGCATCCACTGCTGTCAGCAGGTCGGCAATCAGCTCAGCCGGCGGAACCGTCGAGCACTCCACCAGGACACGGGCGGCGGGCAGGTGCGCGTAAGTTACTGCCCAGTGCAGGGCTAACTCGTCGAACGCTGTCCTGCGTCGCTTCGTCTCAGGCGCCGTCCCCAGCAGCAGCTCAACCACCTCCTCGTGGCCCCTCTGAGCGGCCCAATGCAGTGGCAGGCAGCCACAGCCATCAGCCACTGATGCCGCTTGGGGCGCAGCAGACGGCAGCAGCCCAACCGCCGCAGTGTCGCCTTGGAAGGCTGCCAAATGCAGCGGCAGCCAACCACTGCGATCAGCCACTGATGCCGCTTGGGGCGCAGCAGCCAGCAGCAGCTCGAGTGCCGCAGCGCGGCCTCGGCGAGCTGCCAAATGCAGCGGCACCATCCCATCGGCATTGATCGCCATGGCATCGCCAGGCGACGCTGCCAGGATGCGCCACATGGCGGCCACGTCCCCAGTCCGTGCGGCATCATGCAGCGGGGTGTGTGGCATCGCTGCCCTGCACAGATCGGGGCAAGACAGGTGCCATGCGCCGTCGTCAGAACGCGCCGGTGGCACAGCGGCTTGGGCAGCTCCCTGCCTGATCTGTGGCTGCACACGACAAGCTGCTGCCTGGGCCAGCAGGCCCAGGTCCAGGTCACCCACTCGCCTTCAAAACGCACAGCGCTCGAAGCAGCGGGTGGGCGGGCGGGCCAGGGCCGCCGGGAGATGCTGCGGACCCGTTGCAGTGACGAGGTCGGCTCCTCGGCCTCGCTGCCTTGCCGGCCCGATCCACAGACAGGAGGCACAGCGAGGCGAAAATTGGTTGAGGCGGTCTCTTCGAGACCTCGACCAGACTCCAGCGGCGGCTGGAGAGCGAGAGACGGGGTGTGGCTGAAGATAAAAACGCAGAGTTGGGGTGGGGGGCAGGAGCAGAAGGTCGGTCGGAGGCGGCCGGGTCGGCTGGGTGTCGTCGGCTGCCGTCACGGGCTGTTTGCTGCAGCAGCAAGGCAGCTCGCTCAGCATCCCCACGCGGCAGCAAGGCGGCAGTGCAGCGAGCATGTGCTGTCATGGCTGGGACAGTCGTGCCCCCATCGCGTGGCGCAGGGGGCCGCCCAGGCCACCTGCGGTGCTCGAGCGGTCGGTGCTTCACGACGGAGTGTCCCCACCGCTTCCCTGCTCCATCGCCATGCATTCTTTCCTGTCTTCATCTGAACCAAACAAGGCAAGAGACACATGGCAGCCCAAAGCCAACGCAGCCCAGACACGCGCCGCCAGCCTGCCAGCCACCGATCACCAGACTGCCAGGCGCCACTCAGCGCCCACGGCGCCGCGGCGCACGCGGCATTGCGCCCTCCAGCCTGCCCTCCCGCGCCGCCCGCCACGCCTCGGCGGTGGCCAGCAGCGCGGTCACGGGGCCGCCGCGCGCCGCCGCCGCCTCTGCCGCCGCCAGCTTCGCGGCCCAGGTGGCGTCGGCGGCCGGGTCGTAGGGAGCGCGCGCCGCCGCCGCCGCCTGCGCCAGCACCACACTGCCGGGCGCGTCGTTGAGGGCGACCGCAACCAGGAAGAACTCACTGGGTGGAGGAGGGTGGGCAAGGGAGGGGGAGGGGAAGGAGTGGCGGCACGAAGCAAAGGGCCCGAGGCTTGACCTCCCGCGCGCCCCACCCGTCCACGCGGCTGGGCTGATGCGACTGGCGTGCAGGGCTCGGCTGCGAGCCATAGCCGTGCGCCGCGCGCTGCACAGCTGCCCCGGCGCCCACCTGCCCTGCTCCCGCACAAAGGCCTCCAGCGCCGGCTGGCGCAGGTCGCGCACGGCGGCGTGGAGGAGCAGCGCCGCCTTGCGGTGGCGGCGCTCGGTTGTGAAGCGATAGTTTTCCGCCGCGTCGGGCTCCGCGTCCTCCCACCCCATGCCCTCCTGCGCCAGAGGCAATCGGGCAGGCGGGCAGCGGGCAGTGGCCACGACCCTGGTCCGCGGCGCACCGCGCCCTCCTGCGCGCCCGCGGCAGCGCGTGGCACGCGCTGCGGGCGGCGGCGTGCAGGTCCAAGTGCACGAGTCACAGGACTTTGACTATCTTTTGACGCTGGGTGGTCGCTGGCTGGACAAGGGGCACTGCCCCTTGCCAGCGTCTGCCAGCGACTTGCCCACGACTCACCGGCATCGCCATTGTCAGCAGGGTTGGGCCGAGCTGCTGCACCACCTCCTCGGCGGTCAGCGTCTCCCCTTCGCCCTCCAGCAGCTGCCGCAGCGCGGGTAGCAGCGCAGAGGCTCGCTCCGCCAGGTAGGACGGGCGGTGCTCCAGCGCGAGGAAGAGCCACTCCAGCACGGTGCCGGAGCCGTCGTGCCCTGCAGCGCTGCCGCGCGCAGGGCGAGCGCGGGCGAGGGCACGGGAGCGCGGCGGGCCGGCTGCTGAGTGCGGCTCGCGCGCGCGCGCGCGCGCGCGCGCGGGCCCCACTGCCGCCGCTGCGCCGCACGCGCGCAGCCCCGGCTCGCGAGGGCGGAGCAGCGCGCCGCCTGTGCGCTTGCTCCTCACCCACGCAGAACAGGCCGCGCACAAATACAGCAAGGAGGCGGGCGTCCAGCCAGGGGTCTGAGACAAGGCGCTCAAAGGAGGAGCGGTCGTAGGCCAGGGTCACAAACAGCTCCATGGCAACCTGCACCGCATGGAGACCGGAGCTCTTGAGCGCAGGCTTGCTTGAGAGATGCGCTCGAGAAGAGCATGAAACATGCTGGCAGCCCGTGGCGGCCGCATGCGACGCTGGATATCCAGTACTGGAGGGAGCACGCCCCTGGTCCTGGCCCAGGCACACACACGTGGCGGTCACTTGCCTGTGTGATCCCATGCTCGGTGGTGTACAGCGACTGCGCCAACGTCCGCAGCGCTGCCGCATCCGCCAGCAGCGCGTCTGTGACGGGCCCGCGGCCCGCGGCGGCATCGCCGCCGCCGTGTGCTGCGCGCGGCGGCCCGCTGCCGGCGAGAGCCGGGTCGATGCCGGCGGGGAGCAGCGCGCCGGGCAGCGCGCGCGTCACCAGCTCGTGCAGGCAGATGGAGCACAGCATCGCCGAGGTGTGGCAGAGAAGGTTGTTCTCTGGAGGGGAGCAAGTTGGGGTGGAAAGTGCGGGGAGCAATTGAGTTGGGGAAGGAAGCCACCAGCATACCAGCAGACTGGATGAATCAGGCGAAGAGCCTCGCGGTTCGCTGCACATGGACACGCGAATGGTGGCCAGCGCGGTGGCCTGTGCGGTGCGCAGGCTGGCAGGCAGCAGGGCGCGCGCCGCCAGGCGGGGCAGGGCGAGCGCCAGGCCGGCGCGGCGCCTCACCCGTGGTTCGCTCCGCCGTCAGGCGCAGCATCAGGCGCGCCACCGGCAGCCCTCCCTCCCGGGCAATCGCTGCGTGCAGCCCCACCTTCACACAGGGCAGGCAAAGGCAAAGGCAAAGGCAACGGGTGAGGCACGGCCGCAGCAGGGAGCGCCAAGGCGCTCCAGCGCCGCATTTGGCGGCCCCACCGCCGCCCATGCCGCTCGCCCCGCCGGTCGCCTGCATGCACAGCGCACCCGCCCGCCCGCCGCCGCCGCCCGATGCCATTCAGCCACAGCCTCCCCTTACCCATTTGTTTTCCTGGGAAGAAAGCCCGGTCAGGAGTCGCAGGCAGGCCAGCCGCACGCGCTGCGGGCAGTCGGGCGCAGCGGCGCGCTACAGCACGACGACCACGCCCCCCGCCGCCAGAAGCTGCGAGGGGGAGGGAGGGGACGGGGCGTCCGCCCCAGCGCCGCCGCTCGCGCTGCCTGGCCCGCCCTGCGCAAGCGCCGACCCTCTCACGGGCAGAAATAGAGTATCCATTACATTTATTTTATCGTATCAAATTAATTCATTAATTCGTTATATCTTATCTTATCAAATGGAGAGCACCTGCTTGACCGCGTCCGCCTGGTAGACGACTGCGTCGCCGGGGATGCTGCTGGGCACCCTGTGGCTCGGCAGGATCGCATCCAGCGCCCGGCATTCAATGCAGGGGTGCGGGTCCTGCTGGGTGACGCGATGGCACGCGGCGGCGCGCGATGGCGCGCAGGCGCGCGTGGTGGCAAGTGCGCGCGCGGCACGCGCGCGGCACGCTCGCGCCCGCTCCACCGCGCGCTCCGCTTCGAACCACGCCAATGCTTGCAGGGTCGGAGCGAACCAAGCGCAGCCAATGCGATTCGCTTCAACCAGCGCAACCAAGCAGGCTGGAACCCACAGGAACGTGGGCAGCACGCGCTCTCAGTGCCACTCATTCCTCCCAATGGGCATGAGACATGCCGGCAGCCGTGCTTCGACCGCCACGTCCGTCGGCAGCGCCGCCAGCAGCCGCCTCACGCCTGCGCGGCGGCGGCGGCAGAGAGGCGCCACGCGCCAGCGGGGGCGCGCGTCAGTGGGCGCGAGCGGCGCGCGTCGCGGCGCCCCTGGTGGGCGGCCGACGCGTGGTGGGCGGCCCCCTGGGCGTCCTCCCGCCGCACGTCTTCAGGCTTCGCGTGGCGTTGGCTTTGCCACCGGTGGCTTCATTCTGTTGTTCTGCAAAGTCCTGCAAAAGCAGTCTTATCTCATATCTCCCTTTTTCTCCTCGGTGGCTCACCCTTCACCTCCACAGCCAGCTCTCGCAGCTCCCTCTCGCCCGCCAGCGCCTGCTCCCCACCTGCCCGCATCGCAAGCTCGACGCGCGCGGCCGCCGGCGCGCCAGGGTCGGCCGCCGCCTCCAGCAGCTGCCGCACGTCCCGCGTCGCGTTGCACCTGCGGCGGCGGGAGGCGGGCAGAGTTTCACTTCAGCTGCTGTTCTCTAGAGATCTCTAGAAACAAGTCTGGCGTAGTAGAGGGCAGGGTCCGTGGGGCGGCGCGGTGCCCCATGGACAGAGCACCAGGGCGCTGGCGCCGGCGCTCGATGCCAGGGCGCCGGCAGGCGCAGCTCGGGGGCGCCTGGGCTAGGCACCGGCGAATCAGCACTGCCAGGGAAGCGGCGCTGCCAGGCGAGGCGGCGCCGAGCGGCGCTGTGGGCGCCGCGCCGCGCGCGCGCCGAGGGGCGCGCCGAGGGGAGCGCCGAGGGGCGCCCCGCGCACCGCAGCTTGTGCGCCTTCCAGTCCGACCTCTGGCAGCTGGAAGAGCAGTACCACCGGAGCTCGCATCTGCAGGTGCACTCATGGGATGCACGCATGGGATGTGATGGGATGCAACGGATGCAAATGGGAAAGCTGGTTGGCAGGCGGAGCATTGGTTGTTGCGCTGGAGATGGCGGGCGGGGCTGGAGCGGGGGGAGGGCCGCGGGCAGGCAAGGGAGGCAACGAGTGCTGTTGAGTTGAACAAAAAACACACTCAACAACAGACCTGGCGCAGCGTTTGAGGTCCTGCGTGGCGCTGCAGCCGCCGCAGCCCTCGGCGGCCTTTGCCGCGCGCGACAGCGGCGCGCTGCTGGTCGCGCACGCCGCGCGCAGCAGGCGGACGCATGCCGGGTAGTCGCTCTTGAGGGGGGACCCTGGCGGCAGCAGGAGGCGCAGCTCGGGCCCCTGCTCCTCGGCCCCTTCCGCCAGCTGCAGCGGCGTGCGGCCCAGGCTGTCGGCCAGGAGCGGGTTGGCGCCGCGCTGAGGGGCGGGGGGGGCGGGGAGCGGGCGGGGCATGAGAGGGGCGCCGTCGCGCGGGCGCGCAGCCTGGGGTGGCGCTCACGGAGTGAAGGCAGAGGCCCCGCGCGGGTGCGGGCAGGCAAAACACACAGAAAGGAGGCCGGGGGGGCTCTGGCGGCCTGGCCAATGCCGGGCCCAACGCCATGCCCCAGGCACGGCTGCGGCCCCTGGCCCAGAGACGCGCGCATGCGTGGGCCCGTGCGCTCGGCTCCAGGCGCGCGCCTGCAGCAGCAGCTCCACCAGCCGGGGGCAGCCATGCTGCGCGGCGACCAAGAGGGGGCTGCTGGCCAAGGCGCCCCCCCGCGGCTGGGCCCAGTGCGATCGCGCGTTGGCAGGCGCGCCCGCGTCGAGCAGCACCTGGCACATGCGGACTGCGACCTCCTCCCCGTCCTGCAACGCCTGCGGTGGTTCGGGCGCAGAGCGCGGTGCGGCGCGGCGTCGGCAGGGAGCCACCAGGCAGTGCAGGCCCCTGCTGCCCCAGCCGCCGCCCGTGCGCCCGCACCTGCAGGCAGGCGCGCTCCACCATTCCCACGCCGTCAGAGTCGCAGACGGCGGCGACGTCGCCCACGCCAGCCAGCAGCTCGGGCAGGGAGGCCACGTCGCCCCTCGCCACGGCCTCTGCCAGCAGCCGCTCCGCGGGGCGCAGATGCGCCAGCTGGTCGGGCCCACACATGTAGGCCAGCATGTTGCAAATCTCCTGCACAGCGCGCGCCTCCCGCGCCAGCCTCTCTCGCGGGTCCGCCATGCTGCCGGCGGGCACGTCGGGCGCGGGACGGACCCGGCGGGCGCGCGGTCGGGCGGCGGGAAGGAGGCGGGAGTGGCTGCGGGAGTGCGCAGGCGCCAATCCCTTGATCCGAGGCGCCTTCACACGGATCCGTGAGCGGATGAGAGGCCGGCCAACCTGGGGGGTGTCGAGCACAATCAAACCCTGCTCAAATCGACGGAGTGCATAGAAGACCAAACACGAGCCTGGTCGAGTTCTTTTTTGCAATCCCTGAGCCTCTACTCCACCGGCACGCGTGCCCGCCCACCGACACGTGTGCCACCCGCCCGCCGACACAGCCGCCGCCCCATGCCTTGTGCCATTTTCCACGTGCACCACATCGCGGTTCCAGCTGCATTGAAGCGCCATGACTGGTGGCACTGCTTCCCTTTGCACGCATGTTGAATAGGGGTCAACATTGCGGGCCAGCAGGAAAGCAGGTGGTGGCGGCATCTCGCTGACCCCCCACGAGGCCCGAGCAGCAAGAGGCAACGCAGCATTGGCATTTCTCTGTGCCACGAGAGTTGGCGGACCCACCAGCATGCGGCAGCGAAAGCAGTGCTTGTGGCCGCCACACATGCGTTAAAACAGCAGGCGCCACAGCAAGGATGCAACGCATGATGCTCTCGTCGACCTCGGGCAGCTCCAGGCACAGCCGCCACTGCAGGCTCAGCGCCAGGCTCAGTGCCAGCGCGCACAGGCGGCCGCGTGCAGTGTCCGGCAGGTGCGCCACCAGCTGCGTCGCCTCGTTCAGCGAGCGCGCCAGCACGGCTGGCAGGGCGCGGGCCAGGGCTGGGCAGGGGGTGGGGAGGAGCGCCCAGTCGGCGGGTGACAGCGCCAGGTCGGCCAGCAGAGCGTGCACTGCCACAATTGTGGCTAGGCTGGCATGTGGGTTGCGCATGGCTGCCAGCAGGTCGGCAATCAGTCTGAGTCAGCTCGGCCAGCGCTGCCGTCGAACGCTCCAGCGGGATGCTTTCAGCGGGGAGTTGCCTGTCTGGACTTTGGCACGGCGCCGGATCGCGCCAGCTGTGCGCTAAAGACATTACGCCAACTAGCTGTGTCACCAGATGGCGTGGGCGCTTGGTTCGCGCCACGCCGTCCGCCGTCCGCCGTCCGCCGTCCGCCGCCCGCCGCCTGCCGCCTGCCGCCTGCGCTCACCACTGCATCTCAGCGCTCAGCGAGCCTCTGCTCGTCATCGGGGGCCGCAGACATCCTTTCAGAGAGAGTGCAGGGCCCGCGTGACAATCAAGCCCGCGGGGATTCCAGTACATCTACACACCATCATGCTGTAAGTTGCCATCTACGCTCTCTACGGCACAGTAAGGCGTAGGCCGTAGGCGCCATCATACGTTTGCTACCGGAGCTGCCAAGCCTACTCACAGGCATTGCGCCAGCAGTCGATCACCAGCTCGACATGATCAGGGCCCCACTGGCAGCGATTGTGCTGGCGGCGGCGCTGGTGCTCGCCGCTTGCCCCGCCCATGTGCATGGCGCGCGCGGGCGCGGGCTTCTTGCCCCAGCGCCCGCTCCAGGGCCGGGCCCCTCGCCTCAGCTGGTGTTCAGGGGAGACGGCACGTTCAAAATCCTGCTCGTAAGCTACAATCGACTTTGTGCCGGGCGCCCGCGAGACTGCTGCCCTTTCTGATTCTGATGCACGTGAGATCGTCGGCCAGCGCCTGATTGCCCTCGCGCCCTTGCCACACAGCTGGCCGACCTGCATTATGGGGAAGGCCCCAAAGATTCCAACTCCTCCAAGGTGCGGGGCAGGCTCGCCGCGGTGGCCGCCGGACGGCGTGCGCTCGCGCCCTTTGCTCCATCAGGCACGCCGCCGCCGCCCGTGCTGCCCCGCAGATGACGGAGACCGTGCTGGAAGCTGAGAAGCCGGACTTTGTGGTGCTGCTGGGGGACATGGTCTCAGGCAGCGCTTGCAACCAGACCCAGCTCCAGGTGCCGGCCCTGTTGTCCTTTCTCAGCAACCAGCTTGCGGCCTCGCCTCCTGTTGGTTGTAGCAGTGGGCAGCGCGCCGACGGCTCGCCTGTTGCCCGCGCACCGGCGTGCCCGCGACCGTGCGCCCCTCCCCGCAACCCATCCCACACTCGCGCAGGCCTCGCTCGCGGATGGGGCCCTGAAGACGCTCAAGCCCACGGTGGCAGGGCCGGACGCCGGGAAGCCCTGCGGCGCCGGCTGGTTTGCGGGCGTGTGGGCCAACGTCACTGCACCGCTGCATGCGGCGCGCGTGCCCTACACCCTCATCGCCGGCAACCATGACGCCGAGGCGGACCTGACCAAAGCGTGCGCAGCGCGCCGCCACAGCACACCACCGCAGCGCATGGCGCCGCCGCCGCCGCCGCCGCTGGCCGCCGCCCTCACCGCCGCCGCCCTCGCCGTCCTCGCCGCGCCCCACGCGCACCCTCCCGCCGCCGCCGCCGCTCACCGCCGCGCAGGCAGATTGTGGACCTGGCCCTGGCCCAAGGCAACGGGCTCGCGCTGGTCAAGCAGGGGCCCGCCGGCCTGGCGGGTGCCACCAACTTTCATCTCGACGTCGCCTCGCCCGACGGCAGGCGAGCGGGGCGCAAATGCTGCGCTGCGCCGCGCCGCGGCATGGCGTGGCGCGCGGGGGGGTGGGGTGGGGGGGTGGGGAGGGGGGGGCATTGAGGCGCCGCGCTGCAATGCCGTGCACGGCGCCGCGCCGCAGGGGCTGGCACGCGGCCTGCCCCTGCACAGAGACCACCACGACAACACAAGAACAACACTGGCGCCGCCCGCTGGCCCGTGGCACTGTTGCGTGCAGCGGCGTGGCCGCGCGCCTCTGGTTCTTCGACTCCACGCAGCGAGGCTGCGAGGGCGTGGACGGCGCCGGCTGCACCACCAACGCGACGGTGGACTGGCTGCGCGAGACGGCAGCAGGGCTGCCCCCCGCGCCGTCGGTCGGCTTTGTTCACATCCCCGTGGCCCAGGTCAGGCTCTGAATCCCCTCTCCTACTCCCTCCAGCGCACCCCAGAGCTGCCCCGACGCGCGGTGCGCCGCGTACGCACAGCATTCGCATAGCGCACGCCACCCGCCGGCCCGCCGGGCGCCACATGCGCACAGCATGCACCCGCCTGCGCGTGCCCGCTGCTCGCCGCCCGCCACCGCAGGCCATGGACGCCTGGGCGCAGGGCAGTGCCGTGGTCGGCTCTCGCGGGGAGCCCTCCAACTGCCAGGCGCTGGACCTGGGGCTGTTTGACGCGGCGCGCGACGCCGGCATCACCTCCCTCTGGTCGGGGCACGACCACGACAACAACTACAGCGGCGTGTTGGACGGTGGGCGCCGGATTCTGTTGCGATTCCAGAAGTTTGTTGCGATTCCAGAAAGGTCTCTTTGCGGCGCCAGGCTGGTTCGGTCTAGTCCTTGCGGCTTGGCGCTGTGGGGCGCACGCCACGAGCGGTGTGCTGGACGGCGGGCGCTGGCCCGGCGTGGCCACGCTCGTTATGCCATGTCGGGTGGTGGGCGCTGGCATGGCCTGCTGTACAGCGCCAAACAGCTGGGACGTTGGGCGGGGGGCGTGCGCCGCCGCCGCCGGCTTGATGGCGCGCCGCGGTCAGACGTCACTGCCGCTTGCTTATGCTGTGCAGGCGTGCGGGTCGGCTATGCGCGCAAGTCCGGCTACGGGAGCTATCTGCCCCAGAGCCTGCAGGTCGGGGCGACTGTGCTGCAGGTGGAGCTGGGCGCCAGCGGCATGGCAAACAGGTGCGCGTGCGGATTACATGCTCGACATTCTTAATTCTTAATGCATAATTCGCAATGCTCAACGCGCCGCCGGCGTGGATTGAGGTCGAAACCGTGCCGCGCGCCTGCAATCAGCATGCGCAGCTTCTGGGGGCTGCAGGGCCCGCGCTGCAGCGCTGCAGGCGGTGGCCGACACAGCCCAGCCTGCTTGCCACCCCCTCGCCTCCGACCTGCAGCCGGGCCTGGGTCCGCGGCGCCGACGGCAGCGTGGAGGAGCTGGCGGCGCCCAGCGCAGACGCGCGTGCCACGGGCGAGCAGGCCGAGTGCACGGTCGGCGGCCTGTTCTGCACGCTGCGCAAGGACCTCTGGGCCTGCGCGTCCGAGCCGGGGGACAACTAGCCAGGCGGGGCCGGCGACTACGAGGCCAGCGGCGAATGTGCCACCCGCTGAGGTTACTTGAGCTCTGCGAATTTGACGCCGCAAGATGTCGACCTTATGCATCTTCACACTACTGTGCTCGTGCCCATTTTCCTATGCCGGTTTCACCGCAGCAATGGGGAATGCATTAAGCAATCAGGGTAAACTACGTGCCTCGAGCTGACCGACGTGCTGCGCCGTCTCTCTGGGGATTATATTGATGGGCGTGTTCAGGTTGACTAGGGTTTGCACAGCGCTCGAGCGACAGCGTGCGGCTGAGCGCCAGCAGCGGTCTGCTCTGCGCTGCTGCTGCCGCAAATTGACGCTGCTGCAAGTGCTTCGGCGGCAGCAGCGCAGGCCGAGGCAGTATGGAGGCCGTCTGGCTGGCCGAAGCAGGCTGGCACCGCGGGCAGCTTATATGCCTGCAGCGAGGAAGAGGCGCGCGTGACGTGGGCCGGCAGCTGGGGACTGCCCTGCCCCCTCTCCCTCCCAGCGCGCTGGTCCCAGCTGCTGCGATCCCAGTCAGCGTCCCACAGTGCACCTGCGCACGGGGCTGGCCAGTGCAGCGCTCACTCGGGAATGGTGCTAGCTCTGCTGCCGTGTGCCTGGCCGCGGCACGAAGCGCCCGGTGGCCATCTGGTAGCGTTTGTACTCCTGACCGAATGCCTGGAAGAGAATAGCTTCTTCAAGCCGTGTTCGCACTCTGTAGTAGCCCACGCAGGCTGCCAGGAGGAAAGCAGCTGCTGCAGGGCTGCCCAAGCTGCGTGGCCATGTGGGTGGCAGGGCCCAGCGTCGGCACATGTGTGCACATGTGCCTGTGCGCATGCAGCTCGGCTCACCTCAGGCAGTGCCCGACAAACAGCAGCATGTAGGAGGAGTAGATTGGGTGTTGCACCCAGGCGTAGGGGCCGGTTGTGACGAGGCGGCTCGGAGCCACAAGCCGGTCGAAGTCCTGCACACGGGAATGGCTGTTGTTGGCGGCTGCAGCTGCAGACTCCGCACGGCAGTCTGCGTCTTGCAAGCCCACCTTGCCCAGCACAGCGGCCGCCGCCGCATTCAGCTCCCAGCCAGCCAGCATGAGAGCGTATCCCACCGCAGGCAATGCCCAAGCCAGGACGGGTGCTGCAGCGACGCAGGATGACGGAAGAGGGAGAAGCCAGGCCAAAAAGTGCCCCGCAGGCACCGCGACGCCGGCGAAGAGCAGCAGGGCGAGGCCGCCTCTGCTCCGCTGCGCATCCTGTTGTGCGGGAGCCAGCGCTCCGTGCCGCATCATGCGCCGGATTGTGCCCCTTGCAAAGAACAACAAGTAACAACAGAAGCTTGCCGCAGCACGCCCGCCCTCAGCTGCCAGCCGGCCGCTGACGTGCGCGGGCAGCAAGATGAGGCCCGCCAGGGCAGCTGAAAGCTGGAGCATTTGGACCGCGGCATGAAGCAGCGGGGCTGGACCAGTGGAAGGCTCTGCTGCAGCAGCACCGTCGCCGCCCGACGTGCGCGTGCCCCGCGGCGCGGCACTGGCATATGGCTGCACGAGACGTCTAGCTAGCACACTCGACGCTCTGATCCTCCCCACTCCCAGGGAAGGCCAGCAGCATCGAGGAGAAGAGGCTCCAGCGCTGAGGAGAGATGGTGGTGCTAGCAGCCTCGCTGCGCAAGCGTCAACCATTGACGAAACGAAAGAATTCCGATTGATATGGGCAAGAGGAGATGGCCGATCAGGTGTTATTTTGGGCTCTCCTGGTTCTGTGCGCGCCTCTTAGTTGGGGCCGCATGGTATGCAAAGAGGCAGTTGGTGGGTGGCGGCTGCAGCAAGATTGCTGCCCACTGCCCCAATGTCCACTGCGTACACCGCTCCCGCGCCCGCCGCCCGCCGCCCCGCGCCCGACAGAGCCGTCGCGGAGCAGCGTGGGCTTGCAGGCCAATCAGGCCAAACAGCATCAGGTGTAGCAGCAGCAGCAGCAGGTGGGAGGGTGGTGCCCAGGCAGGCGGGCGCTAGCGCAAAGCGATGCGAGCAGCGGGCGAGAGCGTTTCCGTGCGGACTGATGAGCGCACGGCGCGGGCTTGTACAGGTGTAATGCAGATGCTTCTAGGCACACTGAAGCGAGGAATAAGGCCCACCGTGGCTGCTGGAGGCTGCTGGTGTACCGTGAGGCGTTGGGAGTCTTGCACTCGTCACGAGTGGGGGCTGCAGCTGCACTGCAGCCAGCGAGGGGGCAAGCAGATTGGCGCAGCAGAGCAGGCAGCGCCTGCCTCCGTCGCCGTCGGCAACTGCTGCACCGCCGTCTGCGCTGGCACCTGGCACGAGCGGCAGAAGAATACGCCCCGCCTGCTACCCCAGCACCTGACACTGTGCTTCTGTCTGTACATCTCACACAGCAGCAGGCGCAGCGAACATACGACGGCAGGCACGCGGGCAAGCAGGCAGGCAGGCAATCGGCAGCTTGGCTTGAATCATTCTCTTTGACCTGAAACAATCCGACACTGTGTTTGCTGGTCAGTCCTCCTCGATCTCCACCTGTGGCGCGCGACTGCGCAGATGATCCAGGGCGGCAGCACCCTCGCGTGGTCCAGGACTGGTCACCCGCAGCTTGGGCAGGCGCGGCAGGCGCAGCAGCACGGCGTCCACGTCGGCCGCCATCAGCGTGGCGCCAAAGTAGCGCGCGGACAGCGCCGTCAGGGACGTGGCGGCCGTCAGCGCCGGCGGCAGGGACGAAAACTTGTTGAAGCTAAGGTCAAGGCTGTCCAGCCCTGCGGGGCAAGAGATCGATCGAGCAATCGGGCAATCGATCATCGCGTATTGTTTGCAAGGGCGGCTCCGAGGGGCGCTGTAGTTGGCGCCTGACTCACTTGCGAGCTGGCTGGCGGACAGCGGCAGCTTAGTGAGCTCGTTGCTGGGGATGCCCAGGTGCTTGAGCCCAGGCATGCGCGCCGCAGCAGCATCGAGATAGGCGGCCTGCAGCGCCTCTGTGCCGACGCTCAGGCCCAGGCGCTGCAGGGCTGTCGCACACTGCAGCACTGGCGCCAGGTTGGTGACCCTCTCTCGCCACAGACTCAGCTCCGTCAGGCCTGCAGACGCCCATGCCAGTAGGGTGGAGAGCCGACCAGGGGCGAGGATGGGGGCGGGAGGCCAGGGCGGGAGAGAGGGCAGGGCGGAGGCCGGGCCGGGCGCAGGGCAGGCATGCCTGCCCTGCGCCCAGGCAGGGCAGGACATGGCGCCAGGGCATGTCTGCCCTGCCGCCCTGTCCTGCGCAGGACAGGCCGGCAGGCTGGGGCCGCGCACAGGGTGAGCAGGGCAGTCCCGGGGGTGCAGAGCAGCCTCACCTTGGGAGGTATGGACCCTCTGGCAGGGCATGCAATCCATTGCCGCTCAGGTGGAGCGCCGACAGGCCGCAGTGTTGCACCAAGCTCGGCGGCAGTGCCTCGACCGCGAACAAGGCATTGAATTCCGCCAGGCGGGGCGCGTTGTCCAGCAACACGCCCAGCGCCTCGCCACCAGCCCTGCCCTTCCAGCCGCCGCTCAGCTTCAGCGAGGTGAGCGCCGCCAGCTGGGCGCGGCTGCCGCGCAGGGCGGGCGCACGCGGCGCACTGCCTTCCTGCAGCTCCAGACGCTCCAGGAGCATGCTGGGACCCACCAGGCCGCCAAGCAGCTGGCCCAGGCTGTCTGTGCGCCTCAGCTTCATCAGCACCAGCCCCGGGCGATCGGCGTTGATGCCCGGCCAGCTGAAAAAGGCGCGTTCAAAAGCGCCACCCTTGACCTGTGAACAGGAGGGGCAGTGCGGCTTGGCCCCACATCGCTGCACAGCCGTCCGCCCGCTGGTCGAGGCGCCTGCCCAGCGCACCTTTGCGTAATCGTGGGGCTCGTTGCCATCCATGCCGCCGGTGATGAGAGCAAAGGTATGGAGACGGGGGAAGCGGGGGGGTGCCGGCGGCAGAAATCCTCCCTTCACGCACTGCTCCTGGTGCAGCTTGAGCCCGCAGAGGCCTTCCAGCGCCGTCGGGGGCTCCAAGGGCGGGAACGGCTCACAGACTGTGAGCTCCAGGTGCGTGAGCCGCGTGCGGCGGGCCACTGCCCCCACGTGCGCCGGCAACGGGGAGAAGCATTCTACGCTCAGGCGGCACAGCGCCTCGGGCAGCTGCGCGATGGCCGCGGGAGCGCCCGGCGGCAGGGCGTGCGCGTCGAGACCGAGCTGCTGCAGCGGCGGGAACTGCGTCAGGGCCTGCAGCGCTGCCGCCGGGACGCTGCCGCACTGGCCGTAAAACAGCGTCACGCTTTCCAGCACCTCTGGCTGGAGGCTGCCGAAGAAGGCGGCCAGGCTGGCGGGCGCAGTGCACCGCAGCTCGGTGTCGGCCAGGGTCGCATCCGAGACGTGGCGACTCACGCGCGCCAGCACTCACAGCTTGGCCGGCAGTCGCTGCGGGTTTTCGGGCAGGCACCGGACTGTGTACAGCGCGAACTTGTGCCAAAGGGCGGGGGCGTGTTCGTAGACCGCCTGCCACCAGCGGTGGCTCACGAGCGCTGCCGCGGGCCTGCAGCGGGCGGGCGGGCGGGCGGCGCAGGCCTCACACGCAGGTGGCTCGCGCACGACATCACATGGCACTGCTCACCCTGCCTCCATTCCTGCCAGCTCCAGCACTCGTCCCAGCAGCGGATCGGGCAGCGATGCGATGGGGGGGGGGGTGAGGCTGCCGCCTGGGCGGCAGCGGAGGCGGGCTTGGAAGACATTGGATGCGGGGCGGCGCGATCAGGCGCGTGAAATGCGGCCCAACAAGGCGCTCGATCGGCGCTGTGATCTAGCCGCCGGCTGCTGACTGGGCACCGAGCACACAGGAGCGGCAGAAGGCTTTGGACCCGAAGCAACTCATAAAAAAAAGGCAAAACGGCCAATTCCCACCAAACTGCTTGCAGCAGGGCAGATGCAAACGGAGCACCCGGGCGGCGGGTGGCGCCGCAGTGGAGCCTCTCGCTCATGCCGCATAGACCTGTTGCAAGCGTGCAAGCGCGCCCAGCGCCAATCACTCAAACCCAGGCCTGGAGGAGCTGCGGAAGACTTCGCGTTCTGCCGCCGCTGCTACGTGAGACCTGCCGCCCAGCAGGCGGGACTGCGTCACGCGGCAGTCGCGGTGTGGCAGACGACCATCGCCAAAGGGGCTGAAGGCTCAGCAAGCTCAGCTGACAGGGGTTCAGGGCCGGCGGCGGCCTGCCGGCGCCCCCCTGCGCTGGGCCATGGGAGCACGACTGGCATGCATACTACAACAGTGCTGCAGCGGGGTGGGATGCTGAGCTGAGTTTCCTGGCCGCTGCAGCCCCGTGACGGCGGCCGACTCCGCGCGCCGACGCCTTCTGCCCCTTCTGTTCCTGCCCCATGGGCAAGGCCGCAGAGGGGGCGACCTTGTCACCACAGCGGGCCGCCGGCTGTGTTGCAAGCAAGTGGCTGACCTGGCCCTGGGCCTGCCTGACCCAAGCAGCAGCTACTTGGCCTGCATGTGTAGGCAGGGTCCTGCCCAAGTCGCTGTGCCGCTGCCGCATCCTGACGGCACTCATTACCCCGACTGGTGCAGCAGTGATGGCAGAAGCCCCGCTGCATGCTGCAGCGCGGGCTGGGGACATGGCCGCCATTCAACGAATCCTGGCAGAGTCGCCCGGTGCTGCAGTGACAGCTGACCTCCTGGGACGGCCGCTGCTGTTCGTGGCAGCTATCTACAGCCACACAGCAGCGGTTGAGCTGCTGCTGGCTGCTACGCCCAGAGCAGCATCAGCAGCGTCAAATGCTGGCTTGCTGCCACTGCATTGCGCAGCTTTCTTTGGTCACACAGCGGTGGCTGAGCTGCTGCTGGCTGCTGCACCTGAGACGGAGCGCTCATGCTGATCATGTGCTGCTGGTGTCAATACATTGCGACCATGTGATCGCCCCCACCAGCATGGAGGCATGGAGGCATTACCGTCCGCCCACTCCATAAACATGTTCCTGAAATTCTGCCGCTGCCTCACTGTTGCAGCGCTTGCAGCGAGTGCCAGCATGGGAGCACGCGAGAGGAGGCACCGACTGCATGCGCTTCCAGCCACCGGGCGAGACAGGCGGGGCGGGGTGCGGGCGGTGCAGAAATTAAGAAAAGCCCCTCTGCAGGCTCGCAGATCGCTTTTGCATGTTACCCACTCCAATTGCTGCCGCACAGGCATCTGCGCAGCTTGCCGCAAGCTCTCGAGCTCCCCCCTCCCCCCACTCAACTTCCATCGCCGCGATGCTCTCGCGCACGACCTGGAAGGAGGGCCTGGCCCTCGTACTGGCCTGCGCGCTCGTCTCTGGCCTGGTCTCCTGGGGAGTGGTGGCACACCAGGCTGGGGCCCCGCTCGAAGGCCGCCGCGTCGTCGCACGATCGCTGGCCACCTGGGGCGAGGCGCGCGGCAGCGGCGACAACGCCGTGCCAGGGCTGCTCGTCGACCCGGCCGCCGACCTGCTGCGCGAGGACACGCTCAAGCGCCAGGAGCAGGCGAGGAGGCACACCATTCTTTGGGTGCGCAACAACGCAGCAGCACTTGCCCCTGGAGGTCGTCGAGGGGCGGGCTGCTGCAGGGGCTGTGCCCACCACCCGCGGCGCCGGCCGCTCTCGCGCGCTTGGCGCCTGGCGGGTGCTGTCCTGTGTTTGACGGGTGCTGCCCTGTACTCGGTGGGTGTCGCAGATCTACTATGGCATGGAGACAGTGCGGGACGGACAGGACAAGATCATGCAGGTGCGCTGGAGGGAGGCTAGAGGGAAATGCAGGGAGGAAAGATGATGCGAGGAGCGAGAAGGCGGGGGCCGAGGAGAGGAGGAGAGGAGGAGCGCGAAGGCGGGGGCCGAGGAAAGAGGAGAGGGAGGAGGCAAAGGATGGTCAGCGGCGCAGCAGCGCGCCGTGCTGTCCACTTCTCTGCGTGCCGTCCACCCCGGCGCCCCACCGGCGCGCTTTCCACCCCGCCCGTGCAGCGGCTGGGCGCGTTGGACAAGATCCCGGAGCTGGTGCGGACGCTGGAGAAGGTGCTGGAGGAGGCCAAGGTGGGCTGGTTGGTTGTTGGCGTTGTTGTTGACACCGAACATGTGTCATAGCGATGGTGTCGTCGTTGGTGTTCGGCTCTGGCGGGCGGTCTGGCGCGGTCGCCCCAGGCCGCCGCGCCGCCAGTGCGCGAGGCGGGCCGGGGCTGGGGGGCGGCGCAGATTGGAGGGCGTGCGCTTGAGACGGTGCTCTCAAGGGGCGCGCGTATCTGGGACCCATTGCGCCCCCGCGCAGAAAGCGGCGGAGCTGGCGAAGAAGGCGCCCGCCGCCACGCCCGCCGCACCCGCCCAGGGCTGAGCCCGAGCGGCGGCGCCGCTGCCGGGCGCCAGATGCGCCCGCGCTTGTATGCTGCTTGTATTTTACGGCCCTGCGCTGCACTGCTGCTCATTGGTTTCTGTATCTGTTGCAATCGCGACTGCTGAGCTGGCCTCGATGCAGGCGGCCGGCGCGAAATGAGACCCTGGCCTGCCTCGAGCCTTCCGGCGCCCCAGCCTGGAAGTCAAGCTGCCGCCCTCGTCGCCTGTTGGACTGGTTGCCGGCCGGTTTCAACAAGCGTGTGCGCCAAAATGCAACCAACCTTGAGAACAAACAAGGACCAGCGCGCCCGTGCCCCTTCAATGCTACAGCAGCACACCCAAAATCAGTTATTGTGTCTGGTTTAGGAGGGCGTGGCGCGCGATCGGTTGGTACTCTGCCATCAACAACAACAGCAACACCATGCAGCCTACACCGCCCAGGCGCTCATCGGCTGTGCGGCCAGCTCGATGACCCGCATCAGGACGTTTTGAGGCAGGCAGGAGAGCGGTGTGGGCGTCTGCCCCGAACGGCGCACCGCCGTGCGCCGCGTGCCCCGGCGCGCCGGCGCCGGGGTGTCGGGCTGCCCCGCGGCGCTGCGTCCGCGCCGTGCGGCCAGCAGCACGGTGCGCACGGCCGCCTTGAGCGCTGGCAGCGCGTGCTTGTGGGTGGAAACGCTCCACGGCTCGCCGCTCATCGTCTGCCAGAGCGCCCTGCTATCCGGAGGATGGGTGTGCAGACAGGCGAGGCGTGTCTGGGTCGTGCTGGCTGGGGAAGACAGGCGCAGCGGCGCCAGCTGCACCGCACTGCCCAGCAAAGCGCGCACCCCACCCCGATCCATCCCGCCTGCGCGTGGGGGAGCTGCCGCGAGGGATGCACCAGGATTCGCCCAGGCTCCCGGAGTCGATGCCTCGTGCCTGCTCCCAGGCTGACTCCTCCGCCACACCCAGGCCCCACGCGTGCGCGGGGCAGAACTGCTCCGGCGCCTGCGGCGGCGGCAGCGGTGTCGGCGGCGGTGGCGCGGTGTCGGGAGGGTGAGCAGCGGGAGCGCGAAGCTCTCGGTGCGCCGCGCCGAGCATGCCATTTGCCTTGCACTCCGGCGGCTGCACCCCACAACTGCCGCTGCTGCTCTCACATTGTAGTAGCAGTCGTTGCCATCGTAAATGCTGCACCAATAGTCGTCCTTTTCATCATACACGTGCGGCGCATAGCCTGCCTCCAACAGCAGGCGCGCCATCCGTGCCGACAGTGCCAGGCCGTGGCTATAGGCGCACATCAGCACCATCAGCAGCGGGTCCGCCTGGCTGCCATCCAGCCACTCGTGGCTCCGCAGCACGAACGGCGCCGCCGCCCTCAGCAGCGCCGCCAGCATGCCAGCGCTGCCCCGCACAATGGCGGCGTTGACGTCTGCGAGCGTCGGCGCAGTGCCAGCGGCCAGCAGCGGCGCGACCGCCTCGGTGCAGCCGCCGAGTGCGGCGGCAAACAGCATGCCGACTGTCTGTATCGCGGTCTCGTTGGGGTGCCAGTCGGATGTGTCACAGCCAAAGCTGGAGCGAAAGCACCAATTGGAGGGAGGCTCCGGCCAATTGGGCCAGTCGACCATGACCTGCTTGCGGGCGCAGGCATCCGCCTTTCCGCCGCGCAGCAGCGCCAGCGCCGACTCAGCGTCGCCGGCGGCCAGAGCTTCGTACAGCTCCTTTGTGGCATCGCTGCTGGTCGCCATGGCTCAGGGGTGGGGAGGCGCGGCCTGCATGGAGAGCGGGCTGCTTCAGCGCTCGCTGGTGAAGCGTCCGAGGGACACCGGACATCGCCTGCAGCCAGCAGCTGCCTGCTTGCCTGGTGCCTCTCCACTCAGCACACAGCACACGGTGTGCTGCTAGGGTGTGGGTGCGCGCCAAGAAGGGCTGAGTTGCAGCGACCCCAGGAACCTTGAGATGTTTCAACGCCAGCAAGCTTGCCAGGCAATGGGTTGGAAAGCGAGTGGAGACAGCTGAGTGGTCGGCGCCCGAGACTCCCGCGCGCCTCCGGCGGGTGCTTCCGGCGCCTCGACGGCGTGGGCCACCGCAAGCCGTAGGGAGGCCTCACTCCCCACCATTGCCTTGCATCCACCATGCCCGCGGCTGGTTGCGTCTGGCTTATATATCAGTGTGCAGGAACAACCACGGAGCGGAAGAGCAGCAGAGGAAGCGGCGGCAGAACGAGCAGTTTGCAAGGGACAGTGCGCATCACGGCGCCAGCAGGCAGCAACACAACAACGCCCGCCCGCTCTGGCAGCCCAAGTGCCACTCTGGCAGCCCAAGCGCAGCCGAGGGGGCGGCTGAAAGTCACACGGCGAGCGCTCACAGCGGCCTGCCGCTGGGGCCCGAGCCGTCTCCCGGCGGGGCGCCGAGGGCCGGCGGCAGCATCGCGGCCGCGGCCTCCGCGCCCGCCTGCCGCACCTGCGGCGCGCAGAGGGCGGCCAGCAGGCGGGTGAGTGCCAGCCCAAGCGCGAGCCGGCAGCGACCGCTCGGCCTCCACACAAGCCCCATGCAAACCAAGCCGCACGCTCCCCAGTCGCCCGCCGCGCAGAGCACGCGTCACTCCACACAGCCACTCACGGCCACCACGTCACACACGCGCCCCTCGCTCCAAGGATTCCCTCGCTCCGCAGCCACTCACCGCCTGCTGGATGCCCACGAGGTGGTCCATCAGCTTGCTGAGATCCGGGGTCACGCGCTCCATCCGCACAAATGCCCCCCGCAGCGCGGCCGCCGCCGCCTGCGCCGCCGCCGCGGCGCCGCGCGCGTGCTCCGCGTCGGCGCGGCACCGCTCGGCGGCCGCGTCCGCGTCGGCTGCGCGCTGCGCCGCGCGCCGCGCCGCGGCGCCCTCCGCCGCCGCGCGCGCCTCGGCGCCCGCCAGCCGCGCCGTCAGCTCGTTCACCTCGCGGCGCAGACCATCTGCCGCCCCTTCCAGGTCCTGTGCACAGGCGTGAGGGGCGAGGGCGAACCAGGAGCTAGAGCGAGAAAGCGCGAGGGGCGAGGATGGCGGCCGCGGCGGCCAAGCAGGAGCTGGAGTGGGAGAGCCACGCGGGCCTGATGGCTGCTGCCAGCGCCGACCAGGGCAGCTGCGTCGGCCGGGCGGCTCGTCTGCGCGCCACCTCGTCTGCGCGCCCCCCACCCCCCAGCTCTTGGCGCCGAGCCCCCCAGACCACTGCCCCCGCCGCCCCGCCCACCTTGGTGGCGCGCGCAAAGCGCTCGCGCTCGGCACCCATCTCCTCGCGCGCGGCCGACAGCTGGCCCTGCAGCCGCTCCACCTGCTGGCCCAGGCCCTCCACCTGGCGCTGGCCCAGCAGCAGGTGTTCCTGCAGCTTGGCCTGCGGCGCGGGGAGCGCGCGCCGCAGGGCGTGGTGGGACAGGGGGCTGCTCCGGGGTGGCGGCTTTGGCGCGTGCGCGTCCGTGTCGCCTTTGGCGCGCGCGGCGGCGGCCCTCCCCGCGCACGCCCTCGCGCGCCCTAGCCTGCGGCCTCCGCCGTCCCAACACCGCCCCTAAGGTTTAGGGTTTTGGGTTTTGCCGCCATCCCAACACCGCCCCGCCATCTTCTTTCCCACGCACCCTCCGCGCTCGCGCTCTGCCGTCTCACACCATCCCACGCCTCGCGCTCAGGGCACGCCCGCCCACCTTCTCTTCCACCAGCAGTGCATTGTCGGTCCGCAGGCCCTCCATCGTCCGGCCCAGCTGCGTGGCCTCCTCCGCATACCGCTCCACGTCCCTTGGAGGAAGGGGCGCCAGGCGCACGCGGCGTGAGGACGGCAGCAGGGGGACCGCCCGCGGCAGGTGGCGGCGGCCTCGGCCCCAGACCCCCCGCGCGATCAGAGGCGTGATCAGAGCGCACACACGCGCTCTCACGCGCTTCCGGTGACGACCAGCGCTGCGCGCCACGGTTCACACTCGACAAGCTAACGACAAGCCAACGGCACCAACGGCACCAGCGACCCCACCACAGTCCCTCACACCTGCGCCGCGCCTGCCGCTCCTTCTCCAGGTCCACTTCCAGGCGGCCCGCCTGCAGCGGAAGCATCGGACCAGCGCAGAAGCATGGACACAAACACAGAAGCACGGATACAGCACGCGGAGCATCGAGACAGGAAAGCATGGATACAGCACGTCGGCTGAACCCCACACGGAGCCTGGTGGCTGCCTGGCCCCGCTCCAAGGGCCGCGTGCGGCGGCCGCGCGTGCGCTTCCCTCGCAGCCTGCCCCAGCCAAGAACAGCGAGGTGCAGCGCATACGCCCCTCCCAGCCTGACCGGCTCTGGGATTCGGGGCTCGGCAAGGGAGGCTCCGCCCCAACAGCCTACCTCTGCTCGGCAGGCGCTCAGCTCGCCCCGCGACTGCTCGGCCGCCTGCGCTGATGCTGCAGCCGCCGCTGCCTGCGCCTGCTGCGCCGCCAGCGCGCTGGCCCGCCCCTGCTTCACCACCTCTTCCAGCCTGCATGTGAGGCAAGCGAAAAAAACAGCTGTGGCACGCGCTCAACAGCGCTCCCAGCGGCGGCCAGCTGCCGCACGTCGGTGCCCGGAGGCCACATACAGCGGACAGCGGAAGCAATGCGCTTGTCTTCGACTCAAGTAGGTCCTTGTATCAAGCGCCGAATCAAGCGTCGCGCTCCTCACCGCGCTTGCTCCCACACCGCCTCCTCAAGCTTGGCCTTCATCTCCGCCTTCTGCACCCCACCACCAGCGCGCACAGCGCAACCCGTCAGCAGCAGCACTGGCACCAGCGGCAGCTGGAGGTCGCAGAGGGTGTGTGGGAATGAGCAGCCGCAGCGGCAGCGCAACGGGCAAAGGCAGGGCGGCGCCAGTCCTGCCTCACAGCGCGCCCCAGCAGGGCGCGGCAGGCCCATGCATGGGCAAAGCAGCCTCACCTCCCGCGCGCGCCGCCGCTCCTGCTCCTGCAAGCGCTGCTGCAGCTCCCGCGCCCGCTGCGCCAGCTGCTGTGCCGCGCTGCCGCCGGGGCCGGGCGCGCCGCCTGCCGTGGGCGCCGCGCCAAGGCCGTCGCGCAGCAGCTCGCCCTCCGACAGCAGCGCCGGGGCGGGGCTGTCCGTGAGAGGCATGTGCTCGTCATACCCTCCCCCCTCGGCTGTCGGCGATGCCCAGCCGCCCGCGGCGCGCGGCGGCGACTCGGGCGGCGCGCAGGCGCCCGCCTCGCCGCCGCGCCGCAGCCGCTTGGCAGCCGGCCGCTCATCCTCCGCCGCCGCTGCAGCCGCCGCCCGCTGCTCGGCCCACGCCGCCTGCTGCTGCCGCCCCGAGCGCTTGACGGTGCGCCACTCGGAGCCCGTGCCGCTGTGCCGCAGCGCCTCTGCCCGCGGCGGCGGCGGCGGCGGCGCGGCCGCCGCACGGACAGGCGACGCGGGCAGCCGCGTGGCCGGCGCTGGCGCGGCCGCCAGCCGCAGGGGCAGCCTCCAGCAGTCACAGCTGTAGTGCCCATCCGCGTCTGGGCCATAGCCGGCCATCACATACAGCTTGTCGCCCACCAGCTCCAAGCAGTGCGCCGCCCGGGGCGCGGGCCAGGTCGCGCCGCCGTCGACGCTGCTGCGCCGCCGCGCCGGCGGCAGCCGCTGCCGGTCCTGGTTCTCGTCGCTGCCGCCGGCCAGGCCCCGCACCGCGGCCGCGGTGGTGCCCCAGCGCCGCGCCGCGCCCCAGCCGCCCTCCGCCGGCGGCTCGCCCAGCAGCTGCCAGCTCAGACCGCCGCCGCCGGGCGGCACGACCAGGCAGCGCAGGTCGGCAAAGCGCCGCTTCTTGTCGCCCGCGCCACCAAACACCAGCACACCGTGGGGCAGCGCCACCGCGCGGTGGCTGGAGCGCGGCTCCATCTCGAGGCCAGTGACCACAGGGAGGCTCCACCTGCGCGCGGCGCGGGCGGCAGCGCGCAGGCAGGCGGCAACGCGACACGCGCGGGCGCGCGATTGACTCCACGAGCGAGAACGCCGTATAGGCCAGCCGCCGGCGAGCCGGCCCTCCTTTTGCTTTGTCTCCCTCGTACGCGCCCTCTTCATCCCCCACAGTCGCCCCGCTGCTGCCCCCCCTGCCCACCTGCTGGTCGCCGCGTCGAAGACCGCCACCATCTGCCGGCCCTCAAGCAGCCTGACGTCCTTGTGGCGCCCACCCAGCATGTAGCAGCGCTCTCCCATGGCCGTGAAGCTGTGGTAGGCGCGCGGCTCGGGCAGCACTGTGCCCTGCACCCGCACCTGCGCCACCTGCGATCGGGGGAGGGGGGCAGGCAGCGGGGGGAACTTGGAAAGCAGCCCAGCGCCGCCACCCGCGCTCGACACCGCGCTTTGCACGCTTGGCAGACACCCTCTGCCCGTCCGCCTGCGGCGACGGCCGTGCATCTTTGCTCTCTCCTCAGCGCCCCAACCCACCTCGCCGGTCAGGGTGTTGATGGTGACCAGGTCGTTCAGCCATGTATAGTCTGGCCCCCCCGAAGGGTTGCCATACCCCATGCACAGCAGCAGCACGTCGGGCCTGGAAGATTGAGGGATTGAGGAGGGGACAGGCGAGCACGACTCGGCGGAGGCAAGCAAGGCGGAGGGACCGGGCGCCGGCACCGCAGCGGGCAGCGGCACCGGCACCGCAGCGGGCAGCGGCACCGGCACCGCAGCGGGCAGCGGCACCGGCACCGCAGCGGGCAGCGGCGCCGACGCGCTGGCGGGCGCACCGCAGCGGGTGCAGGGCGGTGGCGTGGCTGGTGCGGTGCAGCAGGTTGCGGTCCCCCTTGAGGCTGGGACGCCGCCAGGTGGCGGAGGGCAAGTGGAACACCTGCAGGCGTTCAAACGGCGCCGGCAGGGCGCGCGGCGCGCAGGTCGTGCCGCACCGCCCATGCAACCCTGGTGCCATGCATGCAAACACGCCCTTCTCTGCACAAATCACACAGCACCCACCCAGGCATCTTTGAATATCTGATCGTCGTCCGAGCCAGCCACCACCCAGATGGAGTCCTGCAGCAGGCAGAGGCCGACATCAGCAGTAGCAGCAGCAGCGCTTACATACCGCGCCGCGGCTGCGCCTGGCAGCAGCAGCGCCAATTTGCACGGCTGCTGCTGCCGGCGGCGAATCGCCCGCTGCACACAAGGCACATGCTTGCCTGCACAAGCGTGGCGGTGTGGTAGCAGCGCGGAGCGAAGGGCGCCTCCTCGCACAGGCAGCGCCAACCAGTGGTCACGTCCCGCACCCAGACGTCCGAGAACAGCTGGTTGCTGCGGCGGTGCAGGGGCATGTGCGACGCTGGGTGCCAGCCAGCAAGCGGCCACGAACAACTCCGGGCCCCCCGCGCCCTGCTCGACACAGCTCCCTGGACGCAGGTCCCTATGCCCATCCTGCTCACCCGCGGCGCCCTCCCACGATGATGATGTTGCGGCCCTGCGCGAGGGACGAGTGTTGATCGGAGCTCTTAGGGTTGGAAGGGGTGCGCTCTGCCCGCTGCGCGCCCGCCCGCTCGGCGCCCTCTTCCCCCGCTGCTCGCTCGCCTGGACAACGCTGGCATGGCCCGCCCGGTCCAGGGGGCCTCCGGCTTCTCTACTGTGCAGGAGCTCCCACTGCCCCGCCACTTCTGCCGCTCTGAAGGTCATCTAGCGAGCATGTTACGGAAACCCATGCACACTCTCAGCACGAGGAAGCGGTATGTGCCAGCTGGTTGAATTGATTGAACCCAACCTAGAGGTTGCGCTTGGCGCGCGCGGCCCGAGAAACCAGAGATATACACGAATTAGTTTGAAAGACGCGTTCGGAGGGGGAGAAATGTGTCCCGACGAGACCGCCCGCTGGGCGGCACAGCGCGACGCCGCCGCCGGCCCCTCGGGTAGGCGACGCGCAGCCGCCACGGCTGATCGTGGCATCCTGCCGCCGCCGCCGCAGCAGCAAAAAGACTGTGGTGGCCGCATGCAGCGGCAGTGAGCCGCACCGGCAGTGGTGCATAGTCATTTAGTTCGCTTTCTTAGTCCTGCCTCTCCTCCACCCAGGATGCGGTGCACAATCGCCCTGGGAGGCTGAGCGCCAGAGCACGCAGGTGGCCGCGCTGCTCCACCAGCAGGTGCACCACCAGCTGCGCCGCCTCGGCTGGCGAGTGCGCCATCACTGAGCACAGGTAGCGCTCCAGGCCGTGGCAGGGGGTGCCCAGTGCCGCCCAGTCGGCAGGCGACAGCACGCGGCGGCCGGCCAGGCTGGCGAGCAACGTGTGCACTGCGTCATGGCAAGCTTGGGTTGCACACTGTTCCTGCATCACTGCCACCAGGTCAGCGATCAGCTCGGCCAGCGCTGCTGCCGAGCGCTCCACCAGGACGCGAGCGGCAGCGGGGCGGGCGTCCCGCGCTGCCAAGTACAACGCCGAGCAGTCGTCGGCTGTCCTGCACTGATCCGTCTCAGGCGCAGCATCCAGCAGCAGCTCCACAACTGCTGTGCGACCATAGAAAGCTGCAGAATGCAGCGGAAGCCAGCCATTTTCGTCGGCCGCTAGTGCTGCTGCAGGTGCAGCGGCCATCGGCAGCTCCACCGCTGCTGCATTGCCATTCGCAGCTGCCAATGCAACGGCAGACGGCCACGACCACCGATCGCTGATGCCGCTGCAGGTGCAGCAGCCAGCAGCAACTCAACCACTGCTGTGTGGCCCTGCATAGCTGCCAACTGCAGCGGCAGTCAGCCACTGCCATCGGCCACTGATGCCGTGGCAGCCACAGCAGCCAGCAGCAGCTCGGCCAAACAGGGTTGCCGTTGCCAGCTGCGCAATGCAGCGCGAGCGTGCGGTACTCGTGGGCCGCCAATGCTGCTTTGGATGCGGCAGCCAGGAGCAGCCCGACTGCCGCTGTGTGGCCGTTTAAAACTGCCAAATGCAGCGGCACTAAGCCCTCCACATTGGCTGCCAATGCTGCTTCAGGTGCAGCAGCAAGGAGTAGCTCGGCTGCCGCCGTGTGGCCGTTTTCAGCTGCAAAGTGCAGCGGCAGCAGGTTCACCATGTCGGCCATCGCTTCGCTGCAGCAGCCAGGCAGCTCAGCTCAGCATCCTACCCCGCCGCAGCAAAAGCGGCAGCGCAGTGAGCGCGAGGCGTCGTATGCATGACTGGGCTGCTCCACCTGGAGCAGCGCAGGGGGCCGCCGTCGGGCTGCCTGCGGCGCATGAAGGGCGTCGCTTTACAGGCACCCCCGCACCTGCGTCACACATGCTTTCTTGCAGGTGCTCATGCATTCCCTCGCTGCCTCAATTGGCTGGCTCCTGCTGCCCCTTGAAAGTGCTTGACTCACCCTCCTGCGTCGCAGCAGCGTGCCGGTGGGCCGCCTGGTGTACACCTGTGTACACCAGGTGGGAAAATGTGTTGATGGACCATGACGGTCGGACGATGGTATCACGCAGCAGCGTCAACTCATGGTAGTGCAGAATTTTCCTGGTTGTCCGGCCGTCCACGGCTTGGCTTCACCCAGGAGCAGATGGCCTTGGATAGGCTTCACCTGGGAGAAGCAGCGCGCACCCCAGCCTCATGTTGGCTGCTTGGCACGCAGGCATGCACGCCGCATCGACCCATCATTAGAGCTATTTATAATAAGCACTCAAGCACTGTTGCAGGCCCCCACAAACGAATCATCGGCAAGTACATGTTCGCTTCTGGCGGCCCTCATAGTCTCCCTTCCTCTTCCACACATGCGCACTGTCTTAGCCTCGGTGTCAACAACAACAAAAACTGCGCGGCTGCTCTTCCAACTCCCGCCGGTGCTGCAGGCCAGCCGGCAGCGTGCTAGGCGGGATTCAGGCGTGCTGCGCCCGCGCCGTGCCCGCTGCCGCCCGTGCTGCTGCCTCTGATGCCACAGCTGCGTCTGCTGCTCCACTAGCACCTGTGCACCACTTCCCTCCCGCTCCGACGAGTCATGTTGCCTCCGCCTCCGCCGCCGCCGCCGCCTCCTCCAGCGGCGCCGCCGCCAGGATGCGGCGCACAATGTGCACGGGCAGCTCCAGGCTTAGCTGCCGCTGCAGGGTTTAGGGTTTCCAAGCTGCCTCCTGCTCTGCCTCCGCCTCCTCCGCGTCCTGCTCCACCTCCTCTTCACTCTCCTCCCCGCTGCTCTCTGCATCCTTCACCGTCTCCTCCTCCAGCGGCGCCGCCGCCAGGATGCGCTGCACGATGCTCTCCGGCAGCTCCAGGCGCAGCCGCCGCTGCAGGCTCAGTCCCAGCGCGCGCAGGCGGCCACGCGCCGCATCGGGCAGGCGCGCCACCAGCTGCGCCGCCTCGGCCGGCGAGCGCGCCAGCACGGCGGGCAGGGCGCGCGCCAGGCCAGGGCAGGGGGTGGGCAGGCGTGCCCAGTCGGCGGGCGACAGCGCGCGGCTGGCCGCCAGGTCGGCAAACAGCACACCCCAGTCCGGAGTGTGAATCGCGCCTACTGAACGCCCAACCGCCAGTAGGTCGTCCAAGATTTCTGCCGGCGGCGCCGTCGAGCGCTCCAGCATGACGCGGGCAACAGCGAGGTGTCGCCAGGCGTCATGGAATGCCAGGCGCCGCAACGAGAATCTACCTGCAATCACCCTGTGCCGCTCCGTATCGGGCGCGGCAGCCAGCAGAAGCGCCACAACGTCCGCGTGGCCTCCGGTGCTCGCCCAATACAGCGGCAGGTCGCCCTCACACGCAGTCGCGGATGCGGCTCCAGGCGCTGCAGCCAGCAGCAGCTCGACCGCCGCCGCATGACCTCGCCGAGCTGCCAGGTGCAGCGGCAGCTGGCGTGCTGCATCGCCAGTGGATGCTGCCGCTGGTGCTGCGTCCAGCAGCAGCTGCACCACAGCCATGTGGCCACCCTCGGCTGCATAGTGCAGCGGCAGGAGGCCGCCTTTTCGACCTTTGTGACAGGTCGGCACCCAGGCTGCCGCAGCGGCGGCAGCCAGCAGCACCGCAGCCGCCCTCGTGTGCCCAGCCTTGCAAGCCAGGTGCAGAGGAAGCTGCCCCCAGCCGTCCGGCTCCATCGCATCTCCAGGCGCCACGGCCAGGAGTCCCCGAATGGCGCCCACGTCCCCTCGCTTTGCCGCGTCGTGGAGGCGGGTACGTACCATCGCCACAGCTGCGTCAGTCAAGGGGGACGCAAGCCGTCATGCATGCAGCAACATGGAGGCTGCCTTGCTCCATTTGCTCATCAATGGAGCTGGCACACAAGCAGAGGCAGCACAGAAAGTCAATTTCACTGACCTGGGACTGATGCCACCAGGATCAGGCCTCAGATTGCCTCGAGCGTGCGGCGGCGCGATCTGGGTCCCACGGCGGCGACCGTCGCGGGCGTCCGTCGGCCAGCTGCTGTCGATCTGGGCCCTGGTGCAGTCTCGTGTGCAAGTCCACCCTCCACAGCGATGCGCAGTGCGATGCGCAGAAGAGCTGGCTGCGTTCAGCCGCTGCTAAGATGATGGCACGAGGGTGCGCGATCTGACGTGGGGAGAGGAGCTAGAGGCGCAGGGAATTGCGATGGATGGGAGAGAGGAAGGCGGTATGAATGGCGGCAGCGCATGGGGGCGCCGGCGGGCCGGCGGGCCGGCGGGCCAGCTGGTGCTTGCTCATCTTCTCCCCACCCCTCACGCCGACACCATCCAACGTGACCTTACAACGAAAGCGAGGAACGAAAGGGGATTCAGTGCTGTCTCTCATTAACAGAAAGGTCAAGGGAGGGGAGGTGGGGGGTGCCGCGGGCAGCGAGGGGCAGGGGGCCGGGCGGCGACGAGCGAGGAAGGGAGGGGGACAGGGCGGCATGCAGCGGGTGGCCGCGTGCACGGCGCGCGCGCAGCAGCAGGCGTCACCGCGTCTGCTGGCCCAGGCTTCGACCGGCGCTGGCGCAAGAAAGCGCGCGCTTCAGGCGGCCACCGCCTGCTTGGCGCCGTCGATCGCACGGACGATCGCCTCAAACACTGCCTCCATGCTTTCTTCGCCGTCAATCTGCATTGGCATTGCAGGATTGCGGGCAAACAACCGTTGGTGGAGCAGGCGGGCGGCCGGCGACGCAGCGGGCGCGGCAGGCGCGGCGGGCAGGCAGCCTGCGGCCGACCTCGCAGGGCGGGCGCCCCGCCAGGGCGCCCGAACGAGCGCGCGGGCGCAGCAGGGCGTGGGAGCTCGACAGAGCCGCGCAGGACGACAGCGGCTCGCCTCCGCCGCCCGCCCCGCACGCACGAGCGCAGGGGGCCGTCAGACCAACACACCAAAAAGAAGAAGGAAGAGAGAAGGTCTGGACCGGCCCTTCAGATTCCGGGGGGCCATCACAAATCAGGATCGGAAGAAAGAAGCGCACCTCCACCTTCTCCGCCGCGTAGTAACCGATGACAGAATCGACGTTGGAGTGGTAGACGTGCAGGCGGTTGCGCACCTGTGGAGGCTCGGGGCGCGGCTCGGGGCGCGTGGCGCGTGCGTCCCCCAGGGAGGGCGGCGGAGGGGCACAACTAGACAGCAGCGGGAGTAGGACCTGGCGCTGGCCAACAGGCGCACCAGCTGCGGCGCCCGCGCCCGCGCGGCGGACGCGCAGCAAGCACGGCAGCCGACGGAGCGCGAAGCGCAGCTCGCAGCCCGCTCGCGCGCGCCGCGCCTCGACCCTCGAAACAACCCCCTTTTTTAAAACAAACAAAAAGGGGCCCGACCCCGCCTCGCCTTGTCCTCGGTATCGTCGCTGCGCTGCTGGAGGCGGGGCAGCACCTCGGGCGGGGGGGGCTTGTAGGTCAGGTGGTAGATCTCGCCCGTCACCTGCATTGCGTTGATCTCACCCGGCAGAGTCGCGACGCGCTCGCGCCAAATCCGCGCCCGTCGCACGGCGCGACGCCCCGCGCCCCGTCCGCGCCGGCCCGCGTCGCTCGACGCCTCGTGCCGAGTTGTTGGATTGACCCCGTCCCGGTGCCGGATCGGCCCGACGCAGCAGGGCATTGGGCGCCGGATCGGCCTGACGCACGAGGCTCGCACAGGGGCGGCGGCTCGCACAGGGGCCGCGGCGCCGCTCAGCTGCTCACCGGGTCGGTGCGCCGCCCCACCACGCGCTCCACCAGCAGCTCGTCGGCGACCTGGGGGAAGAAAGAACAGGAGGAAGAAAGCGCGAGGGCGCGGGCGGGCGCTGGACGCTGGGCACCGGCTGGCATCGGCTCCGGCGGGGGCGGGGGCGGGCGCGGGGGGGGCGTGGCGGGCGGCGGGCGGAGAGCGCAGCGGAGCCCTGCGCTCTCCAGCGCCCGCGAGCACGCGGCAGAGGCGAATCATTTGAGCTGTTCGGCATCCGTGCAGCGCGCGCCAGAACGCACATTGATGAGGAGGAAGACGTCGGGGCGGATGCCCTCCCGCTCAATCGCCTCGGCCTGCTCGCCGCTGCGGGGGGCGGGGGCAGGGGGAGGGCGCAGCTCGACGGGCGCGCGGGCGCGCACGTCGGCGGCGCGCGGGCCCCGCGGGCGCGCACGGCGCCGGCCCTCCTCCCAAACAGACGCCGACGGGACCTAGCGTCTCTGCACCCGCCCGCCCACCTGCGGGGGTAGCCGTCGAGCAGCCAGCCGCGCGACTTGACCTCGGGCTCCGCCAGCTTGTTCTTAACCATCTCCACCACCACCTAACAGTGCAGGGGAGGGACAGGGACAGAGTTTTCAGGCTGTGTTGTTTTGTTACTGGTTTTGGGCCAGTGCATTGCTCTGGACCATCCCCACCACCACTTGCAATGCACAACAAGGCGGGGGGGGGTTCAAGCTGTTTTTGTTGCTAGGCGTGTTTGGTTTGTTGGGTTGTGCTTGACCACCGCCATCATCCCCACCGCCAGATGCAACGCGCGGGGCAGGTGTTGGGCGCCGCTGCGGGCCGTGTGCGGCGGGCTGCCCCGGCCGCGGCGACGCGCCGCCTCTGGCAGCCGCCGCCCAGCGCCTGCGCCCACACGACCTGTTTTCATGGCCAAGGCAACCAGCACCCACCTCATTGGGCACGAGGTCCCCGCTGTCCATGAAGCTCTGCGCTTTCTTCCCTGCGGCCGTCCCCGCCGCCACCTCCGCGCGCAGCAGGTCGCCCACCGAGATGTGGACGAGGCCGTACTGTCGGCGCAGGAGCGGGGGAGGGGGGAGGGGGGAGGGGCGCGTAAAGGCGGGCGAGGAGCGGCGCCGAGGCGCAGGCTGCGGCGGCGCGGTCGGGTCGAGCCCACGGGCCCGACGCCGGGCGCCGCCCCGCCGGCCCTCGGCAGCCGACGCAGGAGTTGCGCTTGGCGAGCAGCGCAGCGCAGCACCAAGCGCCGGCCCTTGGGCCAGGCCGCCATCCGCCAACCGCCCCACCTTCTCCACAATCTTGGCGCACTGCGTGCCCTTGCCCGCCGCCGGCGCGCCCGCAATCATGACCCTGAGCGGCTGGGCCGCTGCGGCGGCCGCCTGCGCAGCAGCGCGGCGGGAGGCGGCGCCGCGCTCGCGGGAGTGAGCCTTGCCCATGGCTGGCGCGCGGGCGAGTTTTCGGGAAGAGAGAGAGTAGAGCAAGACCGGATGGAGCGGAAATAAACAGCAGGAGCGAACCTCACCACCACTCTGCGCGCGCTGCTGCGGGCTGCCAGCCGCTGCTGCCGCGGCAGGCCGTGCCGCGGCTTCATGGCCGCCGCAGCACCTGCGGGGAGCGATCGCAGGCTTCAGAGGTCTCAAAGGACCGCATGCCAGTCCCCATGCGCAGGTTCCTCACCCGCAGGGCCGCCAGCACTTCTGATTGGCTGTTGTCTGCTGCTGGTGGCCATCACGGCGGCCATTGGCACCGCCTGCACCCCCTGACTGGGTTTGCAAACCGACTGCATGACTAAAGTGCCAGGGCCGTGTTTGGACGGTCCAGGCGCGGCGAGCAACGCAAGGCCAAGCCGGCGGTGGGAGCTGCCAACTCTTGAGTGCCACCGCTTGCCCGCCCATCCCGCTAGGGCCAGACGGCGGACCCAGGCGTTCTCTGCGCCAACCATGGCATGCCGCAACTCTACACAGGGTGGTGTGTCAAGCTGCACATCATGGCGCGGGATGGAGCGCACGAGCCGGCGCGCAACGGTCACCCCATGCCGCCGCCGCCGCCACCGCCGCTCGCAACCGCCGCAGTCTCTGCCCTCAGCCTCCCTCCTCCCCTCAGCCAAACAGGAACTTCAGGTCGTCCTCCGTCAGCCGCGCCAGCGCAGCATTGTCGCGGCCGACGGTCGCCTCGAAGACCTGCTGCTTCTTCTCCTGGCGAGGCAAGGAGGGGAGGAAAGGAGGAGGCGGGACCCCCAGGGGAGGAGACGCGTGAGCGACAGGAGTTGTAAGCGTGAGCGGCGGGAGTTGGCAAGCCTGCGAGTTGCATTGCACCCGCGCCCCCTGCTGCCGCTGGAGCCGAGTGGCAGGGAGGAGAGGGCCCAAGGGAAGGCAGGCGGGGGAGGAGGGGCGGCAGGGCGTGGGGGGAGGGCCGGCGATGAACGGGATGCCCGCGGTTCCCTGGCCTCCCCTCTGAACTCACGACTCCCCTCAACTCCCTCCCTCCAACTCTCCCCCCTCTGAACTTGTGCACTCCCCTCTGCAGTCACTCCCTTCTGACATCATGCACTCCCCCCTGGACTCGTGCACTCCCCTCTGAACTCGTGCACTCCCCTCTGAACTCACGCAGAGCTTGATGATGCGCTCCTCTATCGTATTCGCGATGACGAACTGCACTGTGCGCATGGGGCGGAACTGGCCGAGCCTGCGAGCAAAGGCGGGATGGGTCAGGTGAGGGGCAGGGCGCCCGCTGGACCGCGCGCCCGCGCCGGCGCGACCCGGGCGCCGCCGCGCGGTCGATCTTCTGCTTCTATCACTCTCATTCGCGCCTGTGGATGCGGTCCTGGGCCTGCTGCTGGACCGCGGGGTTCCACCTGCTCGGGGGCAGGGGCGAGAGATTGCAGGCAGGGGGAGCCGGCGAGGTGCACGGCGGGAGGCAGGCGGCGCGGCGGGGGCCGCGGGCTGCAGCCGCGTGCCGCCGCGCCGCGCCGCGCCCCCCACGCGCGCTCGCCGCCCGCGTGCTCGCGCACCGCGCTTCAAACGAGCGGCGTCGCGGCGTGCCACGACGTGCCCCGGCATGCGGCGGTACTGCCGCATGCTGCATGCGGTACCGCAGGCGCATGCGCGCACCATGGGTCCATGATGAAGCAGTGGGAGGCGGCCGTGAGGTTGAGCGCCACTCCCCCGGCCTTGAGCGACATCAGGAAGACGCGCACGCCTGCGGGGAACGAAAGAAGAAAGAGCGAAAGAAAGAAAGAAGAGAGATGACGTCGAGTTGTCGCTGCCGGGGGTGGCGTGGGCGGGCGGGCGGGAGGGCCGGCGCCCGCGCCGCGCGCTCTGCTCGGCCCCACATTCTACATCGGATTTCCGAGGTGAATCGCACAGGGGCCGTGGATGAAGGTGCAATACCTAAGCTTAATCTAAAGATAGGTAACAACAATGCTGCGTTTCAAACGCGCCGGGGTCGGTGGTGAAGGCGTCGATCGTGCGGTTGCGCGCATCCATGCTCATGCTCCCTTGCAGCTTCACGCACCGAACGCCGCACTGCGCGAGCCTGCGCGGGCAGGCGCGCGACGCGGGCGCGCGTGAGGGCATGCGAGCGTGCGCGAGCGTGCGGGGGGGGAGGGCACGCGCGGCGGCGCGGGCGGCCGGCGGCGGGGGAGCTGGCACCGAGCAGCTGGGGCCGAACAAACAGCCAGCGACACGTGGCAAGGCTCGTCAAACAGGAGCGCGCCTGAAGCGGCGGAGGTCCAGTCGCCGAGGCAGCCACGCTCCACACTTCCAAATTCTAATATAACAGTACGCTTCAATGGCCATTCTAAAAAACAAAATTTCAATAAGAGATATAAAACAGCAACATAGCAAGCACTTGCCTGAAGTAGCAGAGGTCGAGCATTGAGGTGAACTGGGAGAAGACGATGGCCTTGGCCCCGGGGTCGCGCGCCAGCATGCTGTGTGGGTGTGTGGGTGTGTGGGGGGTGGGGTGTACGGGGTGTCTGAGTGTCTAGGAAAGAGCGTGCGTGCGCGAGGCACGCGCATGGGAGGTGCGTGCGCCAGCGGTCGCGCGCCGGCGTGCCGCGTCGGGGGGGCACATAGGGCGCGTGTGTGGGAGGCGTGCGCGTGGGAGGCGCGGAGCGCTCGTGCGCAAGAGGCTGGGGGGGGGCCGCGCGCGCGCGCGGCGCGCGCGGCGCGCCCGCAGCGCCGCGCCCCGCTCCGCCGCCTCCGGCCCTGCTCGCCGGCTCCTCGTCGCTGCCTTCGCGGTCAGAGCCTCGACAGGTTTTCCCCTCTGATGTTTCAATTTCGACATTTAACGGTTTTTTCAATTTATATTTATTATATTAGGGTATATTAGGGTCAATATATAAAATCTTTTTACAATAATAATTATTATTTTCAATGTTCTCACTTGTGGATCTCCTCTCGGAGCGCTTCGATCTTGGTGGAGCTCTGGAAGGCGGAGGTGTCGATCCTGCGAGCGCGGCAGGGTGGAAAGAGGGGGGGCGGGGCGCGGCGGCAGGTGGGGGGAGGCGGGGGCCCCGCCGCCGCCGCCGCGCGCGCAGGCGCGAGCGCCGCAGCCGCCGCCGCGCCCGCGACGACTCGGTGGCTGAAAAGCAACCATACGGAAACCAATGCGACACTTCTAATCCAGCCATCGCGCTGCGCGCCTGCTGAGTATGCTGGCCCTGCGGTGGGCGGCGCCGCGGGGCGGCGGAGCGCCGGGCGCCGGCGGCGGCGAGCCGCCGCCGCCGCCGGGGGACGGCGCGACCACGCCGTCTCCCTCCTCAGAGACGTCCACCGTCAGGGGCCTGTCGCAGGTGGGGCAGCGCACGGTGCCTGCGGCGGAGGGGTGAGGTGCGGGGGGGGGTGGGGAGGGGTGAGGTGGGTATGAGGGGGAGGCGTGGGTGGCATTGGTGCCGCTGGCGAAACAACTGCGTTGCAACACCGCCCCACATGCCCCGCACGCGTGTGCACCAACCGAACGGCAGCCCATACAGTGAACGCTCAAAAATAATTGTCACAAGGCAAATTGAGCGCACCCGTCGCGCTCTCCACATACTCCTGGGCGCACAGCCGGCAGAACGCGTGGCCGCACGCCGACAGCCGCGCGTCCTGCGGCGGGGGGGCGGCGGCGCGGGGGTGGGGTCGGGCGGCGCGGGCGCTAATGCCTGGCACCTGGCGCCTGGTGCCTAGTGCGCCGCCTCGGGCCGGCTCGTTTTCCCCCGCTTGCCCCTATTGCCATCCTCCGGACACGAATCTCTCTGGGAAACAAGCGTGCGCCGCTTTCCATACTTTCCACCATCCTCTCACCTCCAAGGGGTCGTGGCAGATGCCGCACACGCCGCCCAGGCCGCCGCCGCCGCCGCCGCCACCGCCGTCGCCGCCGCGCGGCGAGGCGGGCGGCGAGGCGGGCACCGCCGAGCCGCCGCCGCCGCCGCCGAGCTGCCGGTGGGCGGAGGTGGCTGCGCGGGAGACGGCAGCGCGGGCGCGGCGGCGAGACGCGTGTTGAGGGGGTGGGCGCGGCCGGCCGGCGGAGCGGCGCGGCCCGCCTCGCCCCGCTCCGGCTGTGCGCGCCCCCCGCCAAGGTTCTCAAAGTTTGAATGTTCGAGCAAGCTTTAGCTATGTTTTCAAGCTATGACCCATTTTCGACGTTTTATGTTCGACGTTTGAAGCTAGCACGCTTGCCTGTGGCCGAATATACCACAAGGTAGGGGTGGTTGACCGCCTGGCGCAGCCTGCAGCGCACTCAGTTAAAAAAACGAGGTTTCCCTCCCACACAGAGAGGGCGCCGGGGCGAGGAGGGGCGCGGCGCGGGGCGATGCCGGGGCGGGCGCGACGCGCGAGGCGGCGCGGCGCCGGGGCGCTCCTCCAGAGCGCCGGAGCGTCATGGCAGGCGCGCGTGATTTCAAACAGCCCCCTCGCCTGATAAGGAGATCGAACACGTGCGCCTGTGGCAGGGCGGGGGGCGCGCGTCCCGGCATCGGCGGCGCCGCCGCGCCCCGCGCGCGCGCACGCCGCCGGCCGGCCCGACCGACAAAGCAGCTTAATAGCAGAGTGAAACAGTCCAACTCCACCAATAAATTTGTTTTTCAACATGCACCAATGATTGGAATCAAATCGTCGGTTTCAAAATTCAAAGCCGCCCGACAAATGCAAATGAACTCACATAGTTGTTCAGCAGCGTGCCGCTCTGCACGTAGGCCCCAAACTGCGCCTGCGACTGCAGGGCGGCGGGGGCGGGGCCGGCGGGCGCGGCGTGGGAGAGCGAGGGGAGAGCGAGGGGAGGCGGCGCGGCGGCCCGCGGTGCCGCCCCGCGCAGCGAGGGCCGGCCCCCCTTGCCCCGCGCCTCGAGCTAGCACGCGGGAGGAAAGAAGCTGGCGCACGAGAGAGAGAAAGCGGCGCGTCCGCGCGAACAGCGCCCCCGCCCGCCCCGAGAAGCAGCCACCGACAAGGAAAGAAGGCAACCGACGAGAAGGAAGAAAGAAAACGCTCGCGCCCGCCCGCGCGCACGGCGCCTCCCGCCGGCCCGCCCATCGCGCCTCCTCCAGCGCACGAGCAACGCATAGTAGCTGAATAATTATACATAAGTCGGCCAATAAGCGGCACGCCTGCGTGTACAGCGCCTCGTAGAAATCCGCCTCGCGCTCGTCAAAGCGGTCGCGGCGCAGGAGCTGGGTCCTGCACCCACGCGGAAAGAAAGTTGCTGGCACGAGGGCACGAGCAGGGCGCGGCGCAGGAGCTGGGCCCCGCCTTGTGCACCCGCGTGCACAAGAGGAAGAAAGAGGGAGAAAGAGCGACGGAATCCGACGACGCGGGCGCGCGCGTCGGAGCGGCCGCGGCGCGGCAGCTGGCCACGCGCCCGAGGGGAGCGGCGCAGGCTGCCGCCGCAAACGCCAGGCCGAGCGCCAGGCCAGGGACGCGGGGCGACGAGCGCCCGTCCCTGGCCCCTCCCCGGCCGCCCCGCGACCCCCCTCCCCGCGCGCTCCGAGCCGCCGCCGGCCTGGATGGCGGCCGACGCGCCGCCGCCGCCACTGCCAAACCGCAATTTCTGCATAAATCTCACCTGGGCGGCAGCGCCAGCACGTCCGCCTGCTGCACCTTGGTCCGCCGCAGCAGGATGCGCTCCAGCACCTGGCGCGGGAGGAAAGCATAGCACGGGAGGAATGGAGGATCGAGGGGAGAAAGCATGACGAGGGAGGAAAGCGGGACGGGGGAAGGAGGGGTCGAGGAGGTGGCGCAGGAGGCGCAGGGGCGGAGTGGAGGAGAGGGGCGGCAGCGCCGCGCGCCGCGCGCGCCGCCCTCCGCCCGGCAGAAACAATACGCCCTTGGGTGTGGGTCAAGGAAGCCGGCTGGGCGCAGAGGCGCGTCGGCGGGCGGCGTTTTCTCGGCGCGCCGAGCGCCGAGCGTCGTCGTCGCCGCGCTGCCGCCGTCTCGACAGCCTCGCAAGCGCTGGCCGGCGCCGGTCGCGACGCGGCGCCGCCGGCCGGCCCCGCCGCGGTCGCTGGGCGGGTCGCGCGACGGCCCCTTCTTGCCTCGGCTGAAACCACACAAAACACACACACACAACAAAAATGCGGCTATCACGTCACACACACACAAACACACACAAAACACACGCAACAAAAAGGCGGCTCTCGCCTCGTTCTTCAGAGTGAGCATTGCGGTGCGCCCCTTGCCCTGATAGCCGTGCTTTTTGATGGGGTTGGCCACGAAGCGGTTCCACCTGCGCCGCGGAGGGGGGGACGGAGGGGAGGGGATATGGGGAGGGGAGAGGAGGGCGGCAGGGAGGGTCACCGGCGCAGTTCCGGTTGGGCGGCGAGAGGGGAGGGCGGACGGCGGGGGAGGGCGGACGGCGGGGGAGGGTGGACGGCGGGGGGAGGCAGGGAGGAGGGCGAGCGGGGGAGGGGAGGCCGCGTCGGGGGCGGGGGCGTGCGTGGCGGCGGCGCGGCGGCGGCGGGGAGAGCGCGGACGGAGCGCGGCGCGGGGGGCGCGGGCGGCGCTCCTCCGCCGCGGTCGGCGGCGGGAGCTCTGAGCTCTGCGCTCGCCAGCAGTAGTGGGACATGGCCGAGTGGCCGCAGAAGTCGCAGTGGCGAGACATGAAGCCCAGGCCGCTGTCCAGGCCCTGGTGGGTGGGTGGAAAGCGCGGGGGTGAAAAGCGGGTGGGCGGGTGGAAGCGCCCGGTGGGGTGGGGTGGTGGGTTGGGGGGGTGTAAAAAAGGATTCCAATAACATTGCAATGCTGCTTATATTAAAAAAAATAATTTCACCTTGCGGAAGGGGTACTCGAGCGACTCGCAGCCGCACTTCCTGCGGGGTCAGGGACGGGCGAGCGGCGCAGCGGCGGCTCGCGCCACGGCTCGCCGCGGCGACGGGCGGGCGCCGCGAGACGGCGACACATGGAGCGAGGCCGCGCCCAGCAGCAGAAGCAAGCGGGGCGGGCGGCTGCGCGGCCTAACCGTAAAGTAGAAGGCGTAGGGGTGGGCCCCCACACAGTGTCCCACTGACCGCAGCCCAACATCGACGACCCAAGCCGAAACAAAACAGCACTCGCCTGCAGAAGTAAAAGGCGTAGGGGTGGATGCGAAGGAAGCGCACGAGGGAGTAGAGCTCGCCCACGCGGTTCTGCGGGGTGGGTGGGGTTGGGTGGGGTTGGGTGGGTGGAAAGACCGCGTTGCGGGCGGGGGGAACGACAGAGCGGCGTCGGGTGGGTGGAAAGAGGGCGGGGTGGGCGGGCGGCCCAGAGGCGCGCCGCGGCTCCCGACGCCCGCCCCTCGCGGCCGCGCCGCAGGGGCACGCCGCTGAGGGCTCGGCGGCGCGGCGCGGTGCGGCGCGGCCCGTGGCCACCGCCCGCCCCGTAGCGGCCGCATGCCGCCAGTGCAGGGGGAACGCGGGGGTCGCCAGAGTCGGGGCCGCCCAGCCACCCGAGGGCGCCCACCTCTGGGCCCCGGGGTCGCCCGCCTCTGCCGCCCACCAAACCGTCAGTCCAAACCACCCAATGTCGTTAATTGTGACACAAAAAACAAATTCCACCTGCAGGGGCGTGCCGCTGAGTGCCCAGCGATACTTGGCGGCCAGCTGGAAGACTGCCTTGGCGGTGCTGCGGTGGGAGCCGGGGGGGGAAGGGGGGGGGGNGGGGGGGGGGGGGGGGGGGCCGGTGTGGGGGGGGGGGGGGGGGGGGGGGGGGGGGGGGGGGGGGGGGGGGGAGAGGAGGGGAAGGGGGGGGGGCAAGGGGGGGGGGGGGGGGAGATGGGATGAACGGGGTGGTGGCAACCACGGAGGGGTGCTGAGGAGGCATGCCAAGGGTGCTGGGAGGCGGCGACGGGGCGCGGGAAGAGGAGGGAGGAGCGCCGACGGCGCTGGGAGGCGACAGCGCGGTGCCAAGCAGCGCCAAGCGGCAGGCGAGCAGCGGCGGTGCCACCGCCGTCGCCGAAGCAGCGGCAGCAGCGACAGCAACAGCAGCGATCAGCGGCGGCAACAGCGAGCAGCGGCAGCCAGCGCCGCCTCCAGCTCCCACCTCAGCATCGGCCCCCTGCTCCTCGCCGCCGCCGCCGCCGCCGCCGCGCCCCCTGCCACCGCCGCGGCCGCCGCCGCCGCCCCCCCTGGCGCTCTTCGGGCCGGCCTTGCTGCTGCCGCTGGGCCCCGCCTCCCACCCCTCCTCCTCCGCTGCCTCCTCCTCTCCCTGCTGCGTCTCCTGCTGAGTGGCTGACTTGCCTGTGGGGAGCAGGGCAGGGCCAGAGAGGAGGGGGGGGAGGGAGGGAGGGAGGGAGGGAGGTGAGGTGAGAGGTGGGGGGAAGTGCGAGGAGAGGGAGGGGGGAGGGGCCGCAAGCGCATTGCCCCGCGCCCACCAAGCGTCTGGGAGCCGCCGCGGGGGCGCTTCCGCTGCGCCTTGGCCAGTGCGTCTGCGGAGGGGGGTGGGCGGGGGGTGGGGGGTGGGGGGTGGGGGGGCCGCAGCGGTTTGGCGCCGAGAGCTGATCCCCAGCGGTGGGGCGCGCGGCCCGGCTGCACCAGCAGCACCAGGACGCCACGCCCGCCGGCATGCTGACCCCGCGCGCCCCTTCTCTGCACGCCCTACCCCCCACCCCCCCCCCCCACCACCACCTACACACACACACACGCTGCCCGCCCGCTGCCCGCCCGCGCACCCGACTTTTCAAATGAGATTGAATATAAAAATATTGAAAAGAAAAGAAAGCGCACCCGACTTCTTGGCGTGGGGGCCGCAGAAGAAGCGGAGGTGCACCTGCGGGGCGCATATCCAGGCAAGCCGAGGCGGCAGCCCTCCCTTTAGGCGCCTCTCACCTTAGCCCTATTGCCGCCCACCGCCCGACCTTGTCCACACACAAAAAAACACAAATGAAAGGCAAAAGGCGGGCGATAGATGTGCTTGTGGCTCTGCATGCAACCCCTCGGTCAGTCGGTGAAAGGCAAAAGGACAGCTGCTTCGACCCGCCTTGAGCCGGTCGGGGTAGAACTTCTTGCCGCAGTCTGCGGGAGGAAAGCGCGGCGGCGGCGGGGAGGAAAGCGCGGCAGACGGCGGGAGGAAAGAATCGGCGCGCGCGGCAGCCGGGGGAGGGCGCGCGGCGGCCGCCGCCGCCGCCGCCCGTGCGCGGCGCCGATGCGTCGAACAAACAAGGCAGGGGGCCCTCACGCTCGCAGCGGCGAACCGATTGGTCTAGTTATTCAGCTGTTGCTGTTACGGAATCAGGAAAATAATTTTCAGGGGGCGCTCACACTCGCAGGCGCACTTGGCAGGGAGCATGGTGCGTCGGAACTCCGCTTCGATGGTGCTGCGGGGGAAGAAAGAAGAAAGAAGCGAGGGAAGAAATGAGGGAGGGAGGGAATAGAGTAGGCGGGGAGGAAAGGAGCGAGGGTGGACGGAGGGGGCGCCGCCGCCGCGCGCCCCGCGGCGCGGCGCGATCGCACAAGCCAAGCGCAGATGCAAAGCAGCAGCGCATTTAGTTGAAGCGTATGAGCAGCGTATTTATTTCAAATAAATAAAACAAGTCTGCCGCGCGGCCGCCGCGCTCTCACCCATAGGTCGTCAGCACGACGTCGGCCTGCTCCAGGAGTGAGGGGTCTGCAGGAGGGAAGAAAGAATCGGGAAGAAAGAATCGAGAGAAGCGAACAGCTGATCATGTGGTTCAGGACGGGAGGAGGGCTCGCGCAGCCAGAGGGGGGGGAGCAGGGCACCGCTGGCTCTCTCCCCCTGCTGCGTGCCTCCGCTCCGAGGGCCAGGGAGGGGCCGGCGGCGGCGGCGGGAGGGGGGG
>PCFQ01000006.1:1504012-1520362 GCA_003063905.1 Chlorella sp. A99 | reverse complement strand
GGGGGGCTGCATCCACGCCGCGCCCCTGCACCCTCGGCCGCCCTCGACCGCGCCGTGGCAGCGCGCGCGGTGGCCCTTGCAACACAACCGAAAAAAAAAGAAGGAGCAGGGGAGCCCCTGAACGGCATCAACCAAAAACCCAAGCCGAGGCCAAGCCAGCCCACCAGCCGTGCGCTTGGGGCCGTGGTAGATGGCGACCTGCGGGGCGGCGTCGCGGCGACGGCACAACATGGATGTGAAAATGTGCTTTGTTTGTTTGTTTGTGGTGTGAGTTGGTTTCGGGGCGCCAGCAGGCAGAGGGCCCCCCTTATTAATAAGAAGGCCCCCCTTATTTCCCGCCCGCCTTGGGCGACTCCGCTCCCCTGCCCCTGCCCCCCTCCCCTCCTTTCTTCCGCACGCGCGCTCTCCCTCCCGCTTTCTTCCCCGCTCCCTCCGCGCTTTCTTCACCGCGCTTTCCTCCCTCCCACCTTGAGCGACCCCGGCTCCGTGTGCCGCGCGATCTCACCCGCCCACTGCCCCACCGCCACCACCGGGCACACCACCAGCGTCGCGCCGCAGAAGGGCCGGGAGGCGGCGGCGCCCGACGTACCGGCGGCCGCGGCCGCAGCCGGCCCGCCGCAGCAGCCGGCGCCCGCGCCCTCGTCTGCGTGGGGGTGCGGTGCAGTGGGGTGGGTGGGGGGTGGGTGGGGGGGGATGGGGGGCCGATGCAAGCGGGTGGGGGGATGCAGATGCGAGCGCCCAGCACAGTCGCCAGAGCCCCCGCCGCCGCCGCCGCCGCCGTGGCCGCGCCGCCGCGCCCCGTGCCGCGCCCGCGCCCGCGCACCTGCGGCCCTGGTGGGTGCGCCCAGCCCGGTGCGATGGTCGTAACCGCTCCTTTCCCCTCCCTCGCCCTTGCTGCAGCCTCCGCTGCTCTTCCCCCCGCCGGCCGCCTGCTGCTTCTGCTCCCCCTGCTCCCTCTGCTGCTGTTGCTGCGCCGCCACTGTCGCCGCGCGTGGCCGCCCGCGCGCGCGGCCGCCGCCCGCGCTGCCGGCGCCGGCGGCCGCCGGCGACAGCTCCAGCCGGCCGCTCGACACGGCAGCGGCGCCGGCGCCGGCGCCGCCCGCCGCCGCCCCTGCCGCCGCGGCGCCCGCGGCCCCCGCCCCCGCCGCGCCGCCGGCGGGGGGTGTCGCACGTAGCCGCAGCCGCGGCCGCGGCGGCGCGGCGGCTGCGGCGGCGGCGGCGGCGGCCGCCGCAGCGGCCGCCACGCGCTGCTTCGCCGCCTGCTGCTCCTGCTGCTGGGCGGAGGGGGGGCCGTTGGTGCGGTGGGCGGCGATGAGAGCAATCGCTTGCAGAGTCTTCCCCATGCCCTGGAGGGAGCGTTGTAATGCAATGATTGGATTAGATTGAGTGGAATATATTGATGGAAGGAAGCGAGTACACAGCAGGATAGAGCTATCCTGCCCTGCGGCGCTGCGACGCGATGGGAGTCCGATCGGCACGCCGCGCCGCCGCACCGCCCGAGCTCGCGCGCCCGGCACCCCCGCGCCACCGTGCTCGACAGCAAACAAATTGCCTTGCTCAACAAAACAAGGAATTGGGGATCATAACAACCCCCACCATCTCGTCCGCCAGGATGCCGCCACGGATGCTCCCGCGCTCCTGCGCCCGGCGGCGGCGGCGGGCGCGCGCCGTCGGGCGGCAGGCGGCAGCGCGGCGCGGCGGCGCCGCACGACCGGGCCGCGCCGGCCCCGCCGCCGCCCAGGCCCCGCCGCTGCGAAGCACGCGCCGCGCGCGCGCGCGAGCCACGCGCCGACTCGCCTGGTCCAGCGCCCAGCCCAAAAATTGCTTCTGGTACGGCAGCAGCGGCAGCACCAGCTCTGGCGGCGGCGCCGCCTCCCGCAGCGCCTGGCGCGGGGTCAGCAGTAGGGCGGGTGCGGTGAGCAGGGTTGGCAGGGTGAGAGGCGTGAGAAGGGCCAATTCAGCAGGTATGGGGCGTCGCGCAAGAGCGGCGATGCCCAGGGCGCGGCGCGCGGGGGCGCGAGCGCGCGCGCGCACGGGCGGAGGGGGCGTGCGGCCCCCCCGTCGGGCGTGCAGGCCTCTCCCCCTCCCCCCTCCCTCCCCTTCCCCTGCCCCCTCGCGGTCTCCGCAGCCCTCCTGCCACATCCCTCCCTCCCTCCCGGCCCCCCATCCCCCCCCCCAACCCCCCCCAACCCCCCACCCCACACCCCCCCCACACACCCCACCCCACCCCCCACACCCATCCACACACACACACACCTTGGGAGGCAGCTCTATCTCCTCATCCTCCTCGCCCCACACTCGCCAAACGTCGTCGTCGTCGCCTCCGCCGCCCTCGCCCCCGCGCCGGCCGCCCCCACCCCCGGCGCGCGCCCCGGCCGCGCCGCCGCCGCGCGCGCCGCGGTCGGCGCCGCGCCCCCGGCCCCTGCGGCAGCGGCGGGCGCAGCGGCGCGCTTGGCCGCGGCGGCGCGGCGGCGGTGGGCAGTTCGGGCGCGGTACAGGCGCTGCGACGGGGCGGCTGTGTCAGGAAGGCGGGCAATAGCAGCTGCGTGTGGTGAGCGCACCTGCCGCAGCCGCCGCCGCGGCCACCGGAGGGCTTGGGGGGCCGCGTGGGGGCGGCGCGGCCCAAGGCGCCGACGTGGCGCCGTTTGGCCGCGGGCTGCGCGCATGGGTGGGCGGGGGGCAGCGGCGGGCGCCGTCGGCGCCTGCTGGGAGGGCCGGGGCGGGAGAGGCCAGGCGGCGGCGCGGCGGCGGGGGCCAGCTGGCGTGCAGCCGCGGCCGCCCAGCCACCGCGCCGCACCGCAGGCTGGGAAGGCCGCGCTCGGTGCTCGGGGAAATGCAGCGCGTCAACACACAGCCGCACAAGAGGGTGTCGCACACAGCCGCACAAGAGGGTGTCAACACACAGCCGCGCAAAAGGGGTGCTGGGAGAACAGCGCAAACGCCGGCCCACCTCGTCGGAGGGCTCCTGGGTCAAATCAATTACCTCCAAGTCTGCAGACAGGGGCCCAGGGGATGACAACATAAGGGACGGCAGTTGATTGAGAATGGAGGGGCGGGCAGGCAGGCCAGTGCCCGCCGCCGTGCCGCCCCGCCCGCCCTCCCTCTCGCCGCGCAGCCGTCCTCGCTCTCGTCCACGCGACCCTCCCCCTCGCCCGCTGCCCTCCCTCCCCCCGCCGTCGCACCCCCTCTCACCCTCTGCCTCCAGCGTGACAGAGCTGGCTTCGTCGTCGGAAGAGTCGTCCTCGCTCTCGCTCTCACTCTCGGAGGAGTCAGAGGAGGAGGAGCTGCTTTCCGAGCTGCTGCTGCTGCTGCTGCTGCTGCTGCTGCTGCTGTCGTCATCGCTGCTGGAGGAGGAGGAAAGCAGCTCCACCACCTCGGGCTCGCGCCCTGCGCCGGCCGCCGCGCTGGCGGCCGCAGCCGCCGCCTGTTGCGTCGCCGCCGCCTGCTGCGCCGCCGCGCGCCGCACTGCCGCGCTGCGGGAGGCTGCGCCGGTGCCGCGCACCGGCGCCGCGCAGCCACCGGCGGCGCCAGAGGAGGGGGCGGCAGTGGGGGGTGGCGCCTCACCGGCTGGCGCTTTGGCGGCGGGAGCGGGAGCGGGGCCAGGCGGCGAAGAACCCCCGCGCGCGCTGCCGCTGCGCGTGATCGCCATCTTGTTTGCTAGGTGCGGTACCTGGGAGCAATAGTCTGCATTGCGGAGGCAACGGAGGGCGGACAACCGATCATCATGTGCATGTTGCCACTGCACTGCGCTCCAATGCCTTCCAAAGCACTGCTAAACAACTTCCACGGCTGATTGAGACGTCGCAGGCCCGTGGAGTTCGACCGGCGTTTGGCAGACAGAATTGGCTCACCCTCGAGGCCTACGGCAATCCAGTCGTGCTCCGGCAGACTGCTATAGGCTACGCAAGACTGGGAGAGGATTGCACTGGATGTCCTCCGGCGACTTTCCGGCCTGAGTGAGGGGGCAACCGTGTGCTCCCTTCTAGCTGGCTCTTATCGCACTTGCCTTTACTCCCTTACACGGCTCATCGGGCTTTCAACACACTCGGGAACCACCTGCCATACAAGTGCAGACAGCCGATCTGAGGGCAGCACCATGATCTGAGGGGCCAAGACAGCGCGTACCTAGGTGGAGAGAGGCAGGCGCTCAGGGCTCAGGCTCCATGGAGGGGGATGTCCTGGCTTGGCGCCGCGCGGGAGGAAGCGGGCAGGCAGCGAGCACCCGGCTGCTGCTGACCCAGCCCCACTTGGAAGGCAGATGACCCTGGCTTGTGCCTTGACGCAGCCGTCACGCCAGGGCTGCCGGCACGGCCTGGCAGCGAAGACGAGCGCCCGCGCCCGCGCTGCCGACGCCGCTGGGCAAGCCACCCGCCTGCGCCGGCTGCGGCGCGCGGCAAAACTGCTACGGCCCCCGCAGCGCAGACGCCGGCGAGCGGCGCTGCAACTTCTGCCTGCACCTCAACCCCGGCGAGCCGGGCGGCGCAGCGGCGCCGGCGCTGCGGTCGAAGCGGTGGACTGGGCGACGCCCACCCCCGTAGGCGGGCGGGCCGGCCGGCGGCACGGGTCTGCTGGAGCCGCTGCTGGACCACAGGGGGCCAGCAGGGACAGGGGGCGGATCAGTTTTGCAGCAGCTGCGCGGCGCACCGGCCGGCGTGGCAGACGAGGGGAGCTGGGGCGGGTGGGCGGGCCGAGCCGCGTGCGACAGCGGGGAGTGCGCGTCGGCGCGCCGGGCGGGCTCGCGGGGCACGTCCAGCCGTTCGCTCTGCTCTGCTTGGCCGGTCGTGCGGGCCCCGTCCCATCTGAGCGCGTCCTGTGACGCACAGGCACGCGCGGCGGCGGCCGAGATCGGCCTGCCCGTTGTGGAGGGCGAGGCCTCGGTGCGGGGGCAGAGGGCGAGACCACTGTGCGGGGGCAGCAGCCCAATGCGCGCTTCCTCAATCCCTCACCCAGCCGCACTCGCGTCCGGCTCGATACAGGGCTGCAAATCCCCTGCTCTGAATGCGCCGTGCTCACTCGGGCTAGGTGAACGCTCCTGGGCAACGTCTGCCGCCATCCGCCTGCCGCCGCTCGACTGGCCCTCCACCCCCGCATAGTGATCAATACAACACTCAGAAATGTTGCAAGGCAGGCACCAAGAGAGATGACCAAGCATAGAGATTGAACAGTACACAGAGGAATCAGTGTGGCAGTGGCAAAACTGGGACAGAGGCAAGAGCTAAAACAGGTCGCTGAGCGGCACCCCAGATTGATGGAACACACAGATTGGTGGAACGACCACACGCTACGGCACTAGCAAACACGCTGTCAGGCCAGGCCCACTTCTCAAAAGAGGCGCTTCGCAGCGCCACCGCCAATGATACTACCCAAGCCCAACAGCGCCGCCCGCTCCACCCACCGCGGCTGCACCACTTTCGCTCGGAGGTCTTCCAGCCTCTGAAGCAGTGCCTGCTGCGCCTCCTGCTGCCTCCTGCGGTTCCTCCGGCCGCTCTTCTCTAGCTTCTTCAGCCCATTCTTCAAGGAGCTGATTGCCGACACCTGCTTCTGCAGGTTCTCCGCCTTCACCTTGCGGCGCTCCCTCTCAGCCCTGCTGTGCTGCGCGATGCAGACGACTATGGCTGCGGCACCGCTGCCCAGCGCAATCAGGTTTGAGGCGTGCCGCGACACATACTGTAGGAGCTGTGGGTAAGGGCCGGGCGCGTTGTCACCCTCCCCGCCGCCCCCGTTGCCGCCACCGCGCTTGCCGCCACCGCCGCTCTCGTTGCCGCCCCCGCCGTGCTCTGCGCACGGCGAACCGGGTAGCGAGGGGTTCTGCAAAGGCAAAAAGGAGCAGAGGGGAGTTGCCACTTGGCGAAGTCACTTCAACCGATTCAAGACGCCTTCAATGGATTCATACCTGCAGGCGCGCCGCGCCAGGGGTGCCGCGCCGCGCAGGGCAGGGGCGCGCGGCCCACGAGCCATGCTGCTGCCGTCCAGGCTGGCCAGCGCCTGACTGAACCATGCACGTGCGGGCCGCCATCGTGGTGTGAGAGCACCGAAAGGACGTGAGAGAAGGCTCGAGAAAAGGCTGAAAAGAACACGCCTCGGCCCGCCCTCCGCCCTTGAAGGGCCCCTTCGCCCCCCTCGTCTACTAGACGGTCTAGAGGGGGGCCCCCTCGCTCCGCCTTTTGTGCCGTTGCGATCGGTGTGAGTGCGACACGGCCGCAGGATCGTTACAGGGAAGGCGGCGCGGCGGAGGCGGCGCCAGGGGCGGCCGGCGCTGCGGCGTTGCCGCCGGCCGCCGTCGCGGCTGCGACGCGCCACGCGGCGTGCCTGCCGTAAGAGACAGGGCTGGTGTAGAGGCGCGGGGGCGAGCAGGCGGGGGCAGGAGCAGGGCAGTTGGCAGCGAGGCCTGTTCGGCGGCGAGCGCGATGGGCGGTCATTTCCTCATCAAGCGCACCACAGTCTTGAGTGGCAGCAACTCAGGCGCGCCGTAAAGAGGGACGTCGCTGCCGCTGGTTGTGTGTGTGCGTGCTTGCACCCGCCAAGGCGCAACGCCGAAACATTGAATCGTATCACTGTGTGACCGCGGCCCCCTTGGTGGCACACGCTGCTGGGGAGGGGATAGCCGCCATCGCGGGCGGTGCTGCCAAAGCCGCCGTCGGCCGCTGTGAAGGAGCTGCGCGCGCAGCGCAGCTGCGCAAGACTGCTTGCAGCAGGTCGTAGGTGCCGTCGGGGCGTCGTATCGTGTCGCCCTTCGATGAGGTCCTCCAGGTCCAGCCGCCTCATGCCCAGCCGCCCCATGTGACACAGCTGCCATGGGCGCTATTGAGCACTGATTTCACGATCCCAGATCTCCACGGACTCCCTCGACAACTCTTTAGAGAGCTTTCGCCCCGAGAGGCGGCGAAGAGCGGCATCGGCGCCCCGACCGACGAAACTTCCTTTAAGGCGCCGGCGCCGGCAGGGCGGTGCGCGCCGCTAGGGGGGTTACCGCGCCCACGGCAGGGTGATTCTGCCCCTAGAGTCACGAGAAGCCGCCTGGAGGAGCCCTGGCCATCAAGGAGGCCCGTAGATCGAGTACAGTAGTGTGGGTCTAATTCCTCATCTCATTTCGCGTACTCTGCACTCGCCACAATCGACTGTGTCCACAATCGGGCCTCTGATCGCTTCCCCGTGCACACACTTGAGCAGCCTGTGCCCACCCCCGCTCCTTGCGCGTCCTCGGCGACACGACCATGACCGCTAGGACCCGACTGTTCAAGGTGCGAGCCCTGGAATGCACATCTGCACAACCGAGTTTCTCGAGAGGCCAGAGCGCTCTGCGGAGCACGGCGAGGTGTCCCGCAGTCGCGGGGGGCTTCGATCGACCCTCGCAGCGCCGCCTTGCACGGCGCCGCGACGGGTGGGCGGCGGGCGGGCCGCCCGCTTTCCACGGCGACGCCACAACTGCTGCCTTTCTCCTCGCTTGGCCAGCCACCCTCCTCCCCTCCGGCCCCCTGCGGCAGGAGCTCAAGGAGGCAGCGCGCGGGGGCGGCCCCGCCGGCATACAGCTCATTCCGGATGAGACAAACGTCTTTGCCTGGAGAGCGCTGCTGCAGGTCCGTTTTGGTGCATTTGAAACGGCCTTTGCGGCGTCGCGCGCTTTGTTTCGCAGCCGCCTGGTGCGTGCCGCCGCCGGCTGGCCCTCCGCTGCAGGGTCAGCACATCGCCGCGTTCCGCTGGGCCGGGGGCGGCGCCGCCGCGGGCCGCGAGCGCCGTGCCCGCCCATGCCCAGTCCGCTCCGCCCCTCGCCCGCCGCCCTTCCTGCGGCCCCGCAGGGGCCCACGGGCACGCCGTACGAGGGCGGTGTGTTTGAGCTGGCGATCTCGGTACCAGAGCAGTACCCCCTGGTGCCCCCCGGGGTCCGGTGCCGCACCCGCATCTTCCACCCAAACGTCCATTTCAAGGTCTGTGCGGCGCCGATGCTTGGCGCCGATGCCAATGCGGCGATGCCCAGCGCTGTTGCCAATGCGCTGATGCCCGGCGCCAGTGCCCGTGCCGATGCCAGCGCAAAGGACACACGTGGGGGTGGGCGGGGGGCATGCNAGCGCGTGAGTACTCCTAACAGATTGGGAATCTCTGACTGGCCTGGTCTGCCTAGCATGGCACTGTGTTGCTCGTCGGGGCATGCCCCCGTGCACCTGTGCTTGTGTGACCGTGGCCGACTCGCTCTCCCTTTGCTTGCCGGGCGCACTGACGCCGTGAAACGCTTGCAGGGAGTGAGTGCTCCCGACAGAATGGGAATCTCTGAGTGTCCTGGTCTGCCCCGCGTGGCCCGTGTTGCGTGTGAGGGCATGACCCCGTTGCACTTGTGCTCGTGTGACCGGGGCCGACTTGGCTCGCTCCCCTGTCCTTGTTGGACGCTCTGGCGCCGTGGAACGCTCGCAGGAAGTAAGTGCTCCTGACAGAATCGCAATATTTGCGTGGCAGGTCTCCCAAGCGTGGCCCATGTTGCGTGCAGCGGCATGACCCCCTGTATGTTTTGTTCGTGTGACCATTGCTGACTCTCTCTCCCTGCCCCTGCCATGCGCCTGACGCGGTGAAACGCTTGCAGAACCATCTGGTGACTTCCCCCCCCCCCCCCCTGGAAACCCACTTTTCCAGACTTTTTTACCCTGGAAAGTGCTCTGGAAATTACCCTGTAAAAGTGCGGCTGGCCATGCTGGCTTTCCTGAGTTTTGGGCTCTGGAAAAATGACACAACATTCCAGGGTCCCTTTCCAGAGTTTGGAAAACCCTGGTTTCCTGTGGATGGAAAAAGCCTCTTCCTGTGGATGGAAAAAGTAGGGGCCCGTTGACAGCTGCCCGCCGGTCTGACCTGCCAACGTTGGGAAGGCTGCATCGCAGCCTCCGTGCTGTGCCAATGCCGATTGTGGCAACCACTGTGTCAGCGTGAGTGGAGGCGCACGGAAGAGGGCAAGAGAACCAGGAAAGCCTGTGTGCTGAAGTAAGTATCGGCTGAACCCTAAAGGAGGTCAGCACGTCGCCGCGTTCCGCTGGGCCGGGGGCGGCGCCGCCGCGGGCCGCGGGCGCCGCACCCGCCCACGCCCCGTCCGCCCCGTCCCCCGCCCGCCGCCCTTCCTGCGGCCCCGCAGGGGCCCGCGGGCACGGCATACGAGGGCGGTGTGTTTGAGCTGGCGATCTCGGTACCATAGCAGTACCCCCTGGTGCCCCCCGGGGTCCGGTACCGCACCCGCATCTTCCACCCAAACGTCCATTTCAAGGTCTGTGCGGCGCCGATGCTTGGCGCCGATGCCAGGCACGGTGGCATGTCGGTCTGCACCGTGTAGGTGAAGACCAGCANGCCCCCCCCCCCGGGCCGCCCCCCCCCCCCCCCCTCCCCCCCCCCCCCCCCCCCCCCCCCCCCCTTCCCCGGGGGTCGAGGGGCGGGCGGGGGGCGGGCCTGGCAGCTGCGCTTTGCGGCCGGGCGCTGGAGCCGGGCTGTGCATGCTGCGCGTGGTGGCGCCGCCGCCCGTGCCTGCGGCTCCTCCAACCGCGCGCCCTCCAACCGCGGCCCGCCCCACCCCACCCCACCCCGCAGACTCGGCACCCGACTCGCCCCTCAACTGTGATGCTGGCAACCTGCTGCGGGGGGGCGACCTGCGGGGCTTCAACTCTCTCGCACGCATGTACACAATCGAGCACGCGATGCCCAGACCGCCCGGTACCGGGCGGTAGCGCCGTGCGGTACCGCTGCGCGCGCATGTGCGCGATCGGGCGTCGGCCGCGCGTTCGGCGACCGAGCGCACGGCGCCAGCAAGGCGGCCGCCCGACGGAGCGACCCGCGGGGCGCGCGCCGCCGGCGCCGCGCAGCGACCCTGACCGAACCGAGGGCCGCCGAGGCAGCCGGCGCTCGCGGCCGCGCCGCCTGCGCAGGCGCCGCGCGGCGCCCCCGGTCCCCCGGCAGCAGACGGCAGCAGCGCGGGGCCGGCCGCGGCCCAGCAGCGGGGGCGCTGCAGGGCTGCGGGGCCTCGGCGGCGGCAGGCGTGAGATGCGCACCTCCGATGTGGGTCCTCACTCAGCGTGGCAGCAGCCCTGGCTGTGGCGCCGCTCAGCATGGCAGCAGCCCTGGCTGTGGCGCTGTGGCTGGAAAGCAGTCCCGCGCAATGCCAGCCCGGCCCCCCGCGGCGCAGGCGGCGGGGCGTGGATGCTGGCCGACCTGGCGGCCGGCCGCGTGCCGTCGCACGCGCCGCCGAGGCCCCCCTGCCCAGGCGGCGCGCATCCTGCTGCTGCTTCCAGGCAGAGGCGGCACAGCTGGTGGCGCGCCTGCCGGCCGCGGAGCGTCGGCGCCTGCGCGCACAGGCTCTGAGCCTGGCGCGCCTGCAGCGGCGGCTGGGCCTGGAGCTGCCCGAGCGCGTCGTGCGCCGCATCCTGGCGGCGGCGCCGCTGGAGGAGGAACGGCAGGAGGGAGAGGACAGAACAGAAGGCAGCGGCGATGAGGAGAAGAGCGAAGAGGAGGAGTGGAGCTCTAGCGAGGCGGAGTGGGGCTCGAGCGATGTGGAGCAGCAGCTGCAGACAGCACCTGTTGACAGCTGCCCGGCGGTCTGGCCTGCCAACGTTGGGAAGGCTGCATCGCAGTCTCCGTGCTGTGCCAATGCCGCTTGTGGCAACCACTGTGTGTGAGCGTGAATGGAGGCGCACGGAAGAGGGCAAGAGAACCAGGAAAGCCTGTGTGCTGAAGTAAGTATCGGCTGAACCTTAAAGGAGGCGGCTCTGTTGAGAAGCGCCGAAGGTTGGGAGCACCGCAGGCGGCCTGCCGGCGTCGCCCTGCCTGCGCCAATGGAGCACCACCGGCATGCAACCAACAACACGTCCTCACAGCGCTTTTGCTGGGGCAGGTGGGATGCTGAGCTGAGCTGGCTGGCTGCTGCAGCGGCCGGCCCGTGATGGCTGACGACACCCGGCCGACCCCGCCCGCCTTGCCCCTTCTGCCTCTTCTGCTCCTGCCCCATCCCAACTCTGCGTCTCTGCTCTTCAACCCACAGCTTCTCTCGCGCTCCAGGCCCCGCAGCTCGATCGATTCGAAATCGAGGGCCTCCCTCCCGATCGCGCGCCAGTGCTGCCGCGCCTCTCCTGACTGTGCATCGGGCCGTCAAGGCCGCAGCGAGGCCCAGGAGCCGACCTCGTTGCTGCAACGGGCCGGCGGTGCCTGCCCGTCCCGCCTGCTGCCCGCTGCAATTTCGAGCGCTTTGCGTGTGAGGCGAGTGGGTGACCTGACCCTGGGACCTGCGTGACCCAAGCAGCCTGCTTGGCCTGCATGTGTTGGCAGGACCCACCTGTGCTGCTCTGCTGGGCTGCAACGGTGCATGGCACCTGCCTGCGCTCGTCACCCCGGCCTGTGCAGGCGATGGCGGACACTACACTGCGTGCTGCAGTGCAGGCTGGGGACATGGCCGCCATTCAGCGAATCCTGGCAGAGTCGCCCAGCGATGCGATGGTAGATGACACCATGGGGTGGTTGCCGCTGCATTTGGCAGCTGTGCAAGGTGACACAGCGGTGGTTGAGCTGCTGCTGGCTGCAGCGCCCGAAGCAGCGTCAGTGGAGGATGGCTGCGGCTGCCTGCCGCTGCATTGGGCGGCTAGGCAAGGCCACGCAGCAGCGGTGGAGCTGCTGCTGGCTGCAGCGCAACATGCGGCATCAGTGACCGATAGCAATGGTCAGCTGCCGCTGCACAATGCTTCTGTGAGCGGCCACGCAGCGGTGGTCGAGCTGCTGCTGGCTGCAGCGCCCGGAGCGGCATCAGTGGCCGATCGCAGTGGCTGGCTGCCGCTGCATCGGGCGGCTAGCCAAGGCCATGCAGCGGCGGTGGAGCTGCTGCTGGCTGCTGCACCCGGGACGGAGCGAGCCAAGACAAATTACGGCCAGAAGGCCCTCTACCTCGCGGCCCAAAACGGCTGCCTCGCTGCTGCCCGTGTCTTGGTGGAGCGCTCGTCGGCTCCGTCGGCTGAGCTGCTCGCCCGACCTGCTGCCAGCGATGCGTGACGTAAGCAGTTGGCCGACCATTCAGGAGAAGCGGCAGCAGGTCACGCACGTGCTGCTGGCCGACCTTGACGCCCGCCGCGCGCTGTCGCCCGCCGACTGGGCAGCGCTCCCCACCCCCTGCCCCGACCTGGCGCGCGCCCTGCCCGCCGTGCTGGCGCGCTCGCCGGCCGAGGCGGCGCAGCTGGTGGCGCGCCTGCCGGACACGGCCCATGGCCGCCTGCGCACTCTGGCGCTGAACCTGGCGCGGGCGCAGCGGCGGCTGCGCCTGGAGCTGCCTGAAGCAATCCTGCGTCGCATCCTGGGCGCGGCGCCGTTGGAGGACTGAGCGGCGGCAGAGCAAGCTCCCAGCCGCGCACTGTGATGCATCCATATGGCACCTGGGGGCAAGCTGTTGTGATTCTGGCGGCAACCAGCCCACATGCGTGCTGAATATTCAGCTCGGTCCTTGGGCTGCGCATCCCACCGCCGTGTACATGCCAGACGTTCCTGTCTGCATCCGCCCCTCCCTCTCCCTCTCGCAAGCCTCTCCCCCGTGCATGCGACATCACCGCTGAGCGCTCGTTGACAAATGTTACAACTATCAACGTTACAACCGTGCTGGCACCAATGAACTGCCTGCCCCCTGCCACCCAACTGGCGCGGGCAACCGTCCCGGCCCCTCGGTAGACACGCCGTGCCGCCCGCTGCCACCACCGCAGGCTACTCGGCCCCGGCTCCTCTGCCCCCGCCGCCGCCGCTGCGCGGCGCGCGCCGCCGCACGCAGACGGGCACGCCGGCGCGGGGGTGGGCGGTGACGCTCATGCGCACCTCCTCCGGCGCGGCCCCTGCGTACTCGAGGTGGAAAGCAGAGTAGATGGCTGCCAGGATGGTCTTAGCCTCCAGGAGAGCAAAGCGCTCGCCGATGCAGTTCCTGGAAGAAATGAGGGAAGGAGGGAAAGGGAGGAAATGGGTCGGCCTGGACACGTGACTGCCACTGGCGCGGGAGGCGCTTGAGAGTGTGGTGGCCCGCCGACACATCTCCAGGGAGGAAGGAGGGAAGAAAGAAAGAAAGAAAGAAAGACAATGGGGGACATGCGACTTCATTTTTGCGCCGAGGGTCGGCCGGTCGGCGGCCATGGGGCGAGCCAGGCGGTGGCCAGGGAGGCCCGGCCCGGGCGCAGCGCTGCCAGCCTCGCCGCGCGCAGCGCGGCACGCCCAGGCGCCCCCCCTGCTGCTGCCACCAAACCACCACACCTCCGTTCAACCGAGCCCCAGAGCCCCCCACCTGAACTGACTGCCCTCACTCCCCTCCCAGACCCCACGTCCCAAACGCTGGACAAGCCCCGGAATAAGCAGGCTCTCTCTCTCCGCCGCGCCCGCCCGCGCCCGCCACCTTTCGCCTGCATAACGGTGCATGCCTCACGGTGCCAAGCTGCGAGACCCGACCCGACCAGCTGCACCCACCTGGGCCCCCGCGAGAAGGGGAGGTAGCTGTAGGGCTGCGCCGCCGCGAGCTCCGCGGCGCCGCTGCGCTCGAGCCAGCGCTCGGGGCGCCAGGCGCGAGCGTCGGCGCCCCAGGCGGGGGCGCGGTGGAGGAGGTAGGGCGAGACGATCATGACCTGAGGAGAGGGAGCGTGGAAAGAAAGCGTGGATCGAAGCGTGGAAAGAAAGCGCAGATTGAAGCGAACCGAAACGGGTTGAAGCACGAGCTGAAGCACTGCGCAGCGCGCGCCACCCGCCCCCGCGCCGGCGCCGGCCGCGCGCAGGCTGCAGCCGCGCCTCACGCGCAGCGCGCGCGGCCGCGCAGGGCATGAGCATTGCATTGCATGCAGGCGGACAGCAACAATAACAACAACCAAAAAGTGACAAGCATGCGCACCTTTCCCGACAGGTCGTAGCCGCCCAGCGCGGCGCCCGCCGGCGCGCCGCGCGCGACCACGCCCACCGGCGGCCGCACCCGCAGCGTCTCCTTGAGCACCGCCGACAGGAAGCGGCACTCGGCCAGCTGCTGCCAGGTCACAGGCGCGGCGTGGGAGGGGCCGTCGGCGGCGGGGGGCGGGGCGGGGGCGGGGGCGGGGGAGGGGCCCGGCCCGCCGTCGCCGGCAGCGGCGGAGGGCGCGGCAGCAGCGGAGGGCGCGGCAGCAGTGGCGCCACCGTCGCCGCCGCCGCCGTCGGCGTGGGAGGACCCGTCAGCGGGCCCTTGCTCCCAGGGGGGACCCAGCACGGTGTCCAGCTCCGCCACCAGGCGCTCCTGCGCCTCTGGGTGGCGGCACAGGAACCAGACGGCCCAGGCGATGAGGGCGGCGGTGGTGTCGTGGCCGGCGGCGAAGAAGGTCTTCATCTGGAGGAAAGCACAGGGGAAGGAAAGTTAGGGGGAGGAAAGTCAGGGGCCAGGGAGGAAAGGTCTTCGTCTGCACTTGCGGGGGAGGAAAGCGGGGGGGCCAGAGAGGAAGGCAGGGAGGAAAGTCAGCACGCGTGGCCGGCGGCGACCTCTCATTCTATAACCAACTACAAAATTCAGCTGTAGCAGCCCACCTGCGACAGCAGCATGGCCTCGTCCACCGGCCCCTCCCGCGCAGACAGCTCCACAGCAAGAGACAGGATGTCTCGCGTGCCCCCGCCGCCGCCGGCGCCGCCGCCATCCTCCCCCTCCCCCTCCCCATCCCCCCCGCCACCGTCCAGCGCCGCTGCGCCACCGCCCGCGCCCGCGCCCGCTGCGGCGCCGCCGTGGAAGGGGCAGCCGCCGCTGGCGGCGCTGCCGGCGCCGGCGCCGTTGCCATCCGCGCTGCCCACGGCCCCGCCCTCGGCGCCGCCACCGGCCGCGCTGCTCGATGCAGCGCTGCTCGATGCACCGCTGCCGGCTGCGGCGCTGCCACCGGCGCCGCCGATGGAGACGCCCATGGCGGCCAGGCGGCGTCGGAGGATGGCAAGCAGCTGGGCATCGAGCGCGGCCCGCAGGCGGGCGGTTTTCTCTACATTGCAGGGCAGGGTCTTGAGCCTGCATGGGTGGGGTGGGGAGGGTGGGGGTGGGGGTGGGGGGCGCGGGCGGGCGGGCGGCGCGGCGCTGGGTGCGGGGTCCGAGAGGCGCGGCAGGCAGGCGCTCGCGCTCGCGAGTCAAAGGCAGCAAGAAGAAACACCAAAGAAAGCTACAATTCAATGCAAAAAACGCTCACGAGTTGAAGGCGGGGTTGTCCAGGAACCAGGCAGTGTGCAGGCCCAGCGCCTCAAACGCCTTCCACCTGCGGACGATTGGCACGGTTGCAATGTCGGTCTCGCTGGTTTTGCTGGTTTGATTGCTTGCGCGCCCGCCCCGCGGCGCCGCCGAGTGCGGGCGCGCCGGTGGCCCTCGCGCCGCCACCGCCGCCGGCGCCAGCTCGAACCTCAATTCCCACCAATTGCAAATTGACGACTGAAAGTTTTTTTTTCCGAGTGCAACGGCTCACAGGGGACTGTTGATGCCGTCGCTCTCGAGCAGCTCCACCTGCTCCCCAAACCCCACCTGCACCAAACAACCGGGGGCCAATATTTAATCAATCGCCAATCGCCAACCGCCTGGGCAAGGGGGGGCAGGGCAAGGCAGCTGGGGCGCGGGGTCCGTCGCCCCGGGGGCGGGCAGCCGGGGCGCGGCCCCGGCGCCGCCGCCGCCGCCGCCGCCTCCCGTTGCTCGCCTCCGCCCTCCGCGCTCCCCTCCGCCCCCCTCTGCGCCGCGCGCTGCGGGCCGCCCCATCGACGGCCCAGTCTTGCGACCGCCATCGACGCCGGGGAGCTTTCTCGACGGCGGAACCATTGTGACACTGTTGCCCCCATCGTCAGCAGCAGCAGCCGGGGCATGCCCTGCTGGGGGACGGTGCTCCCCACCGCCCCCTAGCAGCGGCAGCAGCAGCACAGTTGGTTCATCGCACAGGTCCACCCACCGCGCATATGACCTCGATGGTGGCCAGGGTGGCCAGGTCGTGCAGGCGCACCGTCCCGCCCGCGTCGGCCGCCGCGCCCAGGCGCGCGCCCAGGCGGCGCGCCGCACGGAGGAAGCCCGGCAGCCCGGCGTGCAGAAAGGTAGAGGAGAAGCCTGGGCGGGCGGACGGGTCGTCGCGCGGGATTCAGAGCCGCGTCGAGCGCCGCGCCGCGGCGCTCTGCTCCCCACCCCGCCCGCCTCCCGCGGTCCCATCCCCCCCCTCCGAGCAACTCCCCGTCCTCAACGGCTGCCGGCGTGCTGCCGCTCTCCCTGCGCTCGTCCGTAACGGCTGCTGCCGCTCTCCCTGCGCTCGTCTGTAACGGCTGCTGCCGCTCTCCCTGCGCTCGTCCGTAACGGCTGCCGCCGCTCTCCCTGCGCACCCCCCCCCCCCCCCCCCCCCCCCCCCCCCCCCCCCGGCG
>PCFQ01000006.1:1488361-1503987 GCA_003063905.1 Chlorella sp. A99 | reverse complement strand
CCCCCCCCCCCCCCCCCTCCCGGCCCCCCCCCCCCCCCCCCCCCCCCCCCCCCCCCCCCCCCCCCCCGCGCGCTCGCCTGGGTTGAAGGCGGCGCGCTGGGCCGCCCACTCCTCCCCCTCTGTCAGCACAAGGCTCTTCTCTCCCAGAAGGGGCAGCAGGTCTGCGGATGCGGCGATGCGGCGGGCGGGAGGCGAACTTGCTTTCAGGGCAGAGCAGTGTGTTCAAAAGCTTGCTTCCCTCCTCGATGGGGGCGGCACGCCGACGGCGGCGCATCGCCGCCGCCGCAGCCGCGCTGAGGAGAGGCGCCGGGCGGGCGCCGTGCCGCCGCCCCACGGCGTGCCGCGCTCAGCGGGCCAGAGGGCGCGCGCGAGGGAGGCCGAGCCGACGCGCAGGCGCACGGCGCGGCGGCGCGGCGGCGCTCTGCGGGCTGCGGCCTCGGCAGCTTGCAGCTGGCACGCGCGCAAGCGCGCGGGAAAGCAAGGAGGAATGGGAAAGCAAGCAGCGAAAAGAGAGAGAGAGAGAGAGAGAGAGAGAGAGAGAGAGAGAGGCGGCCCGCGCCTTTGTACAGGGGCGACTTGGGCCAGTTGCCCTCCTCGAAAGCCTCGCGGATGGCGTCTGGGTCAGCCACCACGACCGCAGGGGAGAGCCCCGGCTGCGGGGGAAGCGCGGGGGAAGCGCGGGGGAAGCGCGGGGGAAGGGCGCGCGCGCGTGCATGCGCATGGGAGCGCGTGCATCTGCGCGGGAGAAGGGCGCGCGCACGGAGCGGCGCAAGGACACGCGTGCGGTGAAGGGGCCGGCCGCCGCCCCTGCGACCCGGGACGCGGGGCGGCGGCCGGCCGGCCGGGCCGACGGCGCCGCGCCGCGCCACGTGGCCGACGCCCAGCGCTGCGCATGCTGCGCGTGCGCGTCATGGTCACTCACCACGTGCCACTCCACGTAGGGCCCATAACGCTCCACCCTGGGGGGAGGGGCGGCAAGAGGCGGGTGAGAGGGCGCACGAGGCAGCTCCGCGCTGCCGCCGGCACGCCCTCCCCCGTCCGGCGCGCCGCGCGCGCGGCGCGCCCCGCGCCGGCGCGCAAAAATGTTTGGTGCGGCAGCCGGCGCACCACATCTCCAGCAGGTCCTCTAGATTCTTTCCTCTCAGGGCCATGTGGTACACGAGCTGCGGCAGGTGCCCAAGCAGGGGCATCGAGGGAGGCTGCGGCGGCGGCCGCGGTGGCAGCTGCCGCGGCTCGCGCTCCCCCTCCTGCATCGCGCCCGCAGCCGCTGCGCCGCGCAGCTGGGCTGGCGCGCCGCCGCGGCGGAGGGCGCCGGAGTGCCCGGCGCGGCGGGGCGCGCCGGCGCCGGGCCGGCGCGCCGCGCCCGGCGCGCTGCTGCGGCTGAGTGCCAGCTGACGCATGCTGGGGCTGCTGTGCAGAGGAAGGTCGCTCGGCAGTGCAGCAGCAAACGGCAGGCGACTGGAGGGAGGAGAGCCGACCTCTCGGCCGAACCTTGCGAGAGCGGGTCGGAGCGAGCGGGTCGGCGGCGGCGGGCGCGACAGCCAGTCACCCAGACAGCGACCCCACGCTGCTGGCGGGCTGCGGCGTTTCTCGAACTCGATCAAGGGGATCCGATTATCCGATTAGGTTTCGGGAGGGGTTGGGACTGCCAAGCGAGACGAAACAGGTGTGTCGGATCCGCCAGCGCCCGCTACGGCTGGTATCGCGGCTGATCTGGCAGCCTCAGGAGGATGAATGATGAAATGCCAGCAGCTCACTCACCGCCACCCAGGCACGTCCCACCCGCCGCCGTGGCACCCGCCCGCCAAGGCAGGCGCAGAGCACGGCGCAGTGCCCTGCCAGGAGGGGGTCTAGCATGCACCATCCACATGCCCTCCCCGTGGGGGCCACGCCTTCCCCTCCTCCACCTGCCTTGTCTGCACAGGCCGGTTGTTCACACTGCGGCGCCTGCACGCTGCCGCGCCTTCATTCGCCCCCTGCGCGATGGCGACGCCACGACGGCAGGAACAGGCTGTTCAGCAGCTCGCAGAGGCGCGCCCCTGCACCGCCAACACGACTCGTCTGCTTTCTCCTCCACCGCCCTCTCCTGTCGCGTGTCCTGTCGCGGGCGGCGGCCGGCAAGCCAACCTGGGCTCAACCCCGCACCCCCTCCAGTCCCCCACAGTCTCTTTGCCCAATCATCATCATGGCTGCCGTCAGTCAGCTCGTGCGCGACGCCACCTACAGTCTGTGGAAGCTGACTCGCAGCACGGGTGCGCCGAGCTGACGGCTGGCTGCCCTGCAGATTAGCAGAGTCGCCTGGGGCCGTTGGCGCGCTAACCCTTGCGCGCCCATCATCCCCCACGCTCCGCGCAGGCAAGGCGGGCTGGATCGCGGGCACCACCTTTCTCATCCTAGTCGTCCCCCTGATCATCGAGATGGACCGCGAGCAGCAGGTGGGGCGCCCGCTGCTCCCGCCCGCCTGCTCTTCTCATTCGCGCTCGCCCTGAGCTCACCCTGCGCACCCCTCGGCATCCTCCCACCACCAGCTTGTTGAGTTTGAGAACCAGCAGCTCGGCGCGCTGACCGGCAAGCCCCAGTGAGCAGTAGCGGCAGCAGCATCGACAGCGCAAGCGTGGCCCAAGGTGAGCCAATGCCCCTGCACGGCGCACGCAGCTGCTCGCCTGCAGCTGCCTCTGTTGTGCTGCTGCGTGGCACTCTGACAGCACACACCCCCGTCTGGGTGCAGACGCCTGCAGCCGGCCAGCCTCGCAGCAGAACAGGGCCGGCAGCAGCCGGGCAGGTGTTTTTGGCGGCGCACGCAGCGCAGGCCCCCCGGCACAGGCGCGAGCCCGCCGCGACAAGGGTGCCGCCAGCGCAGCGCAGCGCAGGGCAGCTCCCCCCCGAACCAAGCAGCAGCGTCGCCGCCGGCGTCGCGCCAGCGCCTGCGCCAGCGTGCCGCTGCGCCAGCGCGTCGCGGCGCGGCGCGCAGCATGGCGGGCGGCGGCGGCGCGCTGCGCGCGGCGGCGCCGGTGCTGCATCTCTATCGCCGCATCCTGCGCGTGCACGCCGCGGCGCTGCCGCCGCCGATGGCCGCGCTGGCGGGGCCCTACGTGCGGGAGGAGTTTCGAGCGCACCTGGCCTCGCCGCGCACCACGCCCGAGCAGTGGCGCGCGTTTGTGGGGGAGTGGACCCGCTACTGCGAGCTGATCGCGCCCAACAGCGCCGGCCCCGCGCCCGACAGCGCCGGCCCCGCCGCGGCGCGCGGGGCCGGCGGCGGGCGCGGCGGCGCCGCGGCGGGCGCGGGCGCGGCGGGCGCGGGCGCGGCACACGCAGCAGCTGGGGGCGCGGGCGCGCTGGAGGAGGAGCTGGAGAGGCACCTGAGCGAGGAGCAGCGGGTACGGCTGCGGCGCTTGAAGGCGGAGGCGCTAAAGTACGGCCGGGCGCTGCTGTCGCCGCCAGAGGGCGAGCGGTGGCAGTGAGGGGACGGCGCCGCGTCCCCGCCCCCGCCCGCGCCGGCGCGAGGCCCTCGCCGGCTGTGTCGTCTGTAGCTTTGTGGGCGTCGGTGGGTTGACTGGTCGGTTGAATGGAATATACTAGGTGGAGAGGCGTGCAGGGGCATGGAGAGGCGTGTAGGGGGGAGAGCTTGCAGAGGCGAGGTGCTGGGCTGGCACCGGGCGATGGGACTAGGTGCTGGGCACGCAGAACGGAGGCAGGGAGCAGGGCTAAGCGCTGAGCATTAGGAGTGCAAAGTGAAAGCGCTAACAAGCTGGAAGCTGGAACCAAACCGAAGCGGGGGCAGGAGGTGGGGAGGCGGCCCGAGTCGGCGGGGACAATTCGAGCAGGCGCAGCCAGGTCGCGTTGCTGCCAGCAGGGCGCCGGACAGCTCTGCCGGAGCTGCCGCGGGCCCCGGCAGAGCCATCATGCGCGCTCCCCCAGCCGCTGCCACAGCTCCTGATGAATATGAAACAAACGATAAATATCAAACAAAAGGTAAAAAATGAAGATAGGCAGGCTAACAAACCATGCGAGGACCAGAAGCAGAACCGAAAGAAAGGTCGAGAATTTGCGCTGAAACGCCCGGCGCCTGCAGCGCCGCCCCACCACCATCTGCTCGCACTCTCCAGTCTCCTCCAGCGGCGCCGCTGCCAGGATGCGCCGCACGATGCTCTCGGGCAGCTCCAGGCCCAGCCGCCGCTGCAGGCGCGCCAGGCTGAGCGCCAGCGTGCGCAGGCGGCCGCGGGCAAAGGATGGCAGGTGCGCCACCATCTGCGCCGCCTTGGCCGGGGAGCGCGCCAGCATGGCGGACAGGGCGCGCGCCAGACCGGGGCAGGGGTTGGGGAGCTCCGCCCAGTCGGCGGGCGACAGCGCAGGGTGGCGGCCAGGTCGGCGAGCAGCGTGCGCACCGCCTCCCGGACCTCATCTGGACCTGCTGGGTTGCTGTATGGAACCCACAAAGCATCCCACAGTGGCAGGTCGGCGAGCAGCTCAGCCGACGGAGCCGTGGAGCGCTCCAGCAGAAGACGGGCCGCAGCAAGGCAGCCGTTTTGGGCCGCGAGGTAGAGGGCCGTCTTGTCGTAAATTGTCTTGGCTCGCTCCGTCTCGGGCGCAGCAGCCAGCAGCAGCTCCACTGCCGCTGCATGGCCTTGGCCAGCCGCCCAATGCAGCGGCACCCAGCCACTGCGATCAGCCACTGATGCCGCTCCGGGCGCAGCGGCCAGCAGCAGCTGCACTGCCATCATGTTGGCTTGGCGAGCCGCGAGATGCAGTGGCAGCTGGCCTCCCCAGTCAGCCGCCATTGCAGCGCCGGGCGACTCTGTCAGGATGCGCCGGATGGCGGCCACGTCCCCGTGCTCTGCCGCATCAAGCAGTGGGGTGCGTACCATCGCTCCCTGCCCCAGCCGGGGTGTGACAGGGGCACCTGTAGCGCAGTCATGTGCAGAGCACTAGACAGAAATCAACAGCACTGCCGAGCGGTGGATGCCGCATGCACGTAGCAACGGGGCAGCATATAGCATGCGCGGGAACCCGCCTGAGCACACAGTGCAAGGCCGCGCCAAAACAGTTCAGAGCGAGGCACAGTCCAGCGCCGTCGACTGACCAGGGCAGGAGTGCGCGACACGGAGCACGGCAGGCGGGCGGGTGGCGGGCGGTGCCAAGGTGACAAGCGCGGCCCTCGGCTGCAGTACGCGCTTTCCGGCCTCGCTCCGCAGTCAACAGAGGCGCACAGCGCTGCGCAGCTCTTGGCTCGGAGCTAGAGGCATTAAAAGGCTTGGCCAACCTGACCGCAGCTGGCGGAGGACGAGCTGTGGGGTTTTGGAAGCGAGAGATCGAAGAGAAACCACTGGATGAGAAGACATAGGGCGTGCAGCAGGCCCATCTCTGACCGCCCGCCCATGCTGCAAACTGGGTCGGCGCGAGCCAACTGGTTTCCCAACTGCGTGCTCTTGCACAGCAACATAGTTGGCGGTGGAGCAGCATCACACAGCAGCAAAAAACAGGCAGATCGCCCGCTAGCTTGCCGGCCGGCGGAATGTCAAGTGTTCCTTGCCTTGCTAGCACGCCTGTCAAGGGGGGCTCCGTTGCTCCCGCCAGTGTCCCTGCTACGTCCAATAAGTGCAGATAATGCAGCCGCTCAGTCCTCCAACGGCGCCGCTACCAGGATGCACCGCAGGACTGCCTCTGGCAGCTCCCAGCCCAGCCGCCGCTGCACACGTGCCAGGCTCAGTGCCAGCGTGCGCAGGCGGCCACAAGCCGTGTCTGGCAGGTGTGCCACCAGTTGCACCGCCTCGGCCGGGGAGCGTGCCAGCACGTCGGGCAAGGTGCGCGCCAGGCCGGGACAGGGGGTGGGGAGCACCGCCCAGTCGGCGGGCGACAGTGCGCGGCGGGCGACCAGGTCGGCCAGCAGAGTGCTAACTGTCTCGCGGGTGCGCTGGCTGGCATGCGGGTCATGCATTGCACCCAGCAGATCGGCGATCAGCTCAGCCGCCGGCACCGTCGAGCGCGCCAGCACGGCGCGGGCGGCGGCGAGGTGGCCCGTCGCGGTCGCCAGGGCCAGCGCCGAGCTGCCTGCCCTGTCCACCGCCCGCTCTATCCCAGGCGCCGCATCGAGCAGCAGCTCTATGATCGAAGCGTGCCCAAGCTTCGCCGCAAGATGGAGCGGCGCGCAGCCGGGCATGTTGGTGGACGCCGCCGCCTCGGGCGCGCGCGCGAGGAGCAGCGCGGCCGCCTCGCCGCGGCCGGCGGCGGCCGCCAGGTGCAGGGGCGTGCTCCCGCCGCGGGTCGGCGCCGCTGCGGTGCCGGGCGCTGCTTCGAGAAGCGCTTCCAGTGCCGCCACGTGGCCCCCGTGGCTGGCATAGTGCACGGGCTGAAAGCCGGACTTGCAGCGCGTGGTCTCACTCCCTGGCTCTCCCGCAGCCAGCAAGAGCGCGACGGCCGCCGCGTGGCCGTGCGCCGCGGCCACGTGCAGGGCGCGCCGGCCCGCCACGTCCACGGCCGTCGCCACGCCCGGCGCGGAGGCCAGCGCGAGGCGCATGCCGTCGACGTCGCCGCGGGCGGCTGCCCGGTGCAGCGGCAGGGCGCTGTCGGCCATTGAGCCTTGGTGCTGCAGCGGGCAGGGGTGTGATGGGAAGTGGCGGGTGGGAGCGCTGGCATGAACGTCGCTCGAGTCCGCTACATGCGCTACATGCGCTCGCGGAAAGGCGGCGCGCTGGAGCCCCTGACAAGGACCTGCGCTTGGAAGAGCTGGAGCTGGACTGTGGCGCTGTCGTTAAAGGTTAGGTTGGTGGGCGAGCGTTGGAGTGGCCTCGGACGCGGCGCTGCACCCAGTTCTCTCAGGCTACTCGTGGGCTGTCTTGAGAGGGCAGGAGCACGAGAGCGCACAATCAGCCGCGTATTTATCACAGCACGCTACGGTTGCCAGAGCCGCGTCGCCAGTGAAGAAAGAATGCCGCATGGTGCACCAACCTAGCGCAGGGGCGCCCGCAGCCTCTTAGCTGAGGCGCGGTGCTGCTGCTGGCCAGGCTTGAGACTCTCGGACTGCACCCTGTCAGAGGAAGGGTCCTTGTCGCGTCAACAAGCAGTGTCGTTGCGCCAGACCCGCGCTCCGAGTGAGCCAGCAAACAGCAGCAGGCAGGCAGGCAGCAGTCAGGTGCGCTGCAGGTGCCTGCAGCGCTGTCCCTCGGGCGCTCCACCTGGGCGCTGAAGCGCCGCCCGCTGCTCGGCTCTGCCTGCTCTACAGCGGCGCCGGTCGGAGCTGCTCGCCCTCCACACGATCCATGGGGCGCGCCAAGAAGGCTGCGCCCGCCGCCGCCGAGCCCAGCGCCGCCACGTACCGGCTGTTCAATGCGCTGGCCTCGGGCGACTCAGATTTTCTGAGCTGGTGCGCTGGCGCCACTGCGTGGCGGCAGGCCCGGCGCGCGCGCCCGCCTGGGGACGGAGGTCAGCTGGCCCAACTGGCCGGAGCCCCCCTCCGACGCCGATGACCCCCCCAAAGCCCGCACCTCGCGGCCACCCACGAGGCCGTGGGCGCACTGTTCACACCCGCGCTGGGTGGCTGCGCCGCCGCGGTCGCGGCGCCCACGCTCGCCGATGCCCGTCAACGCCGCGGCCCTGGAGGGCAGCGCGGGCGTGCTGGCGGCGCTGCTGCAAGGCGGCGGCGCCGACGGTGCCGTGGCCTGGGCTGCGGCCCCGCCCCGCCGGCCTGGCTGGCGGGCAGCCAGGCGGATCCACTGCCCATGGTGCTGATGCGTGCGGAGCACGGAGTGCACGGGCTGGAGCTGTCGGCGTAGATGACGCGCCCAGGCTGGAGGCTGCTGGAGGCTGCTACAGGCCACATGTGCATGATGCCGCGGAGGAGGAGGGGGAGGGGAGGGCTACTGTGCCATCTACGATGGCTGCTCGGCCATCTACCCAGCAAGTGGGATAGGAAGAGAGGGGGGGACCTGCGCCCCCGCCGCACCCTGCCGTCGCCTCCCGCCGCCGCCGCCACAGGCGCCGGAGCAGTTCTGCCCCGCAGGCGTCAGGCCTGGGCCTGGGCGAGGCTATTGCCTGGGAGGAGGGGAACGACATGTGGCCCGGAGGGCTGGAGCAGCTGTGGTGCGCACCCCGGTGGGGCTCCAGCCACGCCGGCGAGCGCAGGCGGGCTGCGAGCTGTGGGGCTGTGGATTGCGGGGCTGCGGGCTGCTGGGCTGCTGGGTTGGTCAGGCCGCGTGGAGGGGGGCGAGACAAAGGAGCCCTGGCCAGCCGGCGCACCTTCCCGGCTGGGCGGGTCGGATGGCAGCGCTGGCGCCCGCGGCGCCACGGCCACAACGGCCGCCGCCACCTGTGCCCGCCTGCCTGTCTGTTCTCCCCCGCCTGCTCTCGCCTGCCCCCACTGGCCCGCCCCACGCAGGGCGCTGTGGCACATGGTGAGCGGCGAGCCCTGGCCCACCTGGAGTCCCGCCATCCACGGGGACGTGCTGCAAGCCTTCAGAGCGGCCGTGCGCGCGGTGCTGCTGGCCGCATGGCGCGGCCGCGCCGTGGGCCGGGCTGCGGCGGCGGCGGCCGCGCGCCGGGTCACACGGCGCGCGGTGGCGCGGTGCGCGGCGGCGCAGATGCCCACGCCACTGTCCTGCCTGCCCCAGAGCGTCCTGTTGCGCGTCATCGCACTAGCTGCCGAGCCAATGGGCGCCCGGGCGGTGTAGGCTGATGTTCGCTGGGGTGCAGGGGGTGCAGGGTGTACGGAGGTGCTGTGGTGCAATGGAACCAAGGCCAAACTGTAGATTCTTGATTCTGTGGGTTGTTGCCCGCATCAAGTTGCAAGCAACTTGTGCAACCGCCTGCATGCAGACGTCTCTGCCACCCTGCTGGCAGGAATGCGGCTCGGTCCGCACGCGGCCTCTCGGTCTGTCTGCTGTGTTACACGTAGCGCCAGTACACCTGGCGGGGGCGGCTGCCCCGGGTGCAGAACAAAGCGAGCTGCTGGCACCAGCTGGTGATGACGCGCGGCCTCTCTGTCTGGAAATGCTCGCATTCTGCCCACAACCCGATTCATTGGGCAATTCTTGGGCAACATTCCACTGCCATTGCGCCTTGCATCGCTGTTCTGGCGCCTACAGCTCGCTGCGGTTGCCTTCAGCGCCTCCCCCGCCGCCGCCCAGCTACGACGACGGCGGCGGCCGCGGCTCGTTCCCACTGCAGCCCGCCCCTGCCGCCGCCGGCTCTGCCGCCCCGTCGTCGGCACCCGCGTCCCACACTGCACACTCGCCTCCCTCGCAGCCGCAGCTGCCATCCTCACCCTCAACATCGCAGCGCTGCTCTTCCCCCTCCTCCTCCTCTCCTGCCGCCGCCAGCGACGCGCCCTGGGCGTCCGCCAGCCTGCAGAGGCAGCGGAAACGCGCGCGCGGCACGCGTCTCTCCTCTCCCTCGCTCTCCTCTCTCTCGTAGCGGCCCTGCTGTCCCAAGCCCTCTCTGCCGCGCCGCGCCCTCCCCGCCCACCTAGCGCCCCACTCCACAGCAAATTGGAAACGCTGTGGTATTGAGCGCGAGCCCACCAAAGCAGGTGGACCGGACCAGCGCGCGCACGAGGCGTGCGCCGCCCCGCCCCCGAACACTTCTGCCGGTGTTGGTTGGTGTGCTCATGTCCCGCACCTGCCCAGCGTGCGCGCGAGACGCGCGACGTCGACCCTCAGGCTGTTGAGCGAAGCTTCCAGCCGGCCCAGGCGCCCCGCCTCGACGCGAATCGCGTTCACCACCAGCCCCAGCTGCCCCAGCTCGACGCGCAGGTGGTTCAGCGACGCCTCCAGCCGCGCCAGTCGCAACCCGTCCCCCTCCGGCTGTTTGCCGCTGCTTTCCTCGCCGGGGCCGCCCTGCGCCGGCGCCTCTGCCGGCGCCTCGTCCCAAGGCGCCGGCGCCGGCGCTGGCACGCGCCCCACGTGCGCAGGCGCCTCCGGGCGCTGCTGCCCCGCCTGCTGCTCCTGCCGCTGCCCCTGCGCCTGCGCCCGCCCCTGCGCCGCTGCCGCGCCGCGCGCCGCCGGCTGCTGCTGCTGGGGCGGGCCCGGCGGCGGCGAGGGCCCCGCACCGGCGGCGGCGCCACTCTGCGCTTCCTCCCCATCGCCCGGCGGAGGCAGCTCCAAGGTGGCGAAAGCCTCGGACAGCTCTGCAGCAATGGCCTCGGCCTGGCGCGGGGGAACGAAGAAAGGCAGGGGGCATAAATTAAAGTATAGTAGGGGTCGGGGGTCGGGAGGGGAGGGAGTCGGCAGAGGGGGCGGGGCGGAGGCGGGGGCAGTGGGAGGCGGGCCAGCCGTGGGCCGCGGCAGGGGCAGGGAGCGGCGGCAGCCACGCGAGGCGCGCGTGACCCCTCCCTCCTCTCTCTCCGGCCACCACAACGTCCGCACAGAAGACAGCTGCCACGCACACCGGGATCACAGAGTGCCTTGGGGAGCGCCTGGGGAGCGCTTGGGTAGCTTGGGGGGGCGCGTCCCCTAGCTCCCCAGGCCCTCCCCAAGCCGCGCCCAAGGCTTCCCAATCCACCCTGGCATCTGAATGGCACAGCCCACGGACGCTCGGGGCCAACACGCCACGCCACCGCACACGGAGCCGCCGCCCCCGCCAGCCAAGCAGATGCTTCCCCAAGCCGACGCCACGCGCTGTGTGTGCTATATCACGCACACAAACGAAACGAAACGAAAACTAGCAGCGCACCACGCCGCACTCGCGCTCCAGCTCCGCCGAGGGCGGGCAGCGGCGGCGGTGGCGCTCGCAAAAGGCCGCGTTCACCGTGACCAGCACCTGCCCGGACGGCATGACAGTGGCATGGCAGTGGTATGGAGTGAGGCAGTGGCATGGAGCGACGCGGCACGGGCGGCGCGGGGCGGCGGGCACCCACCGGAGCACGGCGCGTGGGCGGCGCTTGGGGGCGGCGGCGGCCGCCGGCCCTAGGCACGCGGGCCGCGGCGGCGCTGTGCCCCCCGTCCGGGAGAGCGGCGGGCGATCTCCAGGCCCACAAACAACCAAATCGACCATGCCCGCACAAAATAACAGGAACAATAGAACAAGAACAAACAGGAACAAAAACACACAGAACACACAGAACAATAGAAAACGCGCCTCGATGGCTAGGAGGTCGCGCAGCCGCTCGTAGCCAGAGGTGTTGAAGGCAGAGGGGCGGGGCGGGTGCGCAAAGAGGCCGGCCTTGGTGGCGCGGGGGTCGGCGCTGCGAGCAGGGAACGGGGGTGGGGGTGGGGGGTGGGGGGTGGGGTGGGGGGCCACGCTCCCGCTCGCTCTTTTACCGGGTGGGTGGGTGGGTGAGTGTGCTTTCTTCTCGCCTCAGGCTCCAAGGCGGCCAGACCAGCGCAGCTCTTCGCAAGACCCACCACCCCGCTCCTTTTCTGAGCCCCAAAACACTGCTGTTAATCAACGCTGCTGCTAATCATTTTGCGTTACGACTCGCCCGAGGCTCCAGGGTGGGCAGGCCAGCGCGTCAAAGCCATAGTGCCAGTGTTTGTCGAACGAGTAGTTGCTCCCCGCCTGCGGAATCACAAATCGCACGGCACGGCAAGAGGGTCTGTCAACGCGAAACGCAAGGCGCGGGGCCTCGGCTGACGCATGGAAGCCTGCGTGCCACGCTGCTCGGCTGTTTCGGCTTCAGCACTGCCGGCGGGGACCCGCCGCCGCGCCGGCCGCCCCGCCGCGCGCGCGGCCGCGCGCGCCCAGGCGCGGCGCTGCCAAACCAAAACAAGGAAAGTTCGGACAGCCAGCCGCGGCGCTCACCACGCTCCACAGGATGCCGTAGTGGAGCACCTTGGGCAGGGCTGCGTGCGGGAGGCGCCAGCACGCTGCTCTGTGCTGTGATCTCTCGACGCAGCTCTGGCCGCGGTGGCCCCTTCCGGCAGCCCTCCCATGGCCCACTGACTGACGCCGTCGTGAACGCAAGCCGGCCTCGTGGCCGGGGTAGGGCATCGCGCCGGCGCTCGCATCCCAAAACAGCGCGACGCCGCAATATTAATATTTAAAATGTCCTTATATATTCTCGCCCTTAACCTCATAGCCGGGGTAGAGCATCGCGCCGGCGTGGGTCACGTGCCACACCCTCGCCCGCGCCGCGCCGAACGAGTAGCCGTACCTGCGGCGTGCGGCGGAGGAAAGAAAGGAGAAAAGAAAGAACGAGGCGCTGCTCGATTGTTCGGCGGGCGGCGGCGGGCGGGGCGGCGCGCACGCGGGCGGCGGGCGGCGCCGAGGCTGGGCGGCGCAGTGGCGGAAACCGCAAAGCCCGATAAGTAATAAAAAGGAAGAAAGCACGCGCACATCTCCGCGATCCAGGGGCGGTCGCCCTCCGCCGCAAACGCGTCGCCCGTCAGGTTCCAGGCCTGCGGCGCAGGAGGAAAGAACAGAGGGGAAGAAAGAAATCATGAGCATGGGTCGCGCTGGTTAAGAGCGAGGGGCGCGCCGCGTGCGCGCCGTGCGCTGCCGCCGCAGGAGGGGAGGGGAGGGGCGGAGCGCGCGGCGGCTCGGGGCAGAGGGACGGCCGCCGCCGGGCAGGGGCCGTGGCAGCGAGTGGATATCGGAAGTGGGAAGGGGAGCGGCAAGGAGGAGGAAAGGGAGGCGCGACGCCGACAATTTTCAGGACCAACAAAACTACTGCAAAAAGTATTTTTTTAATTTCAAACTACATTTTTCTTTCTTTCATGTGTGCTGTGCTCGCCTCGGGGTCAAACCGCACGTCCTCCGACAGCCGCAGCCAGTGAGGCGCCATGCGCCGCAGGTCCTCCCGGTGCATCAGCGTAAAGCCGGAGACCTGCGGGGGAGGAGGAAAGAAACTGAGAAGGAAGAGGGAGGAAAGGGGAGTTGAGGCGCGGCGCGGCGAGAGCACGGCGCGGCGGGGGCGTGGGGGAGGGGTCGCGGGAGGGCGCGGGAGGGGGGGCGGGGGGGGGGGGGGGGGGCGGGGGGGACCCCCCCAAAGGGGGGGGGGGGCCCCCCCCCTGCCCCCCCCCCCCCCCCCTGCCCGCCCATCTGCGCACTCGCCACACAACCCAGCGTGCAGCGCACGACATGCATGCACTCGCGGGTGCTCGCAGCGCCGCCGCGCAGGAAGAAAGCGCCACAAGAAGAAAGCACCAGCACCAGACAGGAAGAAAATGGAAAAGAAAGAACCACAGGCGCAATCACCATAGAACCCAGCCGCGGCCAGCCCCGGCCGGGCGCCCATCTCCTGCAGCAAAAGGGGCGTACTATGTTGGTAGCTATTGTTGCTATTGCTTGCAGCAGCGGGGGCAGGGCGCGCGGCGCAGCCTCGGCCCCCTGCGCCGGCGCCGGCGGGCGGCAGTCGACGCGCCCCTTTCAGTGCCCAAGCGAGTCTGATTTTCTCCTTCTCCCGTCGACGCGCGCGCACACGCGCAACGGCGCGTGCCGCATGGTGCCAAGCTGGAAGACCAGACCAGACCAGACCAGACCAGACGCAGCGCCAACCTCTGGCAGGAGGGGCCCTCGCAAGACCATGTCGGCGTCGACGATGAGCACAAACTCCTCTCTCACGTCAGTCTTGGCCAGCCAGTCGGCCACAGCCACAGGTTTGTTGATCCCGGGGTAGGGATCGCCTGCGCGGGAAGAAAGGACGGGGAAGAAAGGAGGGGGAGGAAAGGAAGGGGAGAGCAGAGAGCGTCGCAGCGGGCGGGCGAGCGGCGCGCAGGCGGCGACGCCGGGGGCGGGGGCCGCCCGCGGCGGGGGGGAGCGACTGCCTGCCCCTCGCGCAGGGGAAGAGGAGGGAGCAGGAGCATACCGGTGCGGGGGTGAACCGAGTAGGAGGGCGCGACGTGCGTCTGCACCTGCAGAGAGGAAGAAAGAAAGGAAGGAAGAAAGCGCCCGCGGGCCTGTGTCGAGCCTGCGCCCGCGCCCGGCGGCGCGCGCCCCGGGCTGCTGCCCGCGCCCAGGCCCGTGCGCCACACGGGCTGCACGCGCCGCGTCGCCGTGCTGCCAGCCGCACTGCCAGCCGGCGGCGGCCGGCAGCGCATGCCGCCCCTCTGGCAACGGCAACCGGCATCCGGAGCCGGCCCTGCCGAGGGCACCCGCCAGCAGCCGCCTCTTTTTCAGCAGCGCTTGCTTTCAATTGGGATGCAGGGTGCAACACCAACAACAACACCAACTTGGTGTTGGCAGCAGCAGCACTTGGTCAACGCCACCGGTCAATACCACTCGCCTCGTTTGTAAAGAAAGCGCGGTCCGCCTCTGGCAGCGCCTCCCACAGCTCCTCGGTGCAGCTCATCAGCACGGTGAAGTTGCCCGGCTGCCCCGACCGCCGATGGCTGTAGGCCAGCCCTGCCCGGCGGGGAGGAGGGCGGGGCGGAGGGCCGGCGGCGCGCGCCTCGGCCGGCGCGGCGAGCCTGGCAGGCGGCGCGCGGCGGCACGTGCGGGCGGCGGCAGGGCGCGAGGTGGCGGGGCCACGCCCCTCCCTCGCGCCCGCCCGAAATGCGCTCGCTTCGCGGCGCCGGGCTTTCCAGGCGAGGCCAGGCAACTGCCGCCCGCCGCGCCCGGCCCGGCGCCGCCCGCCCACCCTGCTGCCGCCCTCGCCCGACCTGGCACCTCGCAGCCTCACCTATGATCTGCCAGGTGAAGTAGGAAGTGCACTCTATGGTGGCCACCTGCGCAGGGCCAGTAAAGCCTCGCGTTTGAGGGCGCGGGCGGGCGTATGGGGCTGGCGGCGGTGCAGGCGACGGGCGGGGCTGGCAGGGTGCTCCACCCAGCCTGATCTCTCTGCGGCGCGCGTGCACGCCCCGCATGCCGTTCGGCTGCTCCAGGGCGCCTGGCGCCTGCAGCGCTCGAGACCGACACGTTCGCGGGGTGCTCCCTCGAGGGGTCCTCCTCACCGTGTGCACAGAGTCCCCGCCGCCCTCCCCGGCTGCATGCCTGATCGCCAGCAGGCATAACAGCGCTGCCACCGCAACATGAAGTGATCGGGCCATTGAGCTACGCCCAACAGAAGCTACTGGGCTCGCAACTTTGACGATCAATAAAACAGGCGCAGGTGAAGGCAAGTGCCACTAAATGCCACCTCACCAATTTGCCACGCACCGCCAGCACGTCTCATTCTCTGACCAACCAATTGGACTCTTCACGTGCATATTTTAAAACTCAGGCTCGCATTTCATGCTGATTGCAGAATGCTGTTTCTGCCGATCGCCATGTCAGAGCCGCCTGGCGCCCTTGCAGCGCTTCATTGCTGCAGGGTAACAGCACTGTGGGCAGCAGGACTGGCGCGGCAGCAGTCTCTGTCTGCGATGCCGCCATCCTTTGTGTTCTTGCACTTCCCGCGCCTAATTAGGCACCCCGCGAGCGCCAGAGCGCGCCCCAGCATTGCCCGGCTCGTCGCCACGGCGCCGCCGCGCGCGCGGGTGGCGCAGGCGGGCGCAGCGGCAGCGCGGCCCTCTGCCAGCGGCGCCTCTGCCAAAGTGGAGCCTGCTAGCAGCGCGCTCGAGTCGATAGACGCGGTGGAGCCGTGGGAGGTGCTGGGCTTTCGGGCGGCGACGCAGGGCCGGCGGCGGGAGGAGATTGGGACTGTGGAGCAGGTGTGCGGGCCGGGGGGGCGGGGGAGGGGGGGGGGGGATGGGGGGCGCTGGTCGGGGGTGGGCAGCGGGTGACTGCCAGTGGGGCGCGGTGATGTGGGTGGGCGGCGC